>JAEQDS010000063.1:600000-823842 GCA_020875535.1 Macrophomina phaseolina | reverse complement strand
CACCGCCTCGACCGCCTCCTCCTGCACCCCCCTGAACTCGGCGTCCCCCTTGCCCGTCAACTCGCGCAACACCTGCCGCCTGTCCACCGTCTTGACCTTCTTCCACCGCCTGAAATGGGCGTTCATCACCTCCGCTTCTACCGCCGCCGCCGACCGCTTCTTGCCGGCCTGCTGCCGCAACTGCCGCAACGCCGACGCGTGCTGCTGGAACTGGTGGAATCTGACGCTCGCCGCCCTGTACCGCTCCATCACCGGCTTCAACTCCTGCGCCGCCTCGACTATCAACCGCCCGTACACGGCGCCCGCCATCCGCGTCGTGTGCCCGAACTGCATGTCCCACGTGTGACTTCTGCCCCCCTCCCCCCCTTCCTCCTCGTCCGCCTCCTCCTCCTCGTCGGCGTCGAAAAAATGATCTCCCTTGATGAACTTGTTGCCGATCGCCTGGACGCACTGCCGGTACGCGGCCACGCCCACCTCGACGCCCATCCGCATCTTGCTCTCCCGCTTCAACGCCTTGCGGAACCGGCTGGCCGTCCACTTGGCCGCGCCCGGCCCCTCCTGGCTCCAAATGAACCCGCTCTCCTCCGGCGGCCTGTCCCTGCCGTCCGCCGCGAACGCCAACCGCCGCTCGAACGGGATGACCAACCAAATGTACCACATCAACAACTCGCCGACCTCGCGCGGCAAATACCGGTGGATGACCTTCAAACTGCCGTCCTTGCCGTGCCCCTTGTGGTACCGGGTCACGTACACCATCAATCCGTCCTCGACGAACACGTTGCGCTGCCCGCCGTTGGCCGTGTTGCAATACCGCACGCTCATCAACTCCGGCACCCGCGCCGGCCCGCCGCCGGTGATGTGCATCAAAACGGCCAACTGCTCCTTGAACCGGCCGACCGCGCGCCCGAACGCCTCGACGTGCTCGCGGTTCCACCTGACCGGGTGCCGGCCGGGGTCCTCGTCCGGGTTGGCGATGAACTGCCACCTCTGCTCGTCCCGCCGGCGCGCGATCAACCGGTCGAACAACCACCACTCGCCGTCCACGCCGAACCGGTTGCGCGGGTCCTTGACGAAATCCCACCCCGGCTCCGCCGCGCTCGGGTTGTCGTGCAATCGGTCCCACGCGATGGCCGGCAAATGCCCCCCGACCCGCTCCTGGCCGGCCGACACCTGCATGATCTCCTCCACCAACGCGCTCCGGCCGTCGCCCGCCAACCCGTGCACCCACGCCCTGAACCCGTCCATGCCGAACTCGATGCCCCGGTACGACAACGTGTCGCCGTCCGGGCCCTTCCACCGCACCGCCCCGGCCGCCGTCGTCGTGTACCTGATCTTCATGCCGTACGTGCGCGCGTCGTACATCCAACCCATCGGCGTCGGCGCGTTCCTGACCATAAACCGGTCCACCATCGCCCTCACCCGGCGCCAAATCCTGCCGTCGCCGCTGTCCCTGGCCGCCTGCCGCGCGCTTTGGACCACCATCATCCGCGCCAACTTGATCACCGCCGACAACCTGGGCGTGTACACCAACGCGCTCTGCCACCCCTTGCCGTCCTCGTCGATGCCCAAAACGGCCAACCCGCTGACCAACGCGCTGACGTGGCTGCCGTCCTCGGTCTGGTGGTCTAACAAACTGACGCAAAACGCCAAACACTTGCTCTCCAATGCGCTCATGGCTTCCTCCTCTTCCTCCTCTTCGTCATTGCTGCTGCTGCTGCTGCCGTCATTCGCCACCTCCTCGTCAACCACCTCCGTCCACCCGTTCATGCCCCCTCCGCCGTCCTCCTCGTCCTCCGGATCGTCGTCCGCGTCGCCATCCTGGACATTCTCCTCCACCGGCGCCGCCATCTCCGCCGCCCTCCCCTCCGCCCACTCTAACCTGGCCTCCTCGATGAAATCGTACAACGCCATCTTCTGTTCGGCGGTTAACTCGTACGGCGGCCTCTTGGTTTGTCCCCGCCCTTCCTGCCCCGCTCCTCCCTCCCCCTCCCCCTCCTCTGCTCCTCCGCTCCTGCTCCCGCCCCTCGCACCCCTCCCGCCTCTCCTTCTCACCACCTTGGCCATGCCGTGCGTGCGGAAAACGTAACCGATGATCCGCTGCCATGCCTGCTTGTACCGCTGCTTGGTGTCGTCGCCCATGCGGGCTTCGAACGGGTACGCCGGCTTGACGTTGGCCTCCTTGCGGATCATCTCGAACAAAACCTCGATGCTAACGGACGCCAAAACCGTCCGCTGCGCCTTGTCGACCATCTCGCCGAAACTCTGGCACATGATGGCCAAAATCTGCGTCTGCGTCCGCTCGCGCCGCCGTCGGTCCCGCTCGATTCGGTCGCTGGTGGTGGTGCCTCTATTCCCACCTCTCCCGCCTCTCCCGCCTCCCCTGCGCTGCTCCGCCTCCTCCGCCTCCTCCCTGTCCTCCTCCTCTTGCCGCTGCTGCTCCTCCGCCGGCAACTCCACGTGCCGCTTCAAATCCTCCGTGGCCAACCCGGCCAAATGCTCCGTCCATCCGGTCCGCTTCAACCACGGGTCGGCCTCTAACTTCTCCTGCGGCCGCACTACCGTCTTGCGCCGCTCGTCCGCCGCCTTCATCCGCGCCTCGGTCTGCTGGCGGACGTGCTGGCTGATCTTTCCCGCCGCCGCCGCCGCTACTGCTGCTGCTGCTGCTGCTGCTGCTGTCTCTCTTCCTCGCCCGTTGCCCTCTCCTGCCGGGCCCGACACCTCGAAATACTCCTGCCTGGGCCCGCGCTTGAAAAACCTCTGGCACCGCACGCCGGCCCGCCATGGCCTGGGCGCCTCGTGCGCCCTTCGCCGCTGCGCCAACGACCCGCCCTTCCGCTGGCTGTTGACCCATCCGTGCCGGCTGCGGCAATGCGCCTGAATCCCCTCCGTCGTCCGCACGATATGCCCGCACCTGGCCCCGTCCTCGCCCTCTCCTCCGCTCCCCTCTTCCTGCCACTGGCACGCGAAACCATCCGCGTACACCGGCAACCACGGTATGGCTTCGATCGGCTGTGACGGCTTCCTGAACTCGCGCGCCAACTGCTCTTCTGTGCGGATTAAACCGTCAATCTCCCCCACTACCTCCGCGATCCTCTGCCTGCTGGACCCGTCTATCCGCGGGTGCTTGGGCCCTCTCAAATGCGCGTCTATCTGTCCGGGTAACACGGCGAATCCGCAATCTGCGCAAACGATGGCCCTGAACTCGGGTACGTACTTAAGCGGCTCCATACTTGGCTGGCTGGCTGGCTGGCTGGCTGGCTGGCTTGTTCGATTATTTGCTCGCTCGGCTTTACTGCTTAACCGACCGGCTAATTGATGGCTTACACGATATGGATTATTTATATGGTCAATTGATATCATTAACAACCGGCGGTGGCGGTGGCGGTGGTGATGCTGCTGCTGCTGCTACTGCTGCTGCTGATGTTTCCTCCTGGGCGAACGCGTCTTTCCCCCACCAACTCGCGCGTCGGCGCGCGCGCCCTGCCCCCTTGCTAACACGCGTTCTCACCCCCCCGGCTGCCTCGGGCCTTGCATCCGCGGATTGTATCTGACTACCGCCTGGTATGCACCGATCCAATCGAAACCCCGGTTGATTGAACTTTCTGACTCGTCGGGCGGGCCTCCGCCTTCACTCCCTCAACCCTAACCTACCCGGCGAAACTGGCCGTGCCCTTACTTGCTTGGGGTTACTTGGGGTAACTTGGGGTTGCGGGTTGCGGGGTCCGGGGCTTTTCACTCCCCTAACCTACCCGGCGAACTTTTTCTTTCTCCCCCGCGCGCGCCGCCCGGGGCCCGTGCGGGCCGCGCCCTCATCAACTTTCAACCACAATTCTCACCTTCAACCATCACCTCGCCGCCACGACGACCGCTTTTCGACCCGCGCGGGCCCGCTTCGACACCTCCCGACCGGCGCTCGAAATTCTACCGGGTCGCATTCGCGATCCGGGCGCGCGGCGGGTCGAAATGGTTGGGATTTGAGCGGCCAACCATTTCGACATCGAAAGCTCATTTCTTGGCAGACGGTTTGTATGGGCCCACCAAGCATTTCGACGTCGAAATGGTTGCTGCATTGGGGGCAGCTTTTCTCCCTCAAATCCACCGCAAATTTAACCCTCGCTACTACTCGAATTTTTATCATTCCTCTTTTACTAATTTCGACCGCCGAATCGCTTTCTATCTTTATAAAAACTACTTTCTTACATTTTCAAACCCTTCTTATATATAAACCGCTCCGCTAAAACCTATTTTCTCTAAACCGTCTCTAAAATCTACCTACTCACTCCCTATTTTCTTTCCTACTATATACTAACTTTCCGCCTATTTCGATGTTACAATCGATTTCTCTATATATAAAACCCGTTTATCCGAATTTTTCGGACTCATTTTATGTACTACCCGTCTCCCTAAAACTTTTCTGCCCTAAATCCACCGCAAATTTACTCACCCTAACCCTCGCTACTACCCTAATTTCACTACCCGTCTTTTACCAATTCCGGCCGCCGAATCGCTTTCTATACACGTAAAAACCCGTTTACTTAAATTCTTAAACCCTTCTTATATATGAACCGCTTCACTAAAACCTTTTTTCCCCGAACCGCCCCTAACATCCACCTACTTACTCCCTATCCCTTTCCTTGCTATATATTAACTTTCCGCCCGTTTCGATATCGTAATCGATTTCTACGTATATAAATACTATTTACTCGAATTCTTAATCTCTTCTTATATACTAAACGTCTTTCCAAACCTTTTCTTCCTTAAATCCACCTCAAATTCACTCACCCTAACCCTCGCTACTGCTCTAATTTTACCACCCGTCTTTTATCGATTTTGACCGCGGAATCGCTTCCTACGTACTCGAAAACTACTTGCTTAAATTCTTAAACCCTTCTTATATATAAACCGCCCCACCAAAACTTTTCTTCCCCGAACCGCCCCCTAAAATCCACCTACCTGCTCTCTAATCCCTCCCTTGCTATATACTAACTTTCCGCCCGTTTCGATACCGCAATCGATTTGTACGCATATAAATACCATTTACTCGGATTCTCGGACCCTTCTTATGTGCTAACCGCTCCGCCAACACTTTCCTCCCCGGCGGCCCGAACCGTCACCACTACCTACCCCTCCGCCCTTCGCTTCCTCTATTACCTACGCCTGACCGAACATCGACTCTGCTATAAAAACGGCCTTCTTAACGTCTATAAATAATCTCTATTCGCTCTCTCTACTCTATACCTTTTTTCTTCCTATGCCCCCAATTATTACTACCCTCTACCCTCCGCCTCTATTATCGCCCCCGCTTAATCTACTATCGAATAACCACGCTATTGCGTTCTTTAATACCGTAAAATAATGCCTGTGCGCTCTCTATTCTAATAAATACCTAACTCGCCATCCTCCAATTTTTATACTTATAAATCTGCCGATTTTTTAAACGTACAAAACCCCCATCGCCCTCCACCCTACCTCCCCACCCCCCGCGCTTTCCCACCACCTATTCCCTATCATACATCTATTTTACGCTGCTTTTACCGTTCGTACGCCGTGCTTCGGCTTCTTTGCTTTACGCGCGCGCTCGATCTCTCAATATCAATCTATCTTAACCTAAACTTACACCAACCCTCACACCTACCCTTGCACTCCTACACCCACCCTTAAACGCCACTACCCCCCACCGACGCTCCCTAACATCACCCCTCCCCGCCTATGCTATCTACCCGCCGCGCCAACCATAAAAATTCCCAAACTAAATTATTACTCTCCACCTCTGCCGTATCCCGCTTTCGCCCTAAATACCCGACCACACTCTCCTCCTGCTCTGCATCTACTCCATTCTCTGCTATCTGCTGCAACCACCTTCTCCAAACTGCCCCGTACCCGTGCTTGATCCCGTACAATGCCCCCAACAATACTCCACTGTACTGACATTCCCGCCCCGTCCTTCTCCACCCGCCGCTGTCGTTGCTCTCCCACCCATCACACACGCTCTGCGGCGCCCCGCATCTAAAACACCCCGAATATCGGTCGTACCTGATCGTCCGCTTTGCCTTGCGCCTTTCATCCTCTGCCTGCTGTCCCTTCTCCGTCATGCAATCGCCAACGTCATGCTCTGCCGGCCACCCTACCGCCTTGCACACCCCACAAACCCGCTTCCACCGCCGCAATTGCCGCTCTACTTCCTCCAACTCCTGCCTCTCCTCCTGCGCCCTCGCCGCCTGCCTTATATACGGCCGGGCCCGTTGCTGCTCCTGCCTACGGAATATCTCCCTGCTCTTTTCCCGCTCTACCTGCTCCCGCTCCACCCGCTCTCTTTCTATTCGCTCCTTCTCCATTTGCCCCCTTTCTATTTGCTCCCTCTCCGCCTGCTCTACCTCTGCTCCTCGCCTTTCCCCGTCTCCCCCGCAATTATCACACAATTCTTCGCCATCCTCGCATGAAATTCGCCCCCTCCGGCCATCAAAATACTCGTCCATGATGATACGGCGGCACTGCCCGCTTGCCGGATCCGTATACTGCTCGACCAACTTATCCTCCACCTCCCCACCTCCCCCTCTGACCACAATTGCCTCGCTCCTTCTGCCGTCTCTCCCTGCCCTGCCGCTCTCCTGCCCGTAATCCATCATGCTGCGCGGCTCGCCCGCATGCACAATCAACCTAATGTCCGGAATATCAATCCCCATGCCCAACGCGCTCGTCGCCACCACCACTCGCTCTCGGCCTGCCCGGAAATCCTCCAACACTTCGTCCTTGCGCTGATCGCTTATATCGGCGTGAAATGCTTCGCAAACGAACCGGCCTGCCCCTACCAACCGCTCGACCTCTCCCTTCGTCTTGCAATAAACCACCACCTTGCCCTCCGCCGACGCCGTTAACTGCTGCTCCACCAACTCCGTCACCAAATCCTCCTGCTCCTTCCTGCCGCTCCCCTTCCCACCTACCACCCTATACTGCACGTTCTTGCGCACCGTCGACCCCCTAAACATCTTCACTTCGTCCGCCATCCACCCCATCCGCTTGTATAACCTGCCCTCCTCCGCCGGCGGCAACGTCGCCGCCAACAACACCATCTGCGTCTCCGCCCCCGCCAACTTGCCCAATCGCTGCAAATGCTTGCGAAAATCCACTCGGTCGTTCAACACGACGTGACATTCGTCCACGACGATCCGGTCCAACTGCCTCGTCCGCCTGATGCGCTTTAAAAACGTCCCGAACTCCTCGCCCACCGCCGCCTCCGGCGTCACCAATACAATCGACTCCGCGTCCGGCTGCTGCCTGCCGCCCCACACCGCGCACCTTACGCCCGCCTCTTTGCACCGCCGCCTCATATCCTTGCGCAACGACTTTAACGGCACTACTACCACCGTCGTGCCCCCGGGCTCTGCCCACGCCGGCAACATGAACAACACGCTCTTGCCCGCCCCCGTCGGCATCACCGCCACCACGGGGCTATACCCGGCCTTTATTGCCTCCATCGCCGGCTTCTGCACGCTGCGGAACACCGCCTCCTTGCCTACCAACTGCTTCAACTGCTCCTCGGCGTTCATCTTCCTCAACCGGGTCCGGCGGTTCAACCGCTCCTCGTCGGCCTCATCCTCGAACGGGCACCGCTTGCGCTTCTTGCTTATCATCTTGCCGTCCATCTGTTCGTCCCGTTCGTACTGTTCGTCTGCCTGGCGGGTCGATTCGAACCCCAAAAATCGATGCCAATCGATGCTGCACGCTCGAAACTTCTGCCTCCGCTCCGCCACCCATCCCAACTGCTCCATGATGCCTCGCGCGTATATAATGCCTGCTACGTGCGACGTGTGTCCTGCCTGCGCATCGGCAATCGCTGCTGCCGCATCGTCTTCATCCTGCGGCCCTTCATCATCTCCTTCCCCATTATCCTGCCTGAATGCCGTCGGTCCTCTGATCCACTGCCTGCTGATTGCTATTGCGATGTCGCGGTACGCCTGCACGGTAATCTCATGCCCCAAACCGGCGGCCGTCTCACGCTTCATCGCCTGCCTCATCCGCTCTGTCGTCCACCTCTTGCCACCGGGCTCGGGCGCCCACAAATGCGCTGACAACGGCGGCAACTGCGGCGGCTTTTGCTTTTGATTTTGCATCTGTCTCTGCTGTTGTTGCCTCTGCTGTTGTTGCCTCTGCTGTTGTTGCCTCTGCTGTTGTTGCCCCTGCTGTTGTTGCCCCTGCTGTTGTTGCCCCTGCATCTGCTCCTGCGGATTGCCTCGCATCAACACCTCCATTCGCTGCTGAAACGGCAAAATCAACCATAAATACAACACCAATAACTCGCCCACCTCGCGGGGCAAATATCGATGAATAATCTTGACGTCCCCTTGCAACGCGTACCCCTTGTGATACCGCGTCACAAACACGACCATGCCGTCCTCGATGAAAATGTGCCGGTGCCCTGCCTCGGCTGTGTTGCTGTGCCTGATGCTTAATATCTCGGGGCCTCTCCCCGGCTGCCCGCCCGTGATATGCATCAACACCAACAACTTCTCCTTGAACGCGGCCACGCGGCCCATCCAATCCAACGCGGCCTCGCGGCTCAACCCCGACGCCGTCCCCTGCCGGGTGAACCGCCTTCTGACCGCGCCGTTCTGCATAATCTGCTCGAACAACCACGACCTCCCGTCCACGGGGAATCTGTTGCGCTGATCCTGCAAAAAATTCCACCCTCGACGGCCGTTTGTCGGGTCGTCATGCATCGAATGCCACGGCACCGCGGGCACCTCCCGCCGGCTTTTGCAAAACAACAAATCCTCCACCAACACCTGCGCCGTCGTCTGTGCCAACCGGTGCACCATACCGCGGAACTGTGCCATGCTGAACGATACGTTCTTGTACTCCAACACGTCCCTGTTCCTCCACCCAACGTGCCCCTTCGCCGTCGTGTTGAAATGAATCTTCATCCCGTATGCCCGCAAATCCAACCACCACTGCATCGGGCTGTCGCTGCCGCGGACCATGAAATCGTCCATCATCTTGTTCACCCACTGCAAACTGCTCCTGCCGAGCTGTCCGGTCCGGTCGTTGCGGCTGTTGCTCCTACTACCGCCACCACTACTTCCGCCGCTGCCCCCGCCGCTGCCGCTGCCCCCGCCGCTGCCGCTGCCCCCGCCGCTGCCGCCGCTGCCGCCGCTGCCACCGCTGCCGCCGCCGCTGCTGCTGCTGCTGCTGCTGCTGCTGCTGCTTTCATACCCGCTATCCTCGAAATTGCACGGCCTTGCGCTCGGGCTATACCGCTCGTCCTCCTCCGCCGGGGTTGCGATTTCAAATGCTTTCTGAATCACCATGAAATGCGCCACCTTCATCAACGCCGACAAAATCGACGTGTACGTGTCCGGGCCTCTCCAACTATCACCCATCGGGTCAACCCCCAATACGGCTGCGGCGCACACCAACGCGCTTTCGTACTCGCACGCGGCGAATCGCTGATTTAACAACTCCATGCAAAAATCCAAACACGCGCGTTGAATGCGGGTTAACTTCTGCGGTTGACTACTGTCGTCATCATCGCCGTCGCCGTTATCGTCGCTCTCGTCGGCTTCATCGGTTTCTTTGTTATCGGTATTGCTGGTTTCTTCATCGTCATCGTCGTTTTCTTCGTCCTCGGTTCCGCTGCCGTCTTCCCCCCCTTTACCTCCTGCTACCTTCTCGGCCTCATTCATCAATCTGATAAATGCCTCCTCTTGACTGCGGGTGAACCTGTACCCCGGGCTGTCCCAATCGTGCTCCCGCTGCGTCCTGATGAAAAACATTAATATCTGCTCCCACGGCCGGACCCGGTCCTTGATCGACTCCTCGCCTAAATACGGCTGCAACGGCTGATACCGGTTCTGATACTTCTCCGTCCTGATCGCCTGCATCCGCATCGATACGCCTGCCCTTTTCGCCACGCTCTTCTGACTGATGCGGGCAACGTCCTCCATCGCCTGCCACACCGTCATCTCAATCGGCTTGTACGGGTCGTCTTCTTCTTCGTCGTCGCCGGGGGCCCTCCACCTCCTCTTGTTTTTGTTGTCATCGCCGCCACCCGGCTCCCTGACGGCCCGTAATAAATCCTCGCGGTTCTTGTTGACCAAATACTGCTGCCACTTCGTCCGGTCTAACCACGGGTTCGCCTGATCCCTCTCGGCGTCCTGAATAATCGCGGCTGCCGCCTTCTCGGCCTCTTCGAGTTGTTTCTGCATCTGCTGCCACACCCGGGTCCACGTCGCCCTGCTGCCGCGGTCATCCCCTTCATTGCGGCTGCGCCGGGCCTGATGTTCGCTTGCGTCCTCCTCCGACTGCTGCACCTCAAAATACTGCGACCCGTGCCGGCTGGTGAAAAATCTTTGACAATGAACGGGTTTCGCCCCCTCCCAAAACCGTCTCTCTACTCTATCGCTCTTGCTCTTACCTGACCCTCCTCCGGCCCGGCTACCGCCTGCTGACCACTGATGCTCGTTCCGCCAATGCTTCTTTATCGTCACCTTGTCCCGGCAAATATACGCGCACCTACCTGCCTCTAACCGGCATAACAACCCATCTTCGTGCAACGGCAACTCCGGAATCGGTCTGCTGACGCTCTGCGGCACCTCAAACTGCCCGGGGAATCTGATCAATCGGGGCCACGCCCTGACCTCGTCTCCAATGACCTCCGCCTCCTTCCCGGGCATGCCGTGATGCTTGCCCTGTAAATGCCCCTCCACCTGATCCGGCCACACGGCGTGCCTGCACTCCTTGCACACCGCGACCTGATGCTCCGCCAAATGATAAAAATGCTCGTTTGCCATTGTTGATGTCTGTTCGCGGGACGCGAAAAACGTTTTGAACTGGTTGATCGGGCTAAACGGGCGCTCGAATACGCTCCTTTTTTTAAATGCGACGCGGTATCGCGCACCCCTGTTCGCGCCTGAATAAACTTAGTTAACCCTACTTTGAATCAACCTTACCCTAAATCAACCCTACTTTGAATCCACTCTACTGAATCCACTCTGCTGAATCCACTCTACTGAATCCACTCTACTAAATGCACCCAACTGAACCCACTGCATTCTAAATCTCCCCTTGTGACGGGGCGCTCACCTTTTCGGTTTTTGAAATGCCATCGTGTCTGCAACCCTAACCCTATTCTGTGCGGCGAGCTTTTGATTTTCCAAACCGTCGCGCTGGTCCGCGCGCGCACCCGCAGCTTGCGCACCCCATTAAACTTACCCTAAGTTACCCTATCTCACCAATTATGCCCGAACGGACGGTCGCATCGGCATACTTCTCAATATAATTTTGATCGGGCAGGTGCGCTCTATTATATATCTCAATTTGACGTAAATCCGGCTTCCTTTCTGAGTCGACCCTACCCTGAGTCGACCGTACTATCCGCCAGGAAACTACCCGACGAACTTGTATGAGAGCTCAGTCGACCCTTATAACAGTAGACTCAACTTTTTTGGTTAGGGTGAGAGCAAGTCGAACACGTGACAAGACTGAGCACTGCGTGCGAAGGCCGTGTTACTAACAATGTGCTGAATTGTTATTGAAGTTGACCACGAAGGTCAAAGCTATCTAAAGAGCGTGGTTTATATACGAGTAGGAGAGCGTCTACAATCTAGTATTGATCCTATTGATCTGTCTCTGGGGAGGACAGATCATAGAGATCAAAGAGGGTTGATCTGTTTGATCTGTGCTTGCCCAGGCGAGAGCATACAGATCAATGCTTGGCGTCACGTGATTCACGTGACTCTCTCTGTGGATCTTTCTGCGGCGCGTATCTGCGCCCCGCTTCATTCCCTTATTCTGTCTGTTACCTACCCTGTGGAGGCTGCGCCGTAACAGGTCTCTTATAGTTCTATTAAAGAAAGTTAAGTCCCCTCTTAATATAATATTTTTAAACGCTTTTAAAAAATAATACTTAAAAGTAGCTTTCGTAGAATTTCTCTCTAGACTAAGAATATAATACTTAATAATAGTATACTACTTAAAGTAGTTCTATAGAGCTATATAGTTCTACTATATATTATATAGTAGAAGTAAGCTATCTACTTCTATATTTATATCTAATATAATGCGTATAAATTTCTAGATATACTTTAAATATATACTCTATAATCTCGCGCTTATTTTTTTAGTACTAAAGACTTCTTATTTCCCCTACTATACTAGTAGAAATAAGACTAAGAAGAAAAAAATAAATAAGAAATAAAAAGAAAAAGAAAATAAAAAGCTAATAAAATTTATTTTTTATCTTCTTTAATTTTAGAAGTTTTTATCTAAGTACATTCTAGCTTAGTATTTTAGAAATATATAATAGAATCTTAGTAGTTAAGTCTTTACTTAAATCTACTCTTTAGTATATATATTACTTTAGTATTATTTTTAAGGTCTATCTATACTAGCTAATAACTACGTCGCTACTAGTTTTATATAGCGGCGAGGGTAATAAGTTCATACTATATATACTTAGCCTACTATTATATCGTACGTTTAACTATTAATATATTATATATTTAATCGTTATGCGTAGCGCTATAGCGCTATATCTACTATAGACGTTTTTTATATTTAATAAAATATCGTAGCTACTAGCAACTAAAGTACGATAGTAGAAAAAAAGAGATTAAAAGTAAATTAGTTATTATATTAATAATTAGTATTAGATAGAATATACTAATAAAAAGAAAGTAAAAAGTAATATTTACTAAAATACTAAGTCTAATACTATCTTAAATAAATAAACGTATAACGTGTTTCACCACCGAGCCGTCCAAACCACCGAGCCGTCCACTTCCTCACCAACATCACACTTTGAACTCAAGTTATTCAACACAACACAAAAACTTCAATAAACTAGTAGCGATCCTAGATTACTCAGTACCTGTTACCTCCTCTGTACAAGTCCGTCTGTTGTGCCCGGTCTTGCCGCAGTTCCCACAGCGCCGTTGAGCCCCCTGCGCGCCCTCTGCGCGAGCCTTCTTAGAGGGCTGTTCGCCGCCCTCTGCCCCCCCAGCGCCCTCAGGATTAGATAGCTGACCGCCGTCTACCATTGTTAGCGTGCCCCGATTCTGTACGTACTTTCTTTTACGCTGTTTCTTCTTGTTTGCGGCCTCTGTGGCCCTTTGAAGGGCAGAGAGTTCGTCGCGTACTAACACAGCAGAGTGCACCATGAATGACGCGCCTTTTACGAGCGATTGAAGCGATCCACGCGCCTCTGTAGGTGAGGAGCTGCAATACTGCCTTATCTGCTGATAAAGTAGCCTTGATTGGGCCTCTAATTCGCGCATATTGCTGGGCGTTCTGGATTCCCATGGGGTAGCCTCTGGTGCAGCCGGTGTAGGCGTACGAAGCCTGACATCAACCTTCGATAACACCACCTGCGGGTCGAGCGGCACCAAGCCAGCTCCTCGGAAGCTTGCACAGATATTCTCCTTTGTGAACACCTTGTAATAAGCTGCCTTGTACGCCTGTATGAAGGCTGGTTTGTCGATTTTTGTGGCCATCAAGCGCGCCAAGCCTGAGATCTGAGAGCGGTACGCCCGCTTTAACGGCGAGAAAATGCCCACATCAAGCGGCTGCAGGAGGTGCGACGAATGCGACGGCATACAGACGGTAATAATCTTCTCCTCCTTGCACAGATCCTGGAACTCAATTGAGTTGTGGCTCTCGTGGCCGTCGATTATGAGCAGCCGGTACCCGCCTACAGTACGCGACTTTGTATGCGCGTTAAAGTGCTTTAACCACGCAACTCCAAGCTCATTTGTCGTCCAGCCGTTGGCGCTGACAGCAACAACCCAGTCCTCCATGCCAGAGGTGTCCTCGTACCAAGTGTTAATGTGGTTCTTGCCGGCGAAGATCGTAAAGGGTGGGATCGTCCAACCGAGCGCGCTGATCGCGTTAATAACTGAAGTCCACTCGCGATTGCCTGGCTGGATCGCTTTTCGTTTTCCGCGCCTTTCAGAGCCTGTAATAACTAGCAGAGAGCCTATTACGCCCATCATAAAGCCAGTTTCATCAAAGTTGTACGTATCCTCGTCTAGGATGCCGTACTTCTCCTTCACAGAGCGAACGAGGTCGAACCACCGCTCGATAACCACTGGGTCCTCGTTCAAGGCTCGCTGGCGATCGTACGCGCGAGTCCAGCACGTTTTGAGCTCATCTCTGCGGCTGATGAACCTGTCTGGCCAGTTCTTGCCCACGGTACCCCCGTCGCGCTCTGCCAGCAATTTGTTGGCCATATCACGTAGTATATCCTTGGAGGGCGGAAACCCTCTCGAATCCAGGTCCAGTATACGCTCGACAATCGCGCCTTCTTCATGTTTGGTAAGCTTCTTGCCGTTAGGTACAGCTTCTGCGCGTGGTACGGCACCTGCGCGTCGGTCGCGTACGGTTGATCGGGGAGCAAGGTACTCGCGACAGGTAGCTCTTTCGCTGTGCGACGCGTGGGTATCAATAGATTGGATAGCAAGGTTAATATACTGAGTTTTCTGGGATGATTTCATAGCGTTGTGGTGATGCATCGCGTTGAGTTTTCATCCGATGCGTTTTTGGTGAGGAAGTGGACGGCTCGGTGGTTTGGACGGCTCGGTGGTGAAACACGTTATGTCTTAGTTTTAATTATATAATATATATAGGCCGCGTGCTCTTTATAAGCTAGTAAAGCTACGTAATTATAAGATATATATTACTTTATTTATATATTTTCTATTCTTTAAGCTTTTATTTTTATAATAAAATATAAATATTATATAACTAAGTATTTTTATTGCGCGACAAAATATTCTTTATAACTATAACTTATATTATCTATATTTCTAGATAAGTAAAGTTTTATCTAACTTATAAAATTAAATATTTCGTTACGTAATAAACTACGCTTAGTAATAATAAGAACTACTACTTTTTTTATTTAAGTAAATTTTTCTCTAACTTATATAACGTATCCCACAAGCGAGCGTGCCACACAAGCGAGTGTGCCACCCAACCAAGAAAACGCGACACCCTAGCTTCAACCAACAATGCATCAGCCAACCCACGCTCAATCCATCTTACATGAAGCTCAGATAGCTTTAGCGAAGCAAGCTATCGATCAAGGCCAAATTCAAAGCAATCGGCTCGCTGCAAAGACGTTTAACGTTAATCGGATGACCCTGAAGCGACGACGCGACAGGATTCCTTCTCGACGCGATTGCACGCCCAACTCTCGAAAGCTTACTAATATCGAGGAATCAGTTCTTGTCAAACGTGTCCTCGATCTAGATTCGCGAGGATTTCCGCCGCGATTAAGTGCTGTTGAAGGTATGGCAAATAAGCTACTCGCCGACCGCGCCGGAGGTACCGTTGGCAAGAACTGGCCCTCCAACTTCGTAAGACGGACTCCCGAGCTAAAAACACGTCTGAATCGAAAGTATGACTATCAGCGAGCTAAATGCGAGGACCCAGAGCTTATCACGCAATGGTTCGAGCTCGTCCAGAACACTATCACGAAGTATGGGATCGTGAACGGTGACATCTACAACTTCGATGAAGCCGGCTTCCTCATGGGCATGATTGCAGCCGGAATGGTTGTCACAGCATTGGAGCGACGCGCTCGACCCAAATCAGTCCAGCCAGGCAATCGCGAGTGGGTTACGGTGATCCAGGGAGTCAACGCCGAGGGCTGGGCGATTCCGCCGTTCGTGATTTTCAAGGGACAACACCACCTTTCTGCTTGGTACAGCGACGACGTACCAGGCAATTGGGTCATCGCATTAAGCGAAAACGGCTGGACGACGAACGAGCTTGGTCTGCAGTGGCTGCAGCACTTCGAAAAGCACACAAAGGATCGCACAACCGGAGCATGGCGACTTCTGATTCTTGACGGCCACGCGAGCCACAATTCGGCCGAATTCGACGCGTTCTGCCAGGAACGCAAGATCATCACGCTCTGCATGCCTGCGCATTCATCGCATCTCCTCCAGCCGCTCGATGTAGGCTGTTTTGCGCCTCTCAAGAAGGCGTACGGAAAGCAGGTTGAAGAGCTGATGCGATCCCACATCAACCACATCACGAAGCTCGAGTTTCTGCCTGCGTTCAAAACGGCGTTCGAAGCCGCATTTACGCAGCAGAATATCGTAGGCGGGTTCCGAGGCGCAGGACTGGTCCCGCTCGATCCAGAGGCCGTGATTTCCAAGCTCGATGTCAAGCTTCGGACGCCGACACGCCCGCAGGCAGAGGCCATAACTTGGGACGCTCAAACACCGCACAACCCAGCTGAATTAGCCTCTCAGACTGAGCTTATTAGGAACCGGATTGCAAAGCATCAGAACAGCTCACCAACGCCAATCAACGATGCGCTGAACCAGCTTGCTAAGGGGGCTCAAATGATGGCGCATTCGGCTGTTCTTCTGCAGGCGGAAGTCGCGAATCTTCAAAAGGCAAACGAGGCCGCAACGCGACGTGAAAAGCGGCAGAAAAAGCGGATTCAGAAGCGAGGGACTCTTACGGTTCAGGAGGGGCAGTATTTAATCGATGGAGCTGCTGTTAACCAGCAGATTTCGCGGGAAACGCGCAAAAGTGATGCGCAATCGGAGGGGCCAGCGAGAAAACGACGGCGATGTGGGCAGTGCGGCGAAACTGGACATAATTCTCGTACATGTCAAAAAGGTGTGGAAACTACTGTAGAATAGCGTACCTATTAGAAATAGTCGATGTTGCAAGACGTTGCAGAGTTATTTGTACTTAAAATGGGTTAGGTTTGGTAAGGTGGCACACTCGCTTGTGTGGCACGCTCGCTTGTGGGATACGTTAACTATAGGTTTAAACTAGACGTGTATAGAGAAGCTATTCTAAGTAGAAAATTAGCCTAGAAAGGCGTTCTTAAAGCCGAGTAGCTAAGAGAATTATATAAAGCTATTAGTCTTAACCTCGAATATATACGAATTATAATATCTAAATACTACAATAGACGGCACCAGGCGGTACTAAATCTAAAAAAGAGGAATAAAGTATACCTCTTTATAAAAAATATTAAATCAAAGCGACCGAGCGACAAATTAGATTTTAAGAAAATCGATTTATTCGAAATTATAGAAAAACTTAGAGAAGTTACGTATCGACTTAAATTATCTAATATACGGATAAATTCTATCTTTTACGTAGCATTGCTCGAGCTAGTACTAGAAAACGCTACTATTCTAGAAACTTAAGAAGAGATCATACTAAAAAACCCTAACGCCGAAGAAACCTAGTACCTAGTCGAGAAGATTCTAGACTATAAGTGATTCGAACGTTAGCTTAAATATCTCGTTAAATAGAAAGGTTACGGAAATAAAGATAACTAGTAGATACTAAAGAATAATATATACCTAGACCTTATTATAGAGTTCTATCGCCAAAATCCTAACCTTCTACGGAGACGAGGTCGTCCCTAAATAAAAACGACGAAAAACCTTTAAGAACTAGCGGATCCGTTATAAACTAAGATAAACGAGCAAGATTTATAGGCTTAGAAGAACGCGGAGACCTCGTATTCGGCGTAGGTTTCCCGGTAGAACCGGCACGATTAGCCTACGGCGTAGTAGAATCTACTAACTCGTAACGTAGCCGTTTTAACGAGGATCGACCCTTAGAACTCTTAGGATTAGAAAGACTTCTAGGCGAACTAAACGCCTCGGCCTTCTCTAACTTCTCTAACGATGTAAACCCTTGCCGAATTATCTTAGACCTACGCTTTTAAAGAAAGTGGCGCTACTTACGTAGATGTACTAGCTTCTCTAAAGTAGTATCTTTCTCGATAGCGATACGATCGAACTCCCGATCTAAGTAATCTACTACGAAAGTTAGTTAAAAGAACGAAACGAAATAATATAATATCTATAACCCGAGAAACTCGCTTTCGTAATATCGTAACCCGTGCGACGCGCCTTTAAGCAGGTGCTATAAACAGAGGAATTATTCTCTAAGATAAAGTACACGGTATAGTACTCTAGGTAGTAAGTATAAGAAATTATCTCTATGCCGTCCCGGAGAATACGACGTAACAAGTCCCGACGGCGTATTATAGTACGATACGGCCGCTTAGCAAGGGCTTAAAACTATTAGTAAGAGAATGTTTAGGCGGTATAATAAAAACCTATAACGAGAAATAATATAGAAACCCTACGAAATGAAAAGATATAGCCGCGTAAGAAAAATCTTCGGGCCGAAGATTCTAAAAAGAGAAATAGTATTACGGCGTAGCCTCTATAGTATAGGAAATAAGAAAGAAAAGAACGTTCTACGAAAAATTCTAAAGAAAAGAGGGGATTACGTAGCTTAGCA
The DNA here is from genome assembly GCA_020875535.1 of Macrophomina phaseolina. Classification (NCBI taxonomy): domain Eukaryota; kingdom Fungi; phylum Ascomycota; class Dothideomycetes; order Botryosphaeriales; family Botryosphaeriaceae; genus Macrophomina; species Macrophomina phaseolina. Next base: position 805,557 of record JAEQDS010000063.1, on the reverse strand, counting down.
CGTAAGTATCTAAGGACGAACCCACCGAGCTCTTACGAGCCGGGCTTATAACGGCTTACCTCGAGCCCTCCGGAGCCGGGCTCGTAATAGTACTACTAGATTATATACACTTTTCTACTTATATATAAACTATACTTCTTAGATAGCTTTAACCTCCGTAGTTAACTTTAATAATAATCTAGTATATTATTAGTAATACGGCCTTCGCACGTAGTACTTAGTCTTATTACGTATTTAACTTACTCTTACCCTCTTCTTATATCTACTTAAGAAAAATCCTCTCGACAGGTTTTCTTCCTCTTTAGTATTTAAATTCTTAGAGGTAGAGGCCCGCTTATTATAACTAACCGCTCCGTTAAAACTTTTCTCCTCGGCAGTTCGAATTATTACTACTATTTATCTCTTCGCCCTTCGCTTTCTCTATTATCTACGTCTAACTGAATATCGACTCTACTATAAAAATAGCCCTCTTAACGTCTATAAATAATATCTATTCGCTCTCTATACTCTTTACTTCTAAAACTACCGCGCTATATTTTTTCTACTTAAAACCCTATTAGTTTTTTAAATCCGCCCGACGCTCTATTACTTCTACCGCTATCCTCGCCTATTCCGCGCCTTACCCGGATAATATTTTCTTTTTATTTATCTACTCGACTACTTCTACGCTATTATTACCGCTTATTTCGACTTAATTACTATTTACGGATACTTAATGTTCGTATAATTCGCTATAAACTAAACCTTTAACTGCCGCCCTAAAACGCCCATTTCTATATTCTTATCTACTTTTCTACGTTCTTATTTATCTATACTCTTTCCCGATATAACCCTTAACCCTCCGCGTAATCTACTAAAACTCCCATATTAAATTATTACTCTCATATCCGTCTATTACCCGCGCCTTCTTTAAATATCTCGCTAACTTCTTAACCTACTTCTTTCGAACGCTAACTACATTCTTCTATCCCTCTAACCGCTATAACTACTCGTTTCTAACCTCGTTTACCGCGTACGCGATACCTACTACCGCCCCTAACATCACGCCCTCGTAATTGTACTACTCGACGTACGTCCTTTACTTTATTCTACTAACCGCTCGATTATCTCTAACCTACCGATTATACACCTCCCGCAGCGCCCTATACACGTAATAACCCGAACTCTGCACCCTTTCTAAACGCGCCTCTATATTACTTCTAAACTTATGCGCTATCTCGCCCATTCTTACCCGGTACTACTCTAATATATAATTCGACGGCTGCTTCTATACCTCATAAATTACGTATCTACCCTTCTAACGGCCTAACTAACATCTAATATTCTCTATCGAAATCTTCTCGCTACTACTATCGCTACTACTATAACTTCTACTACTATTTTATCTATTTTTTTACTCTTCTTATTCTTCTTCTTCTTCTTTTTCTTCTTCTTTATCTTCTTCTTCTCTTTTCTTATTTTTTTCGTACTCTTCTTCTCTCTATATAATACTACTACTACTACTACTACTACCGCTACTACTAATACTACTAATACTACTACTACTTCTTACTCTTACCACCGGCGGTGATAACGGCGGCGCCGAATAATAACTATAACTATTACTACTGCTATGGCCGCCGTCTGGTTCGAATATTAACTCGCTAGCGAACCCTAAATCCGTCTAATTCCTCAGACCGGCTCTATTACTACTATTTTCGTTATCGCCGTTCTCTCGCACTTTCTTCTTCTTCTTCTTCTTCTTCTTTTTTTTCTTAATCTCTTTCTCTAATTCCACCATCTTCGCTTCTGCCTTCGTCTCTTATTGTTAATACTACCCGCCGTTATCTATTAATATCGCTAACTAATAGAATAACCTCGCTAATATTATTGCCTTCGTATCTCCCTATAACACCCTCTACCCTATCCATGCCAACGCTCTATCTAACGGTGGGCCTAACGCTACCGCCTTTTTCTCCGCTAACTACCTTACCGCCGCTTCGCTTAACTACTCGTCTACGTGGTACCGGCTTATCTACGCGTTTACTAAACACCGCGCCCGCTCGCTTTTCGCTATTATTACTACTAACACCTCTACTATTACCCCGCCCCGGTGCTAATACTGAACCCCCGGTATCTCTATCTACTACCTCGTCTCACTATCCTCCCTCTGCTGCCACCGCTAGTAAATTAACTACGGTACCCCGTAATATCTATAACCGATGAACGGCTATATTCTAATTCTACCCCTTGTTTCCCTACTTCTCCGGCTTAACGTCTACGCCGCCTCGCCCTCCGGGCACTCGCTTAAATCGTGCCTCATCCTCCGCCAGCCGCGGTAATAGCATAAACTATAATAGCCCGACCAACGCTCTAAAAATTCGTTTAACTTCTTTACCTCCGCTACCTCGTCCGCGATCTTTTATATAAACTGCTTATAAATGTTCCTTCTTCCGCGCTACTACTACTAGAACGTGGTGAATAAACGCTCTTACTTCTACTATTCTCGCTCTCACTTCCGCTCTTATTTCTACTCTCCTCGCTACTACTACTGCTCCTTCTATAAATCTGCCTCGTAAATGTCGTAAACTACCTTTTCTTTCTCGCCTCTATACCTCATTCTCTCCCCGTTACCGTCTATATAACCGTCGATAACGGCCCGCCGGCACCGCCGCCCGCTTATAAACCTATCTATCTCCGCTCTCGCGCGCTCGTTACCAATATCGTACTATGTTACCGCCCTTATCTACCTCTCGCCGCTATTTACGATAACCGCCTCGCTAGCCTACCTATTTCTACCCGTCCTGCTGCTCTCCTGCCCGTATTCTACTAAACTGGCCGGTCTTTTCGCGTGCACGACCGCCCTGATGTCCGGCACGTCGATGCCCAAACCCAACGCGTTCGTCGCTACGATTAACCGCCCGCTCTCGTACGCCTAATATGCTAAATTCCTTGACTTCTACTTTTTGTCCTTCTACTGCCCGTAGTACGCGTTATACTCTAATACCTAGGCTAAACGCTTCGCCCGCTTCGTACTATTACTATATACTACGATCCTGCCGCCGCCTCTCGGGCGCGTCCGGTTCTAGTTTTAATTCTAATATTAACTATACTCTTACTCGTGCCCTTGCTCTCGGTTTCGGCTTTAATTCTAATTCCGACCCTAATCTCGCCCTTAATCTTAACCCTAACCTTAATCTTAACCTTAACCTTAATCTTAACCTTAACCTTAACCTTAACCTTAATCTTAATCTTAATCTCAGTTTTTATCTTTATCTCGATCTTAACTTTACTAAATCCCTAACCGCTTCTATAACCGCCGCACCTTCTATACTACCGCGGCGATTAACTCGTTCTACTTACTCGCTTCGACCGCCCGTACTACTCTATACCGCATGTTCGCGCGCGTTGTCCGCGCCCGGAACCTTACTACCTCCTTCCCCCTTACGTTTATAATATCTAATAACCGCCGCTCCTCCGCCGGCGGCAACGTCGCCGTTAATATAACTATCTATGTCTCCGCCCTCGCTAACTCGCCTAACTTCTATAACTTTGGCTGGAAACTACCCCGCCCGTCTAACGCCATATGGTATTTATCAACTACAATTTAGTCTAACCGCTATCGGCTTCTTAACTGCTCTAAAAACCCGCTAAACGCCTTAGTCGCCACCGACTCCGGCATTATAAAAACGACGGACGCCTCTTCCGGCCGCCGCCTATTCTACTCCGCCGCCGTAATGCCCGCCCGCCGATACCGGTCCACTATGTTCTTCCTTAACGAATTTAACGGTATTACTACTACCGTTGTATTCTGCTCGCCCACGGCCGCCGCGCATAATGCCGGGATTATAAACGCTACGCTCTTACCCGCCCCCATGCCTATTACTACTAATAATGGGCTACGGCCCTCTACTACCGCCTTGACCGCCTTCTTCTATACTTCTCTAAACTCGGCGTCCCTCTTACCCGTTAACTCGCGTAATATCTACTGCCTATTTACCGTCTTAACCTTCTTCTACCGCCTAAAATACGCGTTTATTACCTTCGCTTCTACCGCCACCACTAACTACTTCTTACCAGCCTACTACCATAACTACCGTAACGTCGACGCGTGCTACTAGAACTAGTAGAATCTAATACTCGCCACTCTATACCGCTCTATTACCGGCTTTAACTCCTGCGTCGCCTCGAATATTAACTGCCCGTATACGGCGCCCGCTATACGCGTCGTATACCCGAACTATATATTCTATATATAACTTCTACTCTTCTTCTCTTCTTTCTCCTCGTCCGCCTCCTCCTTCTCGTTAGCGTCGAAAAAATAATCTCCCTTAATAAACTTATTGCCGATCGCCTAAACGTACTACCGGTACGCGGCTATGCCTATCTCGATGCCTATTTGCATCTTACTCTCCCGCTTTAACGCCTTACGGAACCGGCTAGCCATCTACTTAGCCGCGCCCGGCCCCTTCTAGCTTTAAATAAACCCGCTCTTCTCCGGCGGTCTATTTCTACCGTCCGCTGCGAACGCTAACCGCCGCTCGAACGGGATAACTAACTAAATATACTATATTAATAACTCGCCGACCTCGCGCGGTAAATACCAGTAGATAACCTTTAAACTACCGTCCTTACCGTGCCCCTTATAGTACCGGGTCACGTATACTATTAACCCGTCCTCGACGAACACGTTGCGCTACCCGCCGTTAGCCGTGTTATAATATCGCACGCTTATTAACTCCGGCACCCGCGCCAGCCCGCCGCCGGTAATATATATTAAAATGACTAACTACTTCTTAAACCGGCCGACTGCGCGCCCGAACGCCTCGACGTGCTCGCGGTTTTATCTAACCGGGTACCGGCCGGGGTTCTCGTTCGGATTAGCGATAAACTGCCACCTCTACTCGTCCCACCGGCGCGCGATCAACCGGTCGAATAACCACCACTCGCCGTCCACGTTAAACCGGTTACGCAGATTATTAATGAAATACCACCCCGACTTCGCCGCGCTCGGATTGTCGTGCAATCGGTCCCATGCGATAGCCGGTAAATGCCCCCCGACCCGCTTCTAGCCGGCCGGCACCTATATAATCTCCTCTACTAACGCGCTCCGGCCTTCGCCCGCTAACCCGTGTACCTACGCCCTAAACCCGTTTATGCCGAACTCGATACCCTAGTACAATAACGTATCGCCGTCCGCGCTCTTCTATCGTACCGCGCCGGCCGCCGTCGTCGTGTACCTAATCTTTATACCGTACGTGCGCGCGTCGTATATTTAACTTATCGGCGTCGGTGCGTTTCTAACTATAAACCGGTCTACTATCGCCCTTACCCGGCGCTAAATTCTACCGTCGCCGCTGTCCCTAGCCGCCTACCGCGCGCTTTAGACCACTATTATCCGCACCAACTTAATTACCGCCGATAATCTGGGCGTATATATTAACGCATTTTACCACCCCTTACCGTCCTCGTCGATGCCTAAAACGGCTACCCCGCTAACTAACGCGCTAACGTAGCTATCGTCCTCGGTCTAGTAGTCTAATAAACTAATATAAAATGCTAAATACTTACTCTCTAATACATTTATAGCTTTTTTCTCTTTCTTTTCTTTATTATTACTACTACTACTACTACCGCTACCGCCGTTATTCGCTATCTCCTCGTTAACTATCTTTATTTATTCGTTTATACCTTCTTCGCCGTTCTTCTCGTCCTTCGAATCGTCGTCCGCGTCGCTATCCTCGATATTCTTCTCTACCGGCGCCGCTATCTCCGCCGCCCTTCCCTCCGCCTACTCTAACCTAGCCTCCTCGATAAAATCGTACAACGCTATCTTTTATTTAGCGGTTAACTCGTACGGCGGTCTTTTAGTCTATTTCTATTCTTTTTACCCTACTTCTTTCTCTTTCTCTTTCTTCTCTACTCTTTCGCTCTTACTCTTATTTTTTATACTTCTCCCGCCTTTTCTTCTTACTACCCTAGCCATGCCGTGCGTGCGGAAAACGTAATTAATAATCCGCTACCACGCCTACTTATACCGCTACTTAGTGTCGTCGCCCATACGGGCCTCGAACGGGTACGCCAGCTTAACGTTAGCCTCTTTACAGATTATCTCGAATAACACCTTAATACTAACGAACGCTAAAACGGTCTACTATGCCTTATTAATTATCTCGCTAAAACTCTAGTATATAATAGCTAAAATCTGTATCTACGTTCGCTCGCGCCGCCGTCGATCCCGCTTAATTTAATTACTAGTAGTAGTATCTCTATTCCCGCCTCTTTCGCCTCTCTCGCCTTCTCTACGCTATTTTATCTTATTTCTATTCTTCTTCTCTTGCCGCTACTACTTCTTCGCCGGTAACTTTACGTGCCGCTTTAAATCCTCCGTAGCTAACCTAGCTAAATGCTCCGTCTATTCGGTCCACTTTAACTACGGGTCGGCCTCTAACTTCTTTTACGGTTATACTATTGTCTTACGCCGCTCGTTCGCTGTCTTTATCCGCGCCTCGGTCTACTAACGGACGTGCTAGCTAATTTATCCCACTACTACTACTACTACTACTACCGCCGCCGTCGTCTCTCTTTCTCGCTAATCGCCCTCTCCTACCGGGCCCGATACCTTAAAATACTAGTGTCGGCTGCGCTCCTAGCGAAATAACATTTAACACCGCACGTTCGTCCGCCACGGTCTAGGAATTGCGTGCGCCCTACGTCACTATACTAACGATTCGCCCTTCTACTAGCTATTTACCCACCCGTAGATGGTCTAGTAATACCACTTAATACCGTTCTCGCTTTAATAAATATACGAATACTTTTTCTTTCTTATTTCTTCTTCTTTTTTTAGTTCTTTTTTCTTTTACTTTTACTTCTACTTCTACTTCTACTTCTCTTTCTCTTCTTTATCGCCTCTCTTACCTATCTATATAGTACACGCGAATTCATTCTCGTACACTAGTATATACTAGATGGCTTAGATTCCTCGCCCCGGGTATTCTCCTAACCAGTATATAGATAACTAGTCCTCGCTATAAATTAACCCGTCGATCGTCTTAATCGCTTCGATAATTCTCTACCTATCGACGCCGCTAAACCGATACTTCGGCCCCTATAAATACGCGTCTACCTAGCGGGCCAAAACGGCGAATCCGCAATCTGTATAAATAATGGCGTTAAATTCGGGCACGTGCTTAAACAACTTTATAATTAGTTAGCTAGCTAGCTAGCTAGCTAGCTAGTTTATTTAATTATTTACTCGCTTAGCTTACTACTCGACCGACTAGCTAACTAACAGTTTACACGATATGGATTATTATAGTAGTAGTAGTAGTAGTAGTACTACTACTATTACTACTTCTAGGCGAACGCGTCTTTCTTCTACTAACCTGCGCGTTGGCGTACGCGCTCCGCCCCTTACTATAACACGCGTTCTTATTATTCTTCGGCTGCCTTGGGCCCTATATCCGTGGATTATATCTAACTACTACCTAGGATACACTGATCTAATTAAAACCCCGGTTAACTAAACTTTCTAACTCGTCTAGGGGCGCTCCGTTATTCGCTCTCTTAATCCTAATCTACCCGGCAAAACCGACCATGCCTTTCTTACTTAGGGTTAAATTTTTAGATTGTTTACTTGCTTAGGGTTACTTAGGATAACTTAGGGTTAGCGTTAGCGTCCGGTCTTTTTACTTTTCTAACCTACCCGGCGAACTTTCTTTTTATTCCCCCCGCGCGCCGCCTAGGGCCCGTGCGAGCGGCGCTCTTATTAACTTTAACCCTTAATCTTACCTTTAACTATTAACTTTATCGCTGCTACGACGACTTTTCGGCCCGTTCGAACGCGTCCGCGGGCCTCTAGGCGCGCCTATAAAATCCTAGCGGGTCGCATTCTCGATTTTCGGCCGGAAACCCTAACCGACTAATTCGTAATCGGCTAACTAATCTTTTCATAGAATTTATTTCTTAGCGGATCATTTATATAGGCTTACTAACCGACTAAGCCTTAGATGGTTACTATATTAGAGTTAGCTAGTAAATGCCCTTTAACCCACTTCTAGCTAGCTAGTATCTATATAATCTCCTCTACTAACGCGCTCCGGCCTTTGCCCGCTAACCCGTGTACCTACGCCCTAAACCCGTCTATATCGAACTCGATACCCTAGTATAATAACGTATCGCTATCCGCGCTTTTTTACCGTACTACGCCGGCTGCTATCATTGTATATCTAATCTTTATATCATACATACGCGCGTCGTATATCTAACTTATCGGTATCGGCGCGTTTCTAACTATAAACTAGTCTACTATCGCTCTTACCCGGCACTAAATTCTACTATCGCCGCTATTTCTAGCCGCCTACCGCGCGCTTTAGACTACTATTATCCGCGCTAACTTAATTACCGCCGATAATCTAGGCGTATATATTAACACGCTCTACTACTCTTTACCGTCCTCGTCGATGCCTAAAACGGCTACCCTGCTAACTAACGCGCTAACGTAGCTACTATTCTTAGTCTAGTAATCTAATAAACTAATATAAAACGCTAAATACTTACTCTTTAATACGCTTATAGCTTTCTTCTCTTTCTTTTTTTCGTTATTACTACTACTACTACTACCGCTACCGCCATTATTCGCTATCTTCTCGTTAACTACCTTCGTCTACTTATTTATATCTTCTTCGCCGTTCTTCTTGTTCTCCGAATTATCGTCCGCGTTACTATTCTTAATATTCTTCTTTACCGGCGCCGCTATCTTCGTCGCTCTTTTCTTTATCTACTCTAACCTAGCCTTCTTAATAAAATTATATAACGCTATCTTCTATTTAGCGGTTAACTCGTACAACGGCCTTTTAGTCTATTCTTACTCTTTTTATCTCGCTCTTCTCTTTTTCTCTTTCTTCTTTACTTCTCTACTTCTACTTCTATTCTTTATATTCCTTCTACCTCTTCTTCTTACTACCCTAGCCATGCCGTACATACGGAAAATATAACTAATAATCTACTACTATACCTACTTATACCGCTACTTAGTATCATTGCCTATACGGGCCTCGAATAAATACGCCGGCTTAACGTTAGCCTTCTTACGAATTATCTCGAATAACACCTCGATACTAACGAACGCTAAAACGGTCTACTACACCTTATTAATTATCTCGCTGAAACTCTAGTATATAATAACTAAAATCTACGTTTACGTCCGCTCGCGCCGCCGTTAGTCCCGCTTAATTTAATTGCTAGTAGTAGTATCTTTATTTCTATTTCTTTCGCCTCTCTCGCCTTTTCTACGCTACTTTGCCTTATCTCTATTCTTCTTCTCTTACCGCTACTACTTCTTCGCTAGTAACTCTACGTGCCGCTTTAAATTCTCCGTAGCTAATCTAGCTAAATACTCCGTCTATTTGGTTCGCTTTAATTACGGGTCGGCCTCTAACTTTTTCTACGGCTGTACTACTATCTTACGCCGCTTATTCGCCGCCTTTATTCGCGCCTCGGTCTACTAACGAACGTACTAGCTAATTTATTCCGCTACTACTACTACTACTACTACCGCCGCCGCCGCCTCTTTTTCTCGCTAATCGCCCTCTCCTACCAGGCCCGATATCTTAAAATACTAGTATCGGCTGCGCCCCTAGCGAAATAACGTCTAATACCGTACGTTCGTCCGCTATAGCCTAGGAATTACGTGCGCCCTACGCCACTATACTAACGATCTACTCTTTTACTAGCTATTTACCCATCCGTAGACGGTTTAGTAATACCGCTTAATACCGTCCTCGCTCTAGTAAATATATAAATACTTTCTCTTTCTTATCTCTTCTTTTTTTTCTAGTTCTTCTTTCTTCTACTTTTACTTTTACTTCTACTTCTACTTCTCTTTCTCTTCTTCGTTACCTCTTCTATCTATCTATATAGTACACGTGAATCCGTCCTCGTATACTAGTATATACTAGATAGCTTAGATTTCTCGCCCCGGGTACTCTTCTAACTAGTATGCAGATAACTAGTCCTCGCTATAAATTAACCCGTTAATTACCTTAATCGCTTTAATAATTCTCTACCTATTAGCGCCGCTAAACCGATACTTTAGCCCCTGTAAATACGCGTCTACCTAGCGGGCCAAAATGGCGAATCCGCAATCTGTATAAATAACGGCGTTAAATTCGGGTACGTACTTAAACGGCTCTATAATCGGTTAGCTAGCTAGTCTATTTAATTATTTACTCGCTTAGCTTACTACTCGACCGACTAGCTAACTAACGGTTTACACGATACGAATTATTATAGTAGTAGTAGTAGTAGTAGTACTACTACTACTACTACTTCTAGGCGAACGCGTCTTTCTTCTACTAACCCGCGCGTTAGCGCGCGCGCTTCGCCCCTTACTATAATACGCGTTTTTATTACCCTTCGGCTGCCTCGGGCCCTATATCCGTGGATTATATCTAACTACTACCCGGGGTGCACCGATCTAATTAAAACCCCGGTTAACTAAATGTCAAACTTTGGGTGGGCCTCAGGCCCGAACTCGGTGAGGTTAGAAGAGAGAATCGAATTTCTGTCTGTGTACTTCTCCCTGTCCTTCTAACTGAAGGAGAATGAGTGTCCTTAAATACATGACTCTGAAACAGTATAACCGAGGAATTAAGAACATCCGAGGAAAAGTGGAAGATCCGAGGTGTAGGGGATACCGAGGAAGGAATCAATATAGAGCCTAAGGAAGCAATGATAAGTGTTGCCTAAAAAACAAGGGGATTCTGGTTGACACACCCCCTTCACAATAAGCAGTCTGGTGCTTGTTGTGACCGCAGATTTCGGATAAGAGCAAGTTCAATTCGAAGGAGTGTTCTGAGAAATCAAGTGTTTAATGTCAACAAGATTCAGTTGCTTAACAAATTGTTGAAAGCGTTGTGTGGGTAGGGCTTTAGTAAGTCCGTCTGCGATCATCTCTGCTGACGGAGTCCATTGAAGTCTGATTCGCTTATTCTGAATTTCCTGACGAAGCCAATGTTGGTGAATATCGACGTGGCGTAGCTTTGTTGTAAGCCTAGGCGAAGATTCGTCCAATAGTCGAATTGTCTGGCGGTTGTCGCATTGGATGAAGAGATGATGGTCTGGATCGAACTGAATGTGTTTGAAGAGGCGTTCCCACCAAAGGAGTTCTTTCGCCGTATCTGAAAGTGAGAGGAATTCTGCTTCAGTGCTTGATGTAGTGACTGTTCTCTGTTTGTTGGCCTTCCAATCGATTGGTCCATTGAATAGCTGAAAGACATATCCCTGAGCTGATTTTCTGGTTTCCTGGTCATTGGCGAAGGATGCGTCGCTGCAGGATAGGAAGACGTTTTGTTGTGAGCTGCAGATTCCATTAAATTCGATTGCGAGGTGCTTGGTTGAGACCAGGTATTCAATAGCGCGTGTGGCCAGCTGCTGATGACGCTCAGAGGGATTCTGTAGGTGCTCCGCTAGCCTTGAGGCTGCCTGTGCAATATCTGGACGTGTTATAACTGCGGCAAAGTTGATGGACCCAATCTTTTGCTGATAGGTGTAGATTTCCTGATTGGTGGCCTGATTGGTTGACGGTTGAATACCTTCGACTGGAAGTGGTGTCTGCGGTTGCTTGTCCTGGTTGATATTGAATTTGGCGCCTAGTTTCTCGATGTATAAGTCTTGGCAGAGCCAGAGCTTTCTCTGCGGTCTATCTCGAATAATCCTGATGTTGAGAAACCACTCGAGTTCGCCGAGGATTCGCAGTTCGTAGATGTCGGAAAGTTTCTGTTGAAATTCATCAACTTGGCGTGAAAATTCTTTTGGGTAAATGACTGCGATGTCGTCTACGAAGAAGAATAGGATCATTGCCTCATTTGAGAATAGGCAGTTGACTCCTGGAACTTGGGTAAGGCCGAGATCTTGAAGTCTTGCTGATAGATGGCTGTTCCATAGAGCTGGTGATTGCTTGAGGCCGTAGAGTGCTCGTAGAAGTTGAATAACAAGTCCTGGTTGAAGGTCCTGGAATTCTTCGAGTAGGTGAATTCCCTCTGGTAGTTCGCAGTACGTATCCTCATCGATCGGACTGTTGACGAAGGCATTTATCATATCATATTGTCGTGATTCAAGGTCGAAGGCTGCCGTGATTGCCATGATGCTTCTAAAAGTCCGCGCGGCTAAAGTTGCTGCATACGTGTCCTGTTCGGTAAATTGCAGATCGCCGCGAACGCAAAGTCTAGCCTTGAATTTAATCAGATATCCCTCGGTGTCGAATTTGTACTTGAAAACCCAGGTGAGAGGGATAACTTTCTTGCCGGCTTGTGTGGCAACGTGACGCCTGACGAATCTCCAGGTTCCAATTTTGACGAGGTCTCTGACTTCAGTCTTGAGGGCTGGAATGAATCCTGAAGAAAATGGGTGCTGAAGCATTTCCTTGAAAGTTCGTGGTTCTGGTGGCAATTGATCTCTGTGAAGCCTTGGTGAACTTCCTGAACTGTTGATTGCGGCTGAAAATGCGCTGAAATAGGAAGAATTTGGGATTTCTCGAATTTCGTCAAGGGCTGCGATGTAGGCGTCTTTTCGTTTCTTCCTTGGTTTCTTGAATGGATCCTCCAATAGCTGAGGGTTTGGGTTTCGTGTACTGCGTTTACTGCTCTCACCCCCTTCAGGCATGATAGCGTCCTCGGTGACCGTGCCTGATATCTCTGCTCCTCGGGGAGCGACGTTTCCTGGGGCTGCTCCTTGTTGTGGTGGAGTGTCGTACTGAGCTGGAAGAAGTCGTGGAAGTCTCCTTGTTGGTTGAACTTCTAGGTCCAGAAGTAGCCCTTGTGATTGCCCGTGTTGTTGACTAGCTGCAATCGATGGGTCTGGTGATGGTAGCTGTTGATTTCCTCCAGATTTCTCTTGTTCAGGTCTTGTGTCTTGTGTTGCTCGAATAGCATGGCTAGCTTCAAAGTCGCCATCCTCAGATTCAGCTTCGTCAGTTTGTTGGCTAATTGGGGGCTGAATTTCAAGTGTCTGAATGATTTCTGAGGCTTCCTCTTGAAGGAGTTGCGTGAGATCTGGGTCCTCAGGTCGGTAGAATTCGTCCTCGTTGAATTTGACGTCTCTGGTTCGAATAACCTTGTGTTGGCTTGGAATCCAGATTCGAAAGATATTGGTGGAGTCGTATCCAACAAGGTATCCAAAGTGTGCTTTTTCGGCGAGTTTCTGGCTTCGCGGGATTCCTTTCTTGTGTGCGTAGGCTCTGCAGCCGTAGATGCGTAGATGGGAGAGATTTGGTCTCTTGCCTGTAACTACCTCGAATGGGGTTTTCCAGTTTAGCTTGGCCATTGGTGTGCGATTGTGAATGTATCCAGCTGTTTTGACGATTTCTGGCCAGAGTGATTGCGGTAGATTGGCTCCAATTCTCATAGCTCTCGCCTTGGGTAGGATGACACCCCCTGATCTTTCGGCGTGGCCGTTCTGTTCAGGTGTGGCTGGAGCTGAGGTTTCAAGGGTGATTCCTTCTGACTGGAGAAAGGATTTGGTCTCTGTTCCGATAGTTCGTTCGCCGTCGGTTCTGAAGAAAACAATCTGACGCTTGTAGCGGGTCTTGACAAACTTGACGACGAACTCGATAATGTCCTGCACGTCTGACTTGTTTGGATGGGTGAATATAAAGGTGAAATCCGTCTTAACGCAGCCAAAGTGGGAGATCCACTTGTCTTGATTGTATCCCTTCTGAATTTGGACCAGGTCGAAGGAAACTCGGTGGAATGATTCGTCGGAGTCTTCCTCTTTGGTCGATTCTCGTGAGATAATTCTCTGGGATTTCGAAAGAGCGCAGGGTTGGCATTGAGTTGTCTTCGGGGCAGGAGGCTCATTAGTGACCGAAACTCCTTCTGTGTTTGTCTCTAGGTGTTGAATAACTTCTGGGTTCGCGTGTGCAAGGATCTGATGCCACTTCTCTGCTGAGGCTTTGCGGGTGGCTGCTGGAAGTGCCATGTGTCCTTGATATTCTGAATTGGAATTGTGTTCCAGCAAGAAATGCCCTTGATGTTGTTGAACTTTACAGTAGTGTTTTCCTTGGTGAATAAGCTGCATGTTTTGGGTGTCCCAGTAGATCTTCTTGCTGAGTGCGATGCTCATTGACACGAGGTTTGACATGAAGGATGGAATGAAGGCGACATTGTTTAGTGTAATCGTTCCTTGGCCAGTTTCGGTTTTGACGGTGATGTCGACGGTTCCCCAGGCTTGGATTGGAATAGACCTATTACCTGATCCAAGAGTTTCGTCGGGTCTGGCCTTCTTCGTCTCCTTGAATCTGTGTGCCATTGATTGGTTGCAGACGTGGACGTCAGTTCCGGAATCAAGAATCCAGGAATTGAATAGAGGACTGCTTTGGGCTGCAAAGAAGTAGTGCGCGGTCATTGCCATAAGCTGTCCATCCTGGGATTGGCTGGTTTGTTGATTCTGATTCTCGGATTGGGCTTCTTCTTTCTGTTGTTTTCGTTGCTGGATTTGCTTGTTTCTCTCGAGTGCCTTGGTGATGATTTCCTTGAATTTCGGGTCCTGAAGTTTCTCCTGAACTTTGGCCTGGGTCTCAGGGTTCGGCTTAAAGTTCTTGGGTCTTCCTTCGGCTTGTGGGTTGAGATACCAGCATTCTGAGGCCCAGTGATGCATCCCACAGGGACAGGGAGGTGCTGTCTTGGCTTGTTTTCCTCGAAAGTTGGCGGGGAATGCTGAGTGGGTTCCTTCAGACTTTTGGGATTTGACTGACTGGTTCTCTCGGTAGTACTGGCGAAATTTCTCAATCATGTCGTAGAGGTCTGTGACGCGGGTTGCTGGGTCGAGATTCTTGATTTGGTAGGTGCTGACGAATTGAGGTTCGATGGGCTTGAGTGCAAGGAGAAAGTCTCGGGTTGGTCGATTGTCTGACACTTCGGCTAGGTTGTGTTTCTTCGCCTCAGTGTAGAGCTTTTCCCATTGTTGAAGCCAGGATTCGACGTTCTGACTGCGTGGAGGCTTGCAGAGTTGATGGTATTGGTGCTCAAGCTCAAGTAGTCTGGCTTGGTCTGTTGGCGCAAGGCGCTTCTGAAGTGCTCGAAGAATGTTCCATGGGTGCGGTTCCTCTGAAGTGATGAATGAAAGGTTGGTTGTTGAAATTGACTCTTGGATGTATGTGGTGAGCTCCGCAAGAGCTTTCTGGCGTCGGTCGTAGACGTTGATTTTGTGTCGAAAGATAGTGTATTGGTTCTTGAATCGTTCTTGTCCTTGGGCGTCGTCATCCGGTGGTAAGGGCGGTAGGTCACCTGGATCCGGAATCTGATCGGGTTGTGTAGTCTGATTAGGATCCACTGCTTCCCAAATGCCTAGAGCCTTAGCTCGTGAGCGCACAAGGTACAGCCAGTTGTCCCAGTCTGAAGGTCGATTGAGAATGACGGTTTTCCTGGTTGATTCCGCCATTGCTGAATGGTCTCGTATTGGAATTCTTTTGTTAGTTCTCGGGGAGTAACTTCTTACTCTTCATCCGGTTTACGCGTTGGATGCGATAGCCGGGCTCATAACTGTCAAACTTTGGGTGGGCCTCAGGCCCGAACTCGGTGAGGTCAGAAGAGAGAATCGAATTTCTGTCTGTGTACTTCTCCCTGTCCTTCTAACTGAAGGAGAATGAGTGTCCTTAAATACATGACTCTGAAACAGTATAACCGAGGAATTAAGAACATCCGAGGAAAAGTGGAAGATCCGAGGTGTAGGGGATACCGAGGAAGGAATCAATATAGAGCCTAAGGAAGCAATGATAAGTGTTGCCTAAAAAACAAGGGGATTCTGGTTGACATACTCCTATATAGCTAAACCGCTAATTCGACTTACCCGAAAAGATACCTTATTCGCCTAGAAAGAACTATAATAGAAAGCGTTTAACTAACTTAAAAGAGTCTTCGTAAAAGCCCCTATATTAATTATATTCGATCCCAATAAGCCCCTCTATCTCGAAACTAACGTATCCGACTATGCTATTAGCGCTACTCTTAGCTAGCTAGACGATAAGAGAAGATTATACCCTATCGCGTACTACTTTCGTAAAATATTACCTATAGAACTTAACTACGAGATATACAATAAAGAACTACTCGCAATTATTATAGTATTTAAGAAATAGCGATATTACCTTAAGAGAGCTAACTATAAAATTATAGTATATTTAAATTATAAGAACCTAGGATACTTCACAACCACTAATATATTAAATAGAAGATAAGTACGATAGGTAGAATAACTCGTCCTCTTCTACTTTAAGATCTACTACCGTAAAGAAAACGAAAATAATAAGGCGAACGTACTTAGCCGTAGAGCTAATTACGTAGAAGAAAAGCCGGAATTATCACTAGTAGTACTTAAATAAAATAATAATAGTATATTAGACCCTAACCGCCCCTAAATCATTGAAGAACTCGACGTACTATAGAAAGAACAAATACTAGTACCTATTATAAGACTAGAAAGCCCTATTAATAATAACGAGCCCCCGAGAGCCCTAACACCCGAATAGAAACCCGAAAATAACGAGAAACTATAAGACGAAGAACCCATGCCTATACTAAAAAAAACTATAAAAGAAGTAGTAAATAAAGAAGAAGACGATACTGCTACTTAGAAATAAATTATCTAAAGAAAATATAATAATAACCCGCTATTCTAAAAACTACTATAACGAATAAACACCCCCGAATATAACGACCCCAACCTAGTTTAAGATTATAGAGGCAATATACTATTCCGCGGAAAAATCTACGTACTAATACCTCTACGCAAACGACTAACTAAGAAATACTATAAATCCATAGTTTACGAACACCCGGGAATAATAAGAACCTTAAAACGACTTATAAAATACTTCTATTTTTCCTAAATAAGAAAAATAGTAGAAAAAGTCATCTAGAAATATAATAAATATATAAAGAATAAAGCGGTATAATACGCGCTATACAAATAGCTATAGCTTATTATAATGCTAACTAAACCCTAGAAATCGATTATAATAGACTTTATTACCGACCTACTAATTTTAGTAGACCCCGTGACTAAAACACGATATAACGCTATTCTAGTTATCGTCGACCGTCTAATAAAATAGGCATACTTTATTTCTTATAATAAGAAAATCGAAGCGGAGGGCTACGCCTACCTCTTTCTTAGATATATTTTTACCTACTATAGAATGCCCAAGGAACTAATTATAAACCGAGACCTACGATTTAGAGCTAAGTTCTAGCAAACCTTAGTCTATAAACTAGGAACTAAATATAAGATATTAATAATAGCACACCCGTAAACTAACAAATAAACGAAATAAACTAACTAAACGCTAAAATAGTACCTAAGATTCTATCTAAACTATAGATAAAACAACTAGGTTAAACTTCTACCGCTAGCCTAATACGCGTATAATAGTATATTAATAGAAGCTATATAAACCACGCCCTTCTACGCTAACTACGGTTTCGACCTTACCACCTTCGAAGAACCCTAGATCTATAAAGTACTCGCCTAAAAAGCTATACTTAGGGTAGATTAGCTGTGCGAATTATACTAAGAACTAGCTCAAGATATTAAATTTACCGTATACCGAATAGCTATATACTACGATAAATGGCGTTAGGCGTCGCCGCCCCTAAAGAAGAAAGATAAAGTCTAGCTCCTTAGAAAAAATATTAAAACCACACGATTGAACGATAAATTAGACTATAAAAAGATTAGACCCTACTAAATTAAGAAAAAACTTTTACCTATTTTCTTTAAACTTAAATTACTAGAACGAGTAGATATATATCTAGTTTTCTATATCTTCTTACTTGAACCCGTATATAGCAACGCCGAACCCGATCTAGAAATCGAAATACACCTTAATAACGCCGATAGAGAATAGCTAGTAGAAAAAATCCTTAATAAAGACTAGATTAATAGTTAATATAAGTACCTTATTAAATAGAAAGAAACGGACCCCGCCGGAAATCCTTAGAAACCCTTATAGAAACTAGTCTCTTACCTTAACTACGAAGGACTTATCTAGGAATACTACTAACGAAACCCTAACCGCCTAAACCTAGAATATTCTCCCACGACGCGAAACCCGAAGAAGGCGTTAAGAATATCTAAAACTAGTCTACTAATACCTCCCGAGAAACCGCTCCGTCGGAACTTACCACGTTACTACTACCTAAACTCGATAGCTATACCGTATACGCCTTCTTAAGCTCCAGCTCCTTTAAGAATAATAAACCCTAACGTACTATTTTACGCTTCTAATCGTTAAGAAACTACTTCTACTGCTCTAAACGCTCTAAACGGGCTATAGAGGTAAGAAGAAAGTTTTAAGCTACCTCTAAAGCCTACCGAGAAGTAAATAGGGTCTTAGTAGTAGCTAAACGTTTTCTACGAAGGTGATCGCGCTTTTGATTAACTAAGTTCTCTATAACTATTAACAACTACTTACTAAGAACTAAGAGAACCTATAATCTTAAACTAGAATACCCTAAACGTTATAGCTGCAACCCCGACGAACATACTTAGAATAACGAGAAGATAAAGTTTCTAGCTCTTTTTCTAGTAATACCTTACACTCCTTGTCCTTCTTACGGTAGTAACTATAGGAAGGCATAACGACAACTCCTAGACAAGCGATACGAGTAGCTAAATTACGGTGCTTAGTAGACTTACGACTAGATATCGCGAAATAAGGTCAGAAATAAGCAACAAAACGGACGAGAAAGAACTACTCTATACTTATAGCTTTAAACTTTCGGGCCGAAAGTCGCCTAGAGGGGGGATAGTGTTACGACACTAGCTAGAGAGGACGGAGAAAGAACGGCCCTACTTTTTAAAAAAGGCCCTAACCTCTTAGAGCGGGAAATCCTTAGTCCGGATTACGCCCCAAAGGGTAGAAGGTAGATCTATCACCTAGCGCACTAACTATAGATTACTTAACTTACTAGATTACAGTAAGCTAGCTAGTAATCTACCGTAATCTAACTAAACACCCTATATATATAGGCTATACTCGTTTATAGTAGATAGGACCCTCGTGATTAACTTATTAATTAATTCTTACCCTAATATTACGTGCGACCCTTCCCTACCTACCGCCGCGGCCCCCCGAAAGCCTACGCTACCGACGATACGCCCGACCTCCCCCAGAAAGAGTAACGGCGTAATAGTTAATACGTTCTTTAAGGTGGGTTAGAGACTACAAGCGGAGGTAGCTAATTATCTACGAATTCGTAAGCTTAATTACTAATTCACAACACTTCTCGGTTAGGCTCGGCGTAAGGTTAGGCTACGTCTGCGCCGTCGCCGTCGGTCGCAGCGCTACTACTCGCGCCTAGATTATAGAACTATACTATATATTCTACTAGGTAAGAGGGGCTGCCATATTAATAGTGTTAGTAGTGCGCTTAATAGCGCTAGTGTCCTTCTTAATATCGTTCGCCGTTTAGAGGACTAAGCTCACGGCTGCCTTTAGCTCGACCGATATCGGTTAGCTAAGGGCTTTATCGCAGAGCTCAATAGCGCTCTTAATCAGCGGGGCGATAGTATAGTAGCGAAAGCTACGTCTATGGTCGCCTATATCGTTAAGGAGCTGCTTTGCCTGGGTCGTAAGCTATGCGGCGTGCTCGTAGAGTGAAAGTGGGTTATCGCCCAGTCGTAAGGCGTCGGCGACCGCCATAGTAGACAATCTAGTATTAGGCGATAGCGGATTGCTAGTAGAGCGGTTTAACGCGTGTTTACAGGGCGATTACGCGCGGTTATAAGGCGTAATTCCCAAGAATTCGTTCTCGCTGCAGGTGGTTGTTTTCGTCGGAATCGGGGGCGAGGGACGCAGTGTTCGCGGGGCATCACGAGACCCCGGAAAAATGCCAAGAGAGCCCCCGTTTTCTGCTTTTGCCCTCACTTTCCTGCGGCAACCTCGCTTTTTGGTCTTATCCTCTGCTTCCTGCTCCTCAACCTCACTTTTCTGCCACCCTCACGTTTCTGCCAATCTCACTATCCTGCCGCCCTTACTTCTCTGCCACCCTCACTTCTCTGCCGCCCTCACTTCTCTGCCACCCTCACTTCTCTGCCGCCCTCACTTCTCTGCCATCCTCACAGTCTTGGCTATTTTCAGGGTCTCCGCGGTACCCCGCAAACGTCGCGCAGCTCGTCCCTTCCCTCTGTCGTGCAGCAAGATCTATGATAATCACACAATTCATACTTAAAAAGTCACCGACATAGCGTACACGACATGATCACTTGCATGAACAGGGATTCCAATGTAGCGTAGCGTAGAGAAGCGCTCCTTGTCCCTATGTCTTCTGAGGCCGACGGGGTGTATGAATCATCATCATCATGAACGACATGATCACCAAATATTCGACGTTGTGATGATACCTCGACGCCCATCCCTTCTGCCAGCGAAAGCTGGTCAAATACCGGTACAAAACAGGAAACGGTAGGAAAACGGCTGGCTCAACGAGTGGCTGCACTCAGCCCCTACAAGTTCTCCAGGTGTGTCGGAGGCTGCGTACGGAGGTAGATGATCATCTGCAGGTCCGTAAGCTGGTCACCAATTCGCGAAACTTCTCGGTCGGGATTGGCGAAGAGACATGGGCTGTATTGGCGCCGTCGCTGTTGCTGTTGCTGCCGCCCGCACCACGGCTACCCGAGCTCTGGTCATTAAGCTCTGCTGTGTGGTCCGCTGCATTAGAATATCTCCCGTAGCGATGGGGCCAATGGTAGCTTAATAGCGCTTGTGTTCTTGATGTCGTTCGTGGTCTGAAGGTCTGAGTTTACGGCTGCCTGAGGGCCTTGCCGCACATTGACTGCGCTATCGACCGCCATCCATGCCCCTGCGCCGTGCTAGGCATCGATTCCGCCACGGAAGCTGTGTCTGTGCTCGCCTGCATCGTCAAGAAGCTGCTTTGCCTGGGTCCCGAGCTATGCGGCGTGCTTGTAGAGTAAAGTGGGTCATCGCCCGGTCGCAAGGCGTCGGCGACCGCCATAGCGGACAATCCGGTATTGTGCGATAGCGGATTGCCAGTAGAGCGGTTTAACGCGTGTTGCAGGGCGATTGCGCGTGGTTGTGAGGAGTAATTCCATGAACTCGTTCTCGCTGCAGGTGGTTGTTTTTCAAACGACGAAGTGGGGTCGCGCCTGCGCAAGAAACAGAACTCACAAAGTTCACGTGATGCCAAGAAAGTGATCCGTGTGATCTCGCAAGCCTCAGGCATCAACAGACAGATCAAGGAGATCAACTCCCAATCTGATCTGTACGATCCGAATGTCTCCGCTGAGAAAGGGCTACGGATCAAACAGATCAGAAATACAGACTGTACGCACTTTCCTACATGTATATAAACTATGCTCCTTAGATAGCTTTGGCCCTCGTGGTCAACTTCACAACAATCCAGGATACTTGTTGGTAACCAGGCCTTCGCATGCAGTGCTCAGTCATCACTTGTACTCTCTCTCTCCTTGTACCCACTCAAGGAAATCCCAGTGACTAGTTTTCTCCCTCTTTGGTGTTTGATCCTTAGAGGCAGAGGCCGTCCGGTACATACTTTCTCGCTTCGACGGGGAATGGCGCATCGGGTGAGCGCGTTCTTGTAACGAGCGGGCCTCTGCCTCTAAGGATCCAAACACCAAAGAGGGAGAAAACCTGTCGAGGGGGTTTTCCTTGAGTGGGTACAAGAAGAGGGTGAGAGCAAGTCGAACACGTGATAGACTGAGCACTGCGTGCGAAGGCCGTGTTACTAACAATTGGTGCTGAATTGTTATTGAAGTTGACCACGAAGGTCAAAGCTATCTAAGGAGTGTGGTTTATATACAAGTAGGAAAGTGTATACAATCTAGTGGTGCTGTTGCGAGCCCAGCTCCAGAGGGCTCGAGGTGAGCCGTTGTGAGCCCGGCTCGTAAGGGCTCGGTGGGTCCGTCCTTGGGTACTCACGTGCTGAGCCACGTGATCCCCTTTTTTCTTTTGGAATTCCCCGCAGAACGTCTTTTCCTTCCTTATTCCCTATACTGTGGAGGCTGCGCCGTAACACTATCCCCCCTTTTAGGATCTTCGGCCCGAAGATTTTCCTTGCGCGGCTATATCTTTTCGTTCCGTGGGGTTCCTGTGTCATTTCTCGTTGTAGGTCCTCATCATGCCGCCCAAACGTCCTCTTACTGACAGTTTTGAGCCTTCTGCCAAGCGGCCGCATCGTACCACAATACGTCGTCGGGACTTGTTGCGCCGCATTCTCCGGGACGGCGTGGAGATGATTCCTTGTACTCACTGCCTGGAGCACCATACCGTGTGCTTTGCCTTGGAGGATGATCCCTCTGTTTGTGGCGCCTGCTTGAAGGCGCGTCGCACGGGTTGCGATGTTGCGGAAGCAAGTGCCTCGGGTTGTAGGTGTCGCATTATTCCGTTTTGTTCTCCTGACTGATTTTCGCAGTGGATCGTTTGGACCGGGAGTTCGATCGCATCGCTGCCGAGGAAGATGCCACTCTGGAGAAGTTGGTGCGTCTGCGCAAGCAGCGCCGCTTCCTTCAGGAGCGTAGGTCCAAGATGATTCGGCAAGGGTTTGCATCGTTGGAGGAGTTGGAGAAGGCCGAGGCGTCCAGTTCGCCTGGGGGTCTTTCTGACCCTGAGAGTTCTGAGGGTCGGTCCTCGTCAAAACGGCCACGTCACGAGTCGGTGGATCCTGCTGCGCCGCAGGCTGATCGTGCCGGTTCTGCCGGGGAACCTGCGCCGGA
The DNA here is from genome assembly GCA_020875535.1 of Macrophomina phaseolina. Taxonomy (NCBI): domain Eukaryota; kingdom Fungi; phylum Ascomycota; class Dothideomycetes; order Botryosphaeriales; family Botryosphaeriaceae; genus Macrophomina; species Macrophomina phaseolina. The sequence continues at coordinate 782,826 of JAEQDS010000063.1, read as the reverse complement.
TGTGAGGTCTCCGCGTTCTCCCGAGCCTGTGAATCTTGCTCGTTTGTCTCAGTTTGCGACGGATCCGCTGGTTCTCGAAGGTTTTCCGTCGTTCTCATTCGGGGACGACCTCGTCTCCGTGGGAGGTCAGGATTTTGGCGATGGAATTCTGTGACAAGGTCTGGGTGTATGTCGTCCTTTGGCACCCACTGGTTGTCCTCATTCCCGTATCCTTCCCATTTGACGAGATATTTGAGCTGACGACCGAACCGTTTGCAGTCTAGGATCTTCTCGACTGGGTACTGGTCTTCTTCGGCGTCAGGGTTTTCCGGTACAATTTCTTCCTGTGTTTCTGGGATGGTGGCGTTTTCTGGTGCTGGCTCGAGCAATGCCACATGAAAGGTGGAATTCATCCGTGTGTTAGGCAATTTGAGTCGATACGTGACTTCTCCGAGTTTTTCTGCAATTTCGAATGGGCCGATTTTCTTGAAATCCAATTTGTCGCTCGGTCGCTTTGATTTGATGTTTTTCGTGAGGAGGTACACTTTATCCCCCCTTTTAAGGTTCGGTGCCGCCTGGTGCCGTCTGTTGTAGTATTTGGACATCATGATTCGTACGTATTCGAGGTCGAGACTGATGGCTTTGTGCAGTCCTCTTAGCTGCTCGGCCTTGAGAACGCCTTTCTGGGCCAGTTTCCTGCTTGGGATGGTTTCTCTATACGCGTCTGGTTCAAACCCATAGTTGGCGAAGAACGGGGATACGTTGGTCGACTCTTGTTTGGCGCTGTTATAGGCGAATTGTGCCATGGGTAGCCATGTGGCCCAGTCATCCTGTGGATAGTTGATGTAACAGCGGAGGTATTGTTCGAGAGTCCGGTTCATCCGTTCTGTCTGGCCGTCGGTTTGCGCGTGTGCCGTTGTAGAGAGTTTGTTCTTTGCTCCAAGCTGGCGCATAAGCGTTTGCCAAAATTCAGATCTCATCAGCTTGTCCCTGTCCGAGACCAATACTTCCGGCATTCCGTGATCCGCGAAGATGTATCGGAGAAACGTGTGGGCTAGCTGTTCTGCGTTCGATGCCTCGAGGTAGGGCAAGAAGTATGCGTACTTCGTGAGTCTATCGACGAAGACTAGGATTGAGTCGAACTTGACTCCTGTGAGCGGATCCCTAGACCTTGGTAGCTTTGTGATGAAGTCTAGCGTGACCCATTGCCATGGTCGTTCTGGTATTTCCAGGGGCTGTAGTTGTCCGTATGGAGCGTGTGTTGCGGCTTTGCTTCGGATGCAAAGGTCGCATTGCGAAACTATACGCTGGACCGTCTTTCGTAATCCCGGAAAGTAGAAGTTTTGTGTGATCCTCTCGGTCGTCCTGTCGATGCCCTGATGTCCATGCGCGGGTGCTACGTGCATATCCTTGACGAGTGCTTCTCGCAGTCTTGTCGGGACATAGATTAATCCTTTGAAGAGAAGCGTTCCTTCTCTATCTCGAGCAACACGCGGGTCGTCCTCAAGCGCTAAAAGTTCCTGCGCGAAGGAGTCCTGAGCGTATGCTTCTCGGATCTTCTGATGCCACGGGTTTGACTCGATGCGAAGCATTGGGAAAGACTGTCTGGCAAGGGTGAGCGATCCATCGCTTGTCCACTGCAATACTGCAGGTTGCGGCTCGATTCTTCCTTCCATGTAGTCTACTCTCCTGCTGAGCGCGTCAGCGGCGGCGTTATCTACACCTTTTCTGTGCGTGATCTTGAAATTGTAGGATGCCAATTCTTGTGACCAGCGAACCTGTCGTCGGTTCAGCTCCTTGGTCGTGGTGAAGCGCGTGAGATTCTGATGGTCACAATGCACTATCACCTGCTGTTCGGCTCCTTCCAGGTAGTGTCTCCAGTGCTTGAATGCTGAGACAATGGCCAAGAGCTCCTTGTCGTGAGTGTCGTAGTTGAGCTCTGCCGGGGTGAACTTTCTTGAATAGAACGCGATTGGATGCCATCTGCCTTCATCGTCAGGCTGGCTGAGACATGCTCCTAGGGCGAATCCTGACGCATCAGTTTCTACTTCGATCGGTTTGTCGGGATCGTATATCCCCAAGACGGGTGCTTCGCAAAACATCCGTTTCAGCGAATCGAAGGCTTGCTGCTGATCGTCTCCCCATTGGAAGCCATGCTCCTTCTGAGTGAGTCGCGTTAAAGGTTCCGTGACCTTTGAATAGTTCCAGATGAACTTCCTGTAGAAATTCGCGAACCCAAGGAAGGACTGTACTTCCTTGATCGTCTTCGGTACTGGCCATTCTCTGATGGAATCCAGTTTCGAGTCGTCCATACCGACATGTCCGGGGGTGATGACAAAGCCTAAGAATTCCACTTTCTGGGTATGCCAGAAGCACTTGTCTGGTGCAATAGTGAGATTCTTTGCTTGAAGCGTTTCTAGGACCTTTCTGACATGCTTCTTGTGTTCCTCAAGGGTGTCTGAAAAGATGAGGATGTCGTCGAGGTAAGCCATGCAGAAGATATCCAAGTATTCGCGCAGCGTGTCATTGACGAGATTCTGAAAGGTTGCTGGCGCGTTGGTAAGCCCGAATGGCATAACCGTATACTCGTATAGTCCTAGTCTCGTGCGGAAGGCTGTCTTCCACTCTTCCCCTTCTTTGATCCTGACCAAGTGGTATCCGTCCCGGAGGTCCAGCTTCGTAAAGTACTTTGCATTCCCTAACTTGTCCTGGAGCTCGTCGATGCGTGGGAGCGGGTAACGGTTCTTGATCGTGATGTCGTTAAGTTGTCGATAGTCGACGCAGAGGCGTAACTTGCCATTCTTCTTGGGGACGAAGAGGATCGGATATCCGGCTGATGACGTTGATGGCCGAATGTATCCTCGTTCGAGGTTCTTCTCGATGTATTCCTTCAAAGCCTCCATTTCCTTCTTCGATAAGGAGTAGATAGGCTTATAAGCCGGTTTCGTTCCTGGCTTGAGCGGAATCTCGTGGTCCCATGGTTGATGCTTGGGCAAGTCTCCCTTTCCTCTTTCCTGGCAGACGGCCACTAGGTCCCAATATTCGTCGGGTACCGTTTCCATTTCTGGTATTGGAGGTGTTCCTTGTGGTTGCTGCCACGTCTCCAAACTGCCGTGTTGTCCTCTTTTGATCCTCGCAGGATCATCTCCTCCGATGGGAGTTGGACAATCCTCATCCTTTGGCCTTTCCCGTTGGGCCCTGGCCAATGCTCTTTGTTGCACCGCCGGTGAGGGTTTGATGTACATGAGGCAGACCTGTTGTCCTTGGCGTCGCATACGCCTGAATGCCTCTCTTGAGATTGTCTGTACGTCCACGGGAGGTTCGGTGGCTGCCAATTGCTTCCGCGAAGCCTTACTCTTGGCCTTACGCTTTCTCCGCGTGGTCCTTCGTGACAAATGTTGTACCTGATTTTCGGGAATACTTGACTCGGTAGGGCTTACTCCGCTTGAGGCGCTGCATTTTACCGAGGAGGCGGCGTCTTGCACGCTGCAGTCCTGGTCCTGTCTTAGGCCTTCCTCAAGGTTGCCGTTGATGCTGCCGTCACTGGGCCTTACGCCATCGTTTGAGTCTTGCGTTTCTCCTGATGATTCGAGGGTATCGTTTCGCTCAGTAGGGCTTATTCCTGCGATAGGGTTGCATTTTACCGAGGAGGCTTCGCCTTCTGCGTCGCAGTCCTGGTTCTGACTTACACCATTATCGGAGTTGCCTACACAGTTGCCACATTCAGGCCTTACACTGGCTACTTCCCGATTCATAGTAGACAAGAGTCGCTGTAGGGTGTTCATTAACCCGTTTTCCATGCGTAACCCGAATTTTCGTAGGAGGTCGTCGATCTCTTCTCGAAAGACGATTTCGTCTCCTTCGCTGAAGTCGAAGATAGGTTTCTGTGTTCGGATCCAGGGCATACCTAGAATGATGTCATGCCCGGGGATCCTTTGGACATCGAGAGAAATCTGCTCCCGATGGTTCTTGATCTGGAGGGTTGCTTCCTCCGTTTCTATCTTTACCCAGCCTTCTCCGTAGACTGAGCTTTTCCCGTCGAATCCGCTGAGCGGATATGGCTCTTTCTTTTTTCGGTATAGGATCTTGCATTGTTCCACAAACTCGTTGTGTATAAAGTTTCCGCTCGACCCTGTGTCGATCAGTATCGAGATGGGACGTCCGTTGAGCGTTCCTTTCGTTTTGAATTGTTTCCAAAGATTTGGTCCGGTGAGAGTTTCCGTATTCGATGTGTGTGATACCATGTGAAGGGACCTAGACTGTGGCCCCTGGGTCGATCCCAATGCCGTAGGGCCGTCTAGTTTTTTGGCTTCGGATAGCCGTAGACTTCGCTGTGCATGTAGTCTTCCCATTCGTTGACTTGAAGGTATGCTTGTTTCCAGTTGGTCCATTTATTGGCACGTAGCTGTTTCCGCTGGTAGACTATATCCCTTCGCACCTGGTATCGGAAAGTCGGCATGTTGAGTTTCTCGTCCGGTATCCACTGGAGTGTGCGATTCTGGATGGTTGCCGTACCGTGCCGACAAAGAATCCTCGCTAACTCTCGGAGGGAGTCGTAATCTGCCTGTTCGCGCGCAGAGGTTCCTTGGTGGTGGCGCTCGACAAGTGTCGTATTCTTAGTTACTGGGAGTTCGTACTTCTTTCCGTCTTGTTCGATCCGGATTTCCCAAAGAGTATTCTGGCGCCATTCCCAGAGGACTGTCAAGGCAAGGCTTCTTTGATGCGGAATCCAGATGGTCCTGAGGTTGCCCCATTCGTCATGTAAGCGCTTGCTAATGCCGTATCTTTCGGCAAGAACTTCCAATGAGATGAGGGTATCCCATTTATCGGACAGCATCGGAGGGTCCCCTGACTGTACGCTATCGCCGCTTTCGGTCGTGCTCTCGTAGAGTTCTCCTGTTTCGCTGTTGACCAATTCTTCGTCCAAGGGGAAACTGTCGATAATCTCGTCGGTCTCGGTGACTTCCTCGTTCCTAGTCATCATACCGAATTGTCGCGGTTCGTGGGGGTACCATCCCGATATGTCCTTGCTGCTTTGGTGCGTCTGGCAGTCATCGTTGTAGCAGGCTGTCCAGTGCAGCATATCGTGATTGTCCTGACGGGATGCAACCGATGCTTCGCGTTGGGCGCTCGAGGTCTGCTTCTCCTCCTTCTTGTTGCGAGGGTTCTGCGGACACTTGGGAGAGAAGTGCTTGTCACTGCCGCAGGTGATGCAGAGTCGATCCTTGTAGCGCTGTTTCTGTTCGTCCGTCCAGTTCGGATTAGGTCCTTTGGGCTTCTTGTTGTTGTTTCGACCCTTGTTCCCTTTCTTGTCATCTTGACGGTTGGCGGCGTCTAAAGCCATAGCATCTCCTCCTTCCAACGTGGTGCGTTCTCGGCGTGGCTTGGTCATGTTCGCTTGATAGCCGCCCTTCTTCTCGAACCACCTGTTGGTGCGTCTCCTGTCCATATCGGTAGCCAGGCGGATCAGTTCCGGGAGCGTTTCTGGTTCGTCGTGGTAGGACATGGCTTCTTTGATCTCGTCCTTCAGGCCGCGGTAGTACAGCTGTCGGAGCGTGTAGTCTGAGTGTTCTCCAGCGACGTAGGCTGCTTCTTGGAATTCGGCCGTGTAGTCGAGTACGGACTTTTTCTGCTGAATCCTGAAAAGGATCTGATTGGCACGCTTGGCCTCGTCGATGGCACTGAAAGCGTCCTGCAGTTGTTTGGCGAATGTCCTGTAGTCGGAGAAGATGGCCTGGGTCTGAGGCGACCATTGCCATTGTGGCTTCTCCTGGGTTTCTCGTTTATAAGGTCTGAACCACTTTTCTGCTGCTCCTCGGAGGAAGGTACTGGCGTAGCGAACCTTGTCTGCGTCGTTGCCGAATTGTCCTTTGGCGAAGTGCAGATAGTCTTCCAGCTGCATGAGGAAGCTCTGCGTCTTGGTACGTTCTCCATGGTAAAGGTCCGGCTTCGGCACCTTGACCTTGGTGGTTGGGTCCCTTGCAGGGCTTGGCCCAGTAGCTTGATCCTGCCGACCCCTCAGGACGAGATTCTCGGCTCGTAGTTCCTGAATCATCTGCATGAGTTCTCTCATGGTGGGCTCCGTTTGCTCCTGTCGAGCGAGCTGAGGGGGCCCGGGAGTCGGTGTATGAGGAACAGCTGGACGATCTTGTCCCGCGCTGATGTCCTCCATGTTGACCGAGTCCATTGCTGTTTCCTAAACTCGTTAGGGGGTGATACCTTACCCGATGAGACTTGATCTCAGAGCCTTCCTCTCCTTGCAAGGATGGTGGTCAAAGTGTAACGAGCGGGCCTCTGCCTCTAAGGATCCAAACACCAAAGAGGGAGAAAACCTGTCGAGGGGGTTTTCCTTGAGTGGGTACAAGAAGAGGGTGAGAGCAAGTCGAACACGTGATAGACTGAGCACTGCGTGCGAAGGCCGTGTTACTAACAATTGGTGCTGAATTGTTATTGAAGTTGACCACGAAGGTCAAAGCTATCTAAGGAGTGTGGTTTATATACAAGTAGGAAAGTGTATACAATCTAGTGGTGCTGTTGCGAGCCCAGCTCCAGAGGGCTCGAGGTGAGCCGTTGTGAGCCCGGCTCGTAAGGGCTCGGTGGGTCCGTCCTTGGGTACTCACGTGCTGAGCCACGTGATCCCCTTTTTTCTTTTGGAATTCCCCGCAGAACGTCTTTTCCTTCCTTATTCCCTATACTGTGGAGGCTGCGCCGTAACAGTTCTCTCCAGGATTGCAATCTCACGCTCCAGCCGCGCGTTGTCTGCCTGTACTGCCTCTAACCTGCTCTGCTCTTCACATGCTGCTTTTATGGCCTCCGCCATATCGTGCTTCGCTTTTTCAATCTCCCTCTGAATCTTTGCACGTATTTCGTCCTTCCGTATCCGCCTCTCTGCAGCCGAAGCCGTGACGGTTGCGGGTCGGGCCACCGTGAGCTTCTTTGTCGACTGGGTCATATCTAACCCCCGAAGACGCGTCATCGCTGTTATAACTTCTGCAGGTGCTTCAGTCGATGAAGTATGGTTGCTAAATGCCCTGGGTTACGTACTTGATGTAGGCGATGCTGCTACTACTATTTCCTGAACGAGTCGGCGCTGGCGGCGTTTGTATCGATACGGACTACGACGGAAGGGCATACTCTTCCAGCGGCGGATGAAGAGTATGTGCGTGTCATCGTACAAAGGGAGTTGGAGGGGGTAGGTGCGCGTTCAGCGGCCAACAGCGCTTATCGCTTTGCGGCACAGCAGGTCGGTTCAGTCAGACGCAGGCCGGCGCCAAGAAACGACTCGGTGGCCACGCCTGCCGTCGGGTAACTATCTGGGGTATCGGCCGGTGGTTCTCACAAGAGACTTGTATATAGAGGCATGCAGGACACATATAGAACAGGCCGGATCCTACTGCCTCACTTAGACTCGAATATGTCTCGCAGATGCGCAGAGGCCAGCTGCATGCCGCATAGCTGCTTTCGGCGGCCGCGGCGGTCTATGAATTCTTCATTATCATCATCAGCATCATCATCATCCCGCTTACGTCCTCATTCTACTCATCCCCAATCCTGTGGAGGCTGTGCCGTAACAGTACGGTTCCGTATGCTATAGCAGGTGAAACACTATAATGACGGGGGTCTTTCTTAAGAGATCCGAACATCTAGCAGGGCGGTAAAATCCGTGTTGGGTTTCAGTCGGTGCTGTAAGACCATTCGGCCAACCTAGTTAACTGCGCGTCGCTAGCAAGTCGACAAAAGGTACATCAATGATCAGGCTGCGGCTGATCGTGCCCCAACAACTCTATATACGGAGGTATATTTATAACTTATATTCATCTAGAGAGCGTGGTTATAAACACAAGAAAGCTCTATATAGTCTAGCTAGATTAGTGTATTAAAGAGAGGATCGCGAGTGACTTACTGATCTAAGCATAGCATGGTGCGAATGGCCGAGGTACTCGGTGATGGCAATGCAGTGGAGCCGCTAAAATGCTAGAAAATCCTTTGTCTACATCACCTCGCCCTTGTTCGTTTTTTCAGCATCTCTATCCTAACTAAAGATTAGGTTCCGAATGTCGTCGTCTTGCGTTATCGCTTCCGCCGCCTCTCCCTCCGCTACCTTCTCGTTTTCCTCTCTCCACCTCCACTTCTTCCCTATCACCTCTTTGAACCACTTCACGACCACTTCCCCGCGCATCACCTTCGGTGAGAACCTTCTCGCCGGTAAAAGCCCCTCCGCCGGCCTTAAAACTACATCCAGATCTGGCGCCACGAACAGCACCGCACTGAGCCTCTGCACCCCCGGTATGCGTCGCACCCGATGCTTCAGCGCTCTGACCTTGCCTCTACTAAGTATTAGTGCGCACCAACCCGTTAGAATAACTGTCGCATCTCTAGGCACGGACGTCCACTCGCCCGGCTTCTCCGGATTCTTAAGCTCTAGGCCGGCGACCCCATCCTGGAAGATGATGCTGAAAGTGCCGTTAGTGTGCTCCCCGCAGCCGTTAGAGTCCTGTGGTGCTACCGTTGCCGGGTCGTAATCGCAGAGGCGCCAATTGAGGTTACGGCCGCGGTGATATGGACTAAGGTCTGCGCCGGCAACGGCGCTGAGACAGGCGAGGATAGGTGCTATATAGGCGGTGCTAGCTGCGTAAAAGAAGAAGAGAATAGTATTAAGGCCGTGAGGAGCCAGGGACGCACGAAGGTTATTAGAGATGAGAGAGATACGGCTAGGGGAGAGGTCGACGGTGAACTTCTGATCGTAGGTGGCGTTGTGAGTTGCGGCAGTTTTGAAGATGCCACGCTTGGGGTAGGTGGCGTTTAGAGCGGTAGCGACATCTGGGTTGGCGCGGAGGTGGTGGAAGAGCTGACGGATGGCTTCGAAGGGCGCCTGAATAGATGGGTCGGTGAGGAGCGGTGTATTCGACGAGAGCCCGATGAAGGGAGCAGGCGAGGAAGAAGGCTTATGTTTAATCGGAAAAGCAGCCGCAGCCAGAAGATTTGCGGGATTGCTAATAGCAACGGCGGCAGCCATGTCGTCGGTCTTTGCTTAGGAAAGCTGTGTGTATGTTGACTGTAGGAGGGACCTAAGTGCAAAGGAGCCGCCATAAGTAATCCAGATGCTCTGAGCCATTGGGGGTTTTAGGTCATGTGGTAGTTGGGCCCAATTGTCGACTAGGGAACAAACGCTTAGCCGAGTGGGACGATAGCTTTATTAATACCCTCCTATAGGGTCGGCGTCCTTAAGAGTGCAAACCGTTCCACGTAGCAGCCTACGGTGCTATGAATAGCTACATCGTCTTATATAGTAGCCCGCCGCCCCACGCAGCAGCCCACCGCCCCACATAGACATATAGCGGATAGGTCTGTCGCACGCATGATGCTTCCCTAAATATAGAAGTACGCAAGTGAAAAGGTGTCGCGATAGCCAGGATTAGGAGTGCTAGTGCTTCCCAGTGCGTTGGCCGCCCGAACTGGTTTTCACGCTAAATTATGCATACACCAGCAAGCTCTGCACGTGGGGTCGCATCGAGAGGTCCCATGACGGAACGTATGATTGCGAGGGGTGACGCACGGGAGAATCCTTTCCCATTCACTAGCTTTCGTAGGCAAACACTCGCATTCTAGAGCGCGGGGTTGCAGATAGTTATTACACACACACACATAATTTATTGATCCCAGCGCTCGCGGCTCGGTCCGCACGTGTCGTTCCTCAAAGCCCATCCGCGCGTTAACATTCATCTTATGATGGCGAAGTCCCTCATGATTCCCAGGTTTGTGATTCGCTATCCCGGCCTGCGTTCGAGCAACAACGGATGCTAACGGCAACTCCGGCAGCTTCAATATTCTAGTTCACCCCCCTTGAGCAGGATGACTTTGTTGACTCATTCTGCCAATGATGCTCAGTCGTGTCACCACGCAGTTGGGTCGACGTTGCTCGAAAAGTTCGACCAACTTTCATCGCTTAAAAGTGGGCGGATAGACCGGCTAGCCTAACTTAACGCCTGCGCTCGTGTGATATGCTACGAAAAGGCGGAAGCTCGGTCGAACGGAGGCATTTCCGCCTATGAGCGAGCTGGACTTATCCTAGTCCTCAACGACGTCCGGAGCTTCCGACGCCATGGGGTAGCGAACGTCCGAGCGTCTACGTCAAGAGCTGCGCTCTGCGTTTCCAGCGAAGAGCCTCTTTTCTCTCCGCTCTTTTTCACCCGCCCGCCGACTATGGGTCGGCCAAAGCCGCCGTGGCTTGAGGAGGAACCCGAGCATGTTTCGCAGCCCCTCTTAACCAAAAGACCCGTCGAACAGAAAAAGCCTGGCGGTCGGTTGCAGTCCTCCAGAACGCCCTGGAGCAACCTGCGAGACGTGAACTGACCATTTCGCCCGACAGCATTACCACGACCATCGCCAAGGCGAAGTGATCGCATTCAGGCAGTGAAGCGCCAAGCAGAAGGGACGTTTCCCCAGCAGCAAGTTCGTGCGCGACAGGTCAGTACGCTACCAGCTCTTTGGTAATATGGCCCAATCTCTAGACTAGCGTGCTCACGAGCTGAAGGCAGCAACAAAAGCCTGCCAAGCAGAAGCGCAGGGGTCCTACCTCTGCCAGAGCTTCGAAGCGAGTGCCAAAGTAGAAGCCTGCGCCCATTAAACGAAGAGCGCCTCCGAATCATCCCCTCGAACGTACAAGCGGGCCCGCATCTGTCGGGCAGCCCCAGCACAAGTGTTCACGTCCGAGAAGTACTGTCAAGCAGCCTGCCAGAAGACCTCAGCAAGGTATTTCTGCCGGGATAGGTGCCAGCACTGCAGCAAGGCCCACGTTGTCCAGGAGTTGGGCCGAAGACTGGGTGCTGTCGAATGCGAATCCCTTGTCCCAGGAGGTCGTGCAGTCTGAAGGAGCCATGGCACGCTCACCTACCCAGCCCGCGCAGAAAGCGAAGCCCAAGGGTAGCGGACTACGACATAAGGTCCTCCAGAATGCTGTGGAGAGAGATCTCAGAACGGAGCTCCAGAGGACGAAGGAACCGCTCGGGGAACCGCGGTCTCCGATAGGACCAGCACGACTAGGAAGATTTACAAATTGAAGGCTTGCCGGCGAGGCTCGGAAGGGGAAATGGAAGCGTATGTCTTTTCATGTCTGAGAGCGGTCTTTTGATCTCGCAAGTGAAGAAGGGGAAGTACATGAGGGATGTGAGCATGAGAACCGTTTTCTCACTGGAGAGCATATCGAGCTTTTTCCGCTGTTCCTCTGTGAATGCGGAGAGGGGAAACCCTACACAGTAATTGGGCCTTGGTGTACCAAATCCAGGAAGCACCTGCGGCTGTTTGGCCCATGGCTCGTCCCAGAAGTCCGGCAACAGGTCGTACTTCTCTGCTAAATCATCCTGATGCAGTTCCGCTAGATCCTCCGCCACCGGACAGACGAGGTCCTGCAGGGCTTGTGTGACGGCGATTCCGTTCTTGTTCTACAATCGTGAGAGCTTCACTTTGAGTACCTTAGGCTGGAATCGAGCATCGCCCGGGCTATCCCGTTCCTTCTCCTTCAGCTTCCCCATCTAATCTTGCCGTCTTCGTTTAATCCGTGTGTAGGACCCCTTCTGGCAGTCAAATCATGGCAGCAAAGCCTTGACTTTACCGATAATCAAAACGCCCACATCTTCGTTGCCGTTCAGGCTATGATCGAGCTTTTCCGGGTGGTGAGGAAGGAGGGCGACATAAACAGCCAAATACTGGTGTTCTCGGTCTCTTACAACCATAGTCTAGCATCCTGGCATGCTTACTATCCCGTTATCAACGGCGACAAGACAGACATTTGCCGGCGGCCGCTTTTGAAACTTCTCTCCCCCGATGATGATCCAAATTCATGGAAGTCCTGGAATCTGGCTCGGAATATGTACGAGCTATGGGCCCCAGACCTTTGTGATCGCCTTCGTAAGGCGATCGACGTGGTGGAGCTTGATGCCCAACCTTCAGGACCTGCAGCAGTTGTGGAAGCGGGCACACCAGCGCCTTCAGCCTCAGTGGATCAGATGGAGGTACAGTCTGAAGCGACGGCGAGGCCGGATGCCATGAGCATGGATGGGGATGGTGGTGACTGTGATGGCGGTGGTCGAGGTGCGACGGACCAGTCTGAAGCACAGCGTCCCCCAAAGAGACCCAAAATAAGGTAGCCTTTTCTTGCCCTCCTCTAACATAGGAGAGTATCCACTAGACGACGAAGATGGAATCACGGCTGTATGTCTTTACATGCACGTCTCTTAGCGCTGCGGTCTTCCCATAGCGCTTGCCTCCTCCACGAACTACTCTGCCTTCGGCGGCTGGGACGGTCTACCAATCATCAACTTCACCCGTGATCCGTCTGCTGCTTCTTTTCCGAGCAACTCTTACCCTGTGCCGGCTGCGCAGTAATACACAGTAGTATGATCATCGAACATCTTTTCAATAGCGTACATATTTGCAAGAGCAGGTTGATCGGATTCTATGGCTGACTACTTCTACCTAATACGCCCCCCCTCCTGAAACTCCTCGTCTAGCTCTGTCTGAAAGTGATGATGAAACCGCCCTTCTGGAGTTCTTTGGAGGCCCATCAGTATCCACCAGAGATCGCCTGTGTGGCGGTGCACCAGGAACCAGTAGAGGTCCCAATCACAGGGATCTTTGCCAGCTGCGAGTGGAGGCGTCCAATAGCCAAAGCTATCCCATGCCTCGTCATCGTCCACTGTTTTCAGCAACGTCGTCCAAAAGCCGCTGGAGAGATGGAGAAACAGGCCATCCCACTCCTCTTCATCTAGAACCGTCTCGTGTATATGCCTCTTAGTATAGTGGACGACGCCGTCAATCATCCAATCCTTCAATCCGTAGATGATGTGGCCGGGTGACTGTGCCATCTTCCTGTACTCAGGCCAATATCCAGATGGCGAGTAAGTTTCGCGTCTCAGAACCATCAGTTCGAGGCAATCTTCTCCATCAGAGTCGATAGAGCCGGGGGACAGCCGTTCGATGCACATGGGCTCTGTAGAAAAGTGTCAATTGCGATACTGCGTGACGCCCCGCTGCCCTTCGCAGACTTCGACGACATGCTAGTCGGGATAGACGTGGGCGAACGGCTGGGCCCGCAGTCTGCAGAGCAAGCGAGGGAGAGAGCAGTTCTTAACGGTACTGCTGACGGCAGCGCGTATGCAGAAGGCGATGGTTGGCTTTCCAAAGCCGCGACATGGCTGCCGAAGACCTCGAATGTAGGATACAGCTTCTAATTCCGTCATGGCGCCGTGCTGTCCGTGTTTCTAGGCAGTATCTCGGCTGCGAGACGCGGACGGAAGCTACGGGGCGCTGTTGCCAGATCTCATGCAGCTTTTATTACAAATCTTGTGGGAGAGTCAACGAGAAGGCGCGGCGCAAAGAATAATCAGGAGGAGAAATGTACCTCACCGCGGCAGTCCGCGAAGACAAATTGGGAAGGTAGGTCGTCATGTTCAGCTTCTCAGACAATGCCTTCTTCGAAGACGTCATCCTGGCCTATCAACGAGGTTCTCGCCCCTCCGCCCAGTCGATGGATACGGTGCTTGATATCGTCCTCGCAGGAGGGGCCGTGCACCGTCAAGCCCCAGCGATGAACCTCGTTGATCCAGTCGATAAAGTGCCGAATGTTCTCTCGCTCTTCGCAGTCGCTTTCGAAGAGTGGGAACATACGGCACCCGGCCCACGATTGGTTGGCATCAAGCACCGGCTCAGTGCACCAGAATTGGTAAGCCCGACCGGCGATGATAAGACCGTAGTGGCGCAGAGGGGCGATGTGCTCGGGCGTCCATGATGATGTCGTGTCTTTTATGCGCCCCGCTTTCAGCTTGTATCTGTTGTATAGAGCAATGGCTGACGATGCAGCGACCTGTGAAACAGCCTCGGACAATGTCTTTTCACTCTTTTTGAATTCGATGGTCAAGTACGGGCAAAGGATACGGTTCTGCCTGACTGAAGCAAACGTTTTGACGAGAGTGCGGTAGCCGGGATTAAAAGCCTGTAGGGAGATCCAGTAGGAACAGTCTGGCCGGAGATTGAACTGGAATTCTTTAGTCGACTTGCGAGAATCGACCACTGGCGGTGCTTGCCACAGCTTCTCGTCGGGCTTCGTTGCAAATTCGATCTTCCGCACGCACCACCACGGCCGGGAATCAGCCAGACAAGGGCCCCTAGGCTCACGCCTGAGAAGAGCTTCCATAGCGTAAGCGGCGTACTCGGCTTCATTTTCCTCTAGCTCACGCATAGCTCGGTACTCCCGTAGCACCTTGTCTATGAAAGCCTCGTCACCTTCCAGCCAGACAGTTGTGTCTTTTAGTCCAGGCAGGCTGCGGTAGAAATGCGACAAGCCTTGCGAGGGCGGAGCAGGCGTGCGAAAGTGGAACCAGGGCTTTAGAACCGGAGAAGAGTCGGGATCGATGGTGATGCCGCGTGGATGGAGAACTCGAGTTCTGAAGTCAGGATCGGACGTCTTGGCTCGGGAGCCTCTGGAACGGGAGACGGACCCGGTGACGGAAGAACTCGTTGGAGTGTGCGTGCCACTGCTGCCGAGGCCGCTATCGGCCACTCGCACAGGGAGCTTTGAGGATGGAGTGCGCGTCGCAGCCATAACTTCGCACCAAAGCCGGCTGGTTTCTGCCGGGTCGGTGTCTGGAAGGCGGCTTGTCGACTTCGCGGGTCGGGGAATGCGGCTCTGTAAGAAGAAAGGGTGGCCGTGCTGTGGAAGCATAGAGGCGTTAGATGGGAGTGGTGTTCGGAACGCTGCGATGGAAGGAGGCAATGCAGATGGCGATGTTAATGGAGCTGAAGTTGTTGCGTCGAAGCAAGCCGCGTCCAGACGACGCTGTTCGGACTTGCGCCGTTGGCCCCGCAACGTGCGGCCTACTCCGTCCGCACCGACCACTTAATTCCCGACGACGTCGCATTAGCCCCACGCCCTATTAACGTCGACGCCCACCTGTCCGCTCGCACGCCTCCGCCGCTCCAACACATCCACTTTCGCTAACCGCGCTATACCGACGGCGCCAACCTGCTTATCGTGCTACTGACAGTAGGCGGTATCCACCACGAAACGGCACGTAGGTCGTCGAGTGTGCCTCGTGTTGCCTATAAACGTACTCACTTATCTGCTCTTAGAGAGGCAGACGAAATCTACATTTTTCCCTTTCGTCTCCGGGAGAAGCACCCGTCATTTTGTTTCACAATATCCTACACCACAATGTCATCCGATATCTCTTCTCGGACCGCTTCTATCCTTCCTACAGCCTCAACACCATCCACACCATTACATTTTGACGTCGTTATACGTACCGAATACATTGAGATCACCGAAGAAACCCATTCCGGTCGTAAGCGCCAGAAGAGAAGCAAAATACAATATACCTGTACAATCTGTTCGTCCTGGAGTTCGCACCATCGAACGAACGCCATTAAACGCGTCAATTCACGCACCCTGTACCTATATCCTCCGCTCAGTCCTCTCGATCAACGCCGGCCCCTACGCGCGATATTTCAACGATTTTCACACCCATTTCATCACCAAACGGCCTTCGGAATAGCTTCAATCAACAAGCATACAAAGTAGCGATTATAGGGCTTCTCACGCGCCGCAGAATGCCCTTTTCAGCCGTGGAATGGAGCGAAATGAAAGATCTGGCCCTAGCCTGCAATCCAGCTATTGAGGACTTATTAATCACATCTCGACGAAGCGCGGTCCGATATATTGCTTCAAACTATATGTGAGGGCTTGCACCCGGTGCGTTCACGGGTATGCAGTGGCATTGCTACCTACAAGAAGACTAAGCTGGAGAGAAAAGGAATAGATAAAAGACGAGGGCAGTGCGAGTAATATACACCCTGTGCACTGACTACTTTCCAGATTTGGCATGTTCTCGAACTTTCTCGCTCCCTCCACTGGCTACCTGCCGCAGGAATCATCCAAGGCATACTACGGGTCCAACCCGTGACAGCAGAACCCTCTAGAAGCGAATTCCCAGTCTGAACTTATTAAGACTCGCATTTCTAGCCACCAGAATAGCTCCCCGACCTCGTTACTAGCGGCTGTTGACCAAATAGCTAAAGGAACGAAGGCAGTAATGCATCGGGTGGCCCTTTTAGAAGCAGAGAACTCTTCGCTACGTAAGGCCAACGGGGCATTAAGCAAGCGACGGAGGGCTAAAAAAACACGTGTCCGGCAAGGAGGGTCACTTACTATACAAGATGCACAAGGCCTACTGGATCAGAGGCTGTGGATGAGCAGGTGCAGCAGGAAATGCGTCAACATAGGGGTCAGTCGGAAGGGGCTCGTACAAAGTCGCGGCACTGCGGCAATTGTGGCAAGACCGGCCATAATACACGTACCTGCCAGTAGGCTGCAGAATCATCTGATTCATCTATTTCCGACGAAATTGTAGTAAATTTGTAGTGTTGTGGTGGTAGAATTGAAGGTAATTGTGGTATAGTGGCGGATAGTGTTTCATCTCGCTTGTGTGTTCATCTCGCTTGTGGAGTACGTTACCTTTAAGTCCCCTAGGAGATCCATATGTAAATTTAGCTCTACATCTCCGCTATTCGTTAGTACTAGTTTAACTAACTTTCGTAGCATGTGACAAGCTTCGTATACCGATCGATACCTACTGCCGGGAGGTCAGCAAGGCTCCTCGTAACGCCAGCGAGTATAATGTTGCCGACGATATGCTTTCTGAGGAGGAGTGGGACGAGATTACGCAACTGAAGGAGCTTCTAAAGCCCTTCAAGCAGACCACAATGCGCCTGGAAGGCTCTGGCAGTAATGGAGCGTTTGGCTCGCTATGTGAGTCGCTTGTATGCATGGAGGCGATGCTATCAGCTTTGGAGGATAAGAAAGAGCAGCTGAGTCTTCAACCCAATACTCATTTGAAGGCGTGCGTCAATTTGGCATGGAAGAAGATTAACACCTACTATAAGAGGAGCGACAAGACACCAGCCTACAGAGTAGCCGTGGCTCTTCATCCTTGCCTACGCTTCGCGTGGTTCAGGAAACATTGGAAGAACTTTCAGCAATGGCAAAAAGATGCGGAGGAGGCAACAAAGGCAATGTATTTGAACTACAAACGTTGCTCCGCTGATAGTACTCCAGTACAGCCAACCGGCCGCAACTACTCGCCCAGCGGCGATATCAACGCTTTCGACGAAATATGCCTTAACCTTGTGCCTGATGAGGACTCTGACCTCTCCAACGACGAATATGACCGCTTCTTTAACGCCCCGCCTGAAAAGGACCATCGTAAATACTTACATAACCCATTAGAGTGGTGGAAGGAGCGTGCGGATGCGTATCCAACGCTTAGCCGGATGGCGTTTGATCTTCTCTCATGCCCACCTACGTCATGCGACGCTGAACGGGTCTTTAGTGCTGCAGGCGACTACTTTAGCGGCATACGAAACCGTCTACGCGACGATATAGGTGAGGAGCAGATGATTATGAAGTCTTGGCTACGCGAAGAACTCATCAGTCTCTATGGTTTGGGGGGAGCGAGAGGGAGGCCGCATGAGCCTCATGGATGCGTGTACATACTTCAACACCGTGGCATTACCCAATTAGGATGTATGATAGGCAATTGAGCTTCCTCGCATCGCTGCAACGTCCCCCGGCGTCCTCCAGCGTCCCTGAGGGAAGGGCGGGATCCTCTGCGTAAACTGTATGGGGCTCTCCGGCGTTCTCCGCCGCTTTTCTCAACACCAGTACAATTACCCTTTTGGGAAGCAAGTTTATCAAGTTTACTTGTATGTTTGCAAGGTCTTACAAACAAGGCAAGGCCAGAGCTGCCCAGCAGGCAAATAAAGCAAGTTGAGACCCCCAAACTTGCCTTACTTAATTGACCACCCTGACTTCAACGACGCTGCCAATCGTACACTAAACTGTCATTGCACGTTATGCTGGCGCTCGTCGGCTTTCCTGCGGAGAGGGCTCCCAACAGCTTGTCTTGTGAAACCTTTACATGCATTGCATGCAATGCATGAGGCAATCCTGCATGACGATAAGTTCCGGGCTTTCACATGCTGAAAACACGGTACGGCCTGTGTAATAGTTTGTCCCATTTCGGCGATGACTGCGTAGCTCAAGGGTCGTTGAATTGCCCCACGGTCAGCTCCTACCTGACTCGACTAACCCGAAAACCGATACGTTAACATGCCAAGAAGACCCTTTGCCGATACGAAGCCTTCGCCGATGCGAGCACCCTGGTGCAAGCTGCTGGGCAAAGGGCTCAACAGACAGTATCGCGGTCGGCCAGAGCGGCAGACTGGAATGCTGAAGTAGTTTCGAACGTAATTTGTGCGCGCCGACAAAGTGTAGTGCCGATGGACGTCGAGCGCAGATGAGTAATTTACGCAGGTCGGGAGGCCCAAGATACGGCAATTTGGTACTCGGAAGTTCTTCTGGCCATTTCAATATGTAATCCTTGAGGGAATATACGCCTAGGTGCGGGGTTACGCTATCCCTTGAGGCGATTGTTACAAGCCAGCGAAGGCTCGCTTGAGTCGATAGCAGCGACATGCAGCTGAAACGCGGGAACGGGAATTCAGCCGAGAAGCGTTATCACAGGTCCATTCCGTGCATAACGGGGCCTAGTTCTGCAACCTAGAAACTTATCAACTCCATACGCTACACTTTTAGGGTAAGGATGGGCCAAAACATATTACATTTAACTATTAACTACCAAATCTGTTTTTCATTGAAGAAATCCAGCTAGTTATGCGCAATCGAGCGATCTAATATCTGCACCCATAAAACGGCATGCCATCGGGAAGAAGCTAGGTGGTAACATGATATTGATCTGGATAGGCGGCTGGATGTGGGACAAGCTTAAAGCCAAGGCGGTTGTACGACCGTATAGCCCCAGCTGTACGTAGATTTAAGGAGCCGTTGAATCCGCGACGCCGCAGAGCCGGGTGTCGATTCTGTTAATAATAGCCACATGCAAGCTATCTAGGTACCCAACTGATGGAATTTGCGCTTGATCGGTCGGAATCGATGAATGAATGACTTGATTGCTTCGTTGTTGAGGCGCTCGTGGTATTGATCCCCAAGACGTCTCAGAATAAATGACTAAGCTAATATGCTATCCAATAACAGATAACGGAGGTGATTGAGCTCATTTTCCATCACCAACGCATGGCAAGCGGAAGGCGCCGCTTGCTTCCTACCGGTCGCGGCTTGGCTAAGGTATGCCGTTAGGGTGCCGGAACTGCAGTACTGGAGTTGCCGTTTAGATCTCAGATGTGCTCGGAGCAGCGCGGGGAGAGAGAATTTTTCATGAACGAGACGATTCGTTGCCGGTTCTATCGAAGAGTGCTGATTAAACGTGGAGCAGTGTGTCCTTTGCCCCATGCCAACAGGATCGAGCTAGCTGCCACAAGGATCACCTAACTGCACAACTGAGGAGCGATGTCCTGGATCTGCATGTCTAGAGTCAGAACATGGGTATGCTACCACAACAGCAGAGCGAGCGGGACACTGCGGATCCTAAGCATCTGCATCTGCTGCTTCAGGGATGGAGCATTCCTTATCGCTAAATCATGCACTTACCACACTGCATGGCGGACGCAAGGCATAGCAGGCCTATCATAGAGTAGGTCCCACCGAGGACCTTCTCACCTATTTCGGCATCAGACGTCCCTTAAACCCGAAAGCTAGCGGCCCGCTGCTAAGCCGAAATATCTCGACGTCTATTTCCCCGATATGATCCCCTCATTTTACTTTTGTGCTACCCCACTACCGTGAAAGAAATTTCCCTCCCAGTTTTTGGTATTGCGATCTTTTAGTCCACCTCGAGTCTGGGAGACTAATAGCAGCGGCAAAAGAGGTAAAGGAGGAGGATTTGGACGCTCCGGTCAAAGCGAGAGCCAAGCAGGTCCACTATACAGAGTACTCTTCGGCCCCAGACGAAATTATGGCGGAAGTGCTTCCCCTCCAAGTTCCTAACGGGCAGTCACGCATTTCTCCATGGCCAATTCAATCACACGAAACATTCCAAGATGAACACTTTAGACAACCGCCTTTCCGACCCGCTTACGACCACCAGGATGCCTATGATAGCATAAAGGCGAAAACATCATTCACCATGCTTTCGCACAGCAGCGACTCAAACCTTTGCACAATCGGTCCTCCTACGCCCGAACCATTACCTGCGGCCAAAGACGATACTACAATCAAACCGAAGCCATCGCAGTGCATTGACTATCTTTCGGATGACTGGAGAGAGGAGGACATATGGTCCTCATGGCGTTACATCACCGCAAACCGCAAAACATACGGTCAACTATCGAGACTAGAGAATGCATCCTGGCGGAGGTGGGCCAAAGCCAAATATCGGTTACGGACAATTTCTCCGGAGACTCTCAATTGGTAAGGACGTCCTAATCGCTGGTTTATAATCCTATCCATTCAGGTTTAACGGGTGTTAAAAATTGCATATCTGATAATTAGTCAGGTCCAAGGACTGTGATATGACGTGGCTGTACGGCCCATTGCAAACATTTTCCAATACTCCCTTTCCCCACCATGGCCCGGAGGCATCTAGCAACATATCCACAGACAATTCCTTCTTCGGCAAAAAGCCGATCCTCAAAAAGCGGACCATGTCGGAGATCATGCTCCAATCACCAGTACCCAACTCATTACTTGTCAAGCAGGCTGCCACTGCAACCCGGGCACAGCGGAGCAGCACTTCTCCACTACAGACCCGAGAGCGCCTAACGAATACTCATGTAACTTCTGATTCTGTTATTTTGGCAATACCATCGACGAGCTCTGACAAGGAAGCCATGGACAGCGTCATATCTCAGTCCCCATCGTGTCTTCATACCCCTGGCGACGGCGGGAAGAAACACATCCGATTCGACAACAAGGTCGCACAATACATTGTTGTGGGTTTCGAATATGGTGATGATTATGAAGACGACAATTGGTCTAATTATGAGGACGACACTGAGGACGACTCTGAGGATGACGGCCTTGAACTAAGAACCAAACCAAGACAGTTTTCTCATTGGACCTCCAAGAACAGCTTTGATCCAGAGCGTAAGACGATCGAAAAGCTTCCTGACACCACGCTCATGTACCGGTCCGATTCACCTGACGTACCCTATCAGGTACGAGCTCATTCATTGGGATTTGGGCGGTCCAGCCGACTATCGCCGCCGCCGTCGCCGTCGCAAGAGACGCTCAGACCCTCTCGTCCCTCAAGGAACTTGCTACTCGGCAATGAGGATAATATTGACGGAGATATCCCTGTAGAGATATTAGGCGCATTCCTCGGACAGTGTAGCAGCACTACTGTGGGCCGGCGCAGACTCAATAATGAAGATGATGGGGAAAGCTTTCAGTCAGACGGACTTCAGCGAATAACATCGGGAATTTTCACACCATACGAGGAGGATGAAGACGAAATTATGGCAGTATGGTTCTTTAGCAAGGTCGTAGACATAGTAAACGCGGTGAAGGACATCGCTTATATCTTCTGGAACATTGGATGGCGTAGTTGACCGAGATCGGCCACCTATTACAACGCAGCCTGGAGGACGTGGGGAAAGAGAAAAAGGCGACCAGCTTGTGATAAATCGGTTGAATTGGGTTTTCATTGTCTTCCCCTGAGCTATCTAGGGAATGAGGGAACGATGGTTTCAGCAAGCTACGCTAACTAACCTGATCTGCAATAACGTATCCCACAAGCGAGTGAGCCACCCAAGCGAGTGAGCCACCCCATCAACAAAACGCGACATCCTCGCGTTAATCAACAATGCATCAACCAAACCACGTTCAATCTACCCCTTATGAAGCTCGAGTGTTCTTAGCGAAACAAGCTATCGATCAAGACCAAATTAAAAGCAATCGACTCGCTGCGAGCACGTATAACATCGACCGATCAACCCTTAAGCGTCGACGCGACGGGATCCCTTCACGACGCGATTGCACGCCTAATTCTCGAAAACTCACGCCCTTCGAAGAATCGGTTATTATTCAGCGTACCCTCGACACGGATTCGCGAGGATATCCGCCCCGACTACGCGCTGTTGAAGATATGGCGAATAAGCTACTCGCCGACCGCGCCGGAGGTACCGTTGGCAAGAACTGGCCCTCCAACTTCGTGAAGCGGACTCCCGAGCTGAAAACATATCTGAATCGCAAGTATAACTACCAGAGAGCTAAATGCGAAGATCCCGAGCTTATTACGCGATAGTTCACGCTTGTGCGAAACACTATCGCGAAGTATGGGATCGTGGATGGAGATATCTACAACTTCGATGAAGCCGGCTTCCTCATGGGCATGATTGCAGCCGGAATAGTTGTTACGGCCTCTGAACGACGCGCTCGACCGAAAATAGTCCAGCCAGGCGATCGCGAGTGGGTTACGGTGATCCAGGGAGTCAACGCTAAGGGCTGGGCGATTCCGCCGTTCGTCATTTTCAAGGGACAACACCACCTTTCCGCTTAGTATAGCGACGACGTACCGCGCGATTGGGCCATCGCATTAAGCGATAACGGTTGGACGACGAACGAGCTTAGTCTACAGTAGCTGCAGCACTTCGAAAAGCACACAAAGGATCGCACAACCGGAGCATGGCGACTTCTAATTCTTAACGGCCACGCGAGCCACAATTCGGCTAACTTCGACGTGTTCTACCAGGAACACAAGATCATCACGCTTTGCATGCCTGCGCATGCATCCCACCTCCTGCAGCCGCTCGATGTAGGCTATTTTGCGCCTCTCAAGAAGGCGTACGGAAGGCAAGTTAAAGAGCTGATGCGATCGCACATCAACCACATCACGAAGCTCGAGTTTCTACCTGCGTTCAAAGCTGCGTTCGAAGCCGCATTTACGGAGCAGAATATCGTAGGCGGATTCCGAGGCGCGGGAGTGGTTCCACTCGATCCAGAGGCCGTGATTTCCAAGCTCGATGTCAAGCTTCGGACAGCGACAGCCCCGCAGGCAGAGGCCGCAACCTGGGACGCTCAAACACCGCACAACCCAGCTAAATTAGCCTCTCAAACTGAGCTTATTAGGAACCGGATTGCAAAGCATCAGAACAGCTCACCAACCCCAATTAACGATGCGCTGAACCAGCTTGCTAAGGGGGCTCAAATAATAGCGCATTCGGCTGTCCTTCTGCAGGCGGAAGTCGCGGATCTTCAAAGGGCAAACGAGGCCGCAACGCGACGTAAAAAGCGGCAGAAAAAGCGAATTCAGAAGCGAGGGACCCTTACGGTCCAGGAAGGCCAGGACTTAGTCGATAAAACTGCTATTAATCAGCAGATTTCGCAGGAAACGCGCCAAAGTGGTGCGCAATCGGAGGGGCCAGCGATAAAACGGCGGCGATGCAGGCAGTGCGGCGAGTCTGGACATAATTCTCGCACGTGTCAAAAAGATGCGGAAACACTATAGAATAGGATGTATATTATAGATTGTCGATTTTATAAGGTGTTGTGGAGTTATTTACAATTCAAGTGGTTTAAGTCTGTTGGGATGGCTCACTCGCTTGGGTGTCTCACTCGCTTGTGGGATACGTTACTCATGTATCAGGTTTCATACACAAGTTCGACTAACGTATCCCACAAGCGAGCGGACCACCCAAGCGAGCGGACCACCCCATCAAATCTCAATCGCTTTAAGTACGAATAACTCCACAACGCCTTGGATAATTAACTATCTATAATAGAGAGCCTATTCTATAGTAGTTTGCGCATCTTTTTGACATGTGCGAGAGTTGTGACCAGGCTCACCGCATTGCCCACATCGCCGTCGCTTCGTCGCACCACCTTCGCGCGTTTCCGTCGAAATCTGCTGGTTAACAGCATTTTTATCGACCAAATCCTGCCCAGCTTGAATCGTTAGCGTCCCGCGCTTCTGAATCCGCTTTTTTTTTTTTTTTTTGGCCGCTTCTTGCGTCTCGTTGCGGCCTCGTTTGCCCTTTGAAGATTCGCGGCTTCCGCCTGCAAAAAGACAGCCGAATGCGCCATCATTACCGTAACCCATTCGCGATTGCCTGACTGAACAGTCTTTGATCGAGTATGTTGCTCCGATGCTGTAACAACCATTCCAGCTGCGATCATGCCCATAAGGAAGCCGGCTTCATCGAAGTTGTACATGTCTCCGTCCACGATCCCATACTTCGCGATAGTGTTCCGGACGAGCTCGAACCATTGCGCGATGAGCTCTAGGTCCTCGCATTTCGCTCGCTGGTAGCCGTACTTGCGATTCAGATGAGTTTTAAGCCCGGGAGTCCGTTTCACGAAGTTGGAGGGCCAGTTCTTGCCAACGGTACGTCTGGCGCGGTCGGCGAGTAGCTTATTTGCCATATCTTCAACAGTACTCAACCGCGGCGGAAATTCTCGCGGATCTAGGTCGAGAATGCGTTGAGCAATCACAAATTCCTCGGGATCGGTAAGCTTTCGCGAATTGGGCGTGCAATCGCGTCGTGAATGGGTCCCGTCGCGTCGTCGCTTAAGAGTCATTCGATTGACGTGTTACGTTTCCGCAGCGCCCCGATTACTCCGAATTCTGCCTTGATCGATAGCCTGCTTTGCTAAGAATAGACAAGATTCATATAAGGGAGATCGCGCATGGTTTGGTTGTTGCATGGTTGATAGAAGCTAAGGTGACGCGTTTTGCTGATGGGGTGGTCCGCTCGCTTGAGTGATCCGCTCGCTTATCCGATACGTTAGTCTCTAGTTACTCAAGAATTCAGTCATTCATTCACTCATTATGATTGATTCACCCATTATATTTCATCAATTCTTAACCTAAAAAACTATAGAACCTAAAATCCATGGAATCAGAACGCCCTAAGCCTCTTCATCCGCCTCCAGGGCATTCTTGACCTACAGATCTATGAAGCTGATAAGCTACGATCAACTACAACCATTGCTACCCGGTTCACAGCCACAGCGTAACCTCTATAACTTATATTCTACTACAATAGCCCTTCAGAATGCTGATCAGTCTTGCCCTGTTGGCCCGCTTATCAAATACTTGAGCATGATCCAGGGCCTCAAACCATAAAAGGTTAATACCTTTGCCAGTCCATGGTTGCTCCTTCCATGATTTATTGGCGTCGGAGAGATCCTCGCCCACAAGATATGCTCCAACAGTCTGAGCGTCAATGATCAAGTCTTGTCCAGACAGGGAGACTGTGACATCTCGGTCAGCAAGGTCTTCCTTCCACATAATGTTTTCGCTCCAGAGAAAGCAGCGACAAATTGTATGGGCGACACCCATATCCTTTGACGCAAAATATGAGAGCTGATGTTCGTTAGCGCGTGTGGGGTTGCGGGCAATCTGTCTTGCATAAGTTTTTACTTAGACACAGGTAACAGGAGACTTACGAAGTTGTATGCCACATCAGGAAGATGAAGGAGAAACGAGACTGGGTCTATAAGGAGGATAGACCGGATCTTTGGAGCGATTTCAGGAGCATGCAGCATGTGGGTACTAATCACGCTTCCATATCTGTCGAGCATTATTAGCAGCCCTTATAGGGCATTATGACAGGAAAGGAGACGCACGAGTGTGATACCAAAACAAATTTGTCCCACCCATGGGTTTCCAGGATGCGATTAATCTCTGCACACATTTCGTCCTTCTGTAGGGCTGCTGACGTAATCCTAAAGCTTATCGGCATGATCTCAATCGCTATGATTCCGACGTCTTCTATTCCCTTGCTGCTACTGGCAGCGTTGATTTCGGATAAGAAGTTCACGTATGGATAGAGCCCAATGCCAATGCCGTGGATGAATAGGATGGGAAGTTTCGTCTTCGCTGTATGTGGCCGGTGCCAGTAAGTAATCTTACTGGATGGAGAACGAGTATTAGCGAACAAATTGTGTGGGCGAATCGGGAATACTGAAAAGTAGTGACGACGAGGAGTGCGGTGATAGTCGAAGCTGTAATACAGAAGACGGGCGGACGCTATCGAGTCAACCACGAAGACACACTGCAGGCCTTGTATAAATATCGCATTTGTAGAGCCCGGGATTATACTTACCAGATACCAGAATAGGCTGCGGTGCGACATTTCAATCTTGTCAAGCGACAACCTCAGGCATCTTGCGTTTCCTCTGCCACTTTCAATCTCTCTTCCGAGCCGCTTTTCCACGTCTCTAATGTACTCTTCAAACTCTTCTTCGTCCATTTCGTTGACGTTTCCGGAGTTTAGGAAGGCCCATGTCAGGAATTCTTTAAGGTTGTCCCGCCTGATCTCCGACAACGGCGCACCTACGAACCATCCTCTTAGATAGCGCTCATAGTCCGGAATGCTGGCACTGCATCGGTTAAACAGCAACGAGCGTTGTTGGCGTGAGGGAGTTGAAAGGTACGTTGTTGTTTTCTGCAGATGGCGTTCGCGTGGAATGTAGAAGAAAAGATAGAAAATAACCTCAGCGGCAGTCCATATCTCAAGAATCGTGGGCGCATGAAATCCGGTAGGTCGCAAGAAACGCGTAAGGCAGTAAAGGACAGAAAGTGGGGTAATGGAACGGAGAAAAAAGACACATGCACGTATAAAGACGTACTCGCTAAAAGAAGTCCCAATCATCCCTACGGTGATGTCGGCAGCCGTTGTTGCGGTTCAATGCATTATAACGTCTCTATACGCCTTGCACGTTGGCCTAAACTCTCTGCGAAGCATGTGAGAAGAACCGCTCTAAACAACCTCGGCCCAACAAATAGATCTCCCAACAAACAACCCTAAGGGGAACCAGGATCAGCAGTGCACAGCGACCACAACACTTCGATCGATTCGAGTTCCTTGGCCCTGCGATATCAGCGGACGAAGACGGTGGGGGTGGATACGCAATCGTTGACGCGTCGTAACGCGCTGCGCGCCTCCAGGCCCAACAACCCGGCTATCGTCCCCTTCACACCAGCAAACAAACTAGACAACGCAAGGCTCGCGCGTCCACCGTGCCCGACCTACCTAGCGATCCGACAATTGACGATGTAATTGGCTTGCTCAACGTCATTGTCACACATAATGAACCGCTTGCTAAGCGGAACGAAGCGCTTACGGAACAGGTGGCCAGACACGAAGATGAGATCAAGCGGATATGTAGCGCGCTTGAGATGTCCGATGAAACGCAGGCCAAGGTGGAAGAACGCATGGTAAAAGATGGAGAAGCAGATGGCAGCGCTCGTGGAAAAGTAAATTAGCTTCCGAATAGAGGTAACGGCTTCTCCTGCTGCGCAGGAACCGAGTTCATCACGTCAAACCATTAGGGGAATACTCGCGAATACACATAAAAAGCGAGTGGTGGAGATGTGCAGAAGCATCAGCTTGTTGCGAAATTCTAAAGCATATATTTCAGCCAAAGTAAGACCCAAATAATGCTATAGTAGTGCTACGTCAGGGCCTCGGAAAAACCTGACCCAAAGGTCGATGTTCGGTTCATAGTTCTCCATTCTCGATGGCTTTGTGGTTTTCCCTGCACTTCATAACTAAACGTGGTTCACAAGCGAGTGACACACACAAGCCAGTGACACACCCCACCAAGTTCACGCGACGCGTTAACAACTAACCGCGATGCAGCAACCACCCAGCATTGAATCTATTTACTACGAAGGCAGGATAACCCTAGCTATTGAAGCTATCAACCGAGATCAAATCCAGAGCGAACGACGCGCTGCTTCAACCTTCAAGTGCGCCCACAAGACGCTGAGCCGACGACGCGCCGGAACGACCGCGAGACGCGATTGCGAGCCCAACTGCAAGAAGCTTACTAAGTTTGAAGAACTTGCGATTGTCGAACATATACTTAACCTAGATTCAACAGGGTTCCCGCCCACAAAGGAGGCAGTGCGAAATATGGCCAATAAACTGCTGGACGAGCGTGGTGGAAAGCCAGTAGGCAAGAACTGGCCAGCCAACTTCATCAAGCGTACGCCTGAGCTCAAGACTCAACAGAGTCGATCGTATGATCACCAGCGAGCCTTGAACGAGGATTCGCGAGTAATCAGCGACTGGTTCAAGCTTGTACAGTCCATAAAAGCGAAGTACGGCATCCTGGACAAAGACAGCTACAACTTTGATGAAACTGGCTTTATGATGGGCGTTATCTCGTCGCAGCTTGTTGTTACAGGCTCAGAGAGGCGTGGCAAGCGGAAAGTTGTCCAGCCAGGCAATCGCGAGTGGACCACGGTGATCCAGGGTATCAACGCTGCTGGGTGGGCGATTCCACCCTTCATCATCTTCGCTGGCAGGAACCACATCTCCAGCTGGTACGAGGACAACGCCATACCTGGCGACTGGGTTATTGGGGTCAGCGAGAACGGCTGGACAACAGATGAGCTTGGAGTCGCGTGGTTGAAGCACTTCGACGCGCACACGAAGACGTACCGTGGGCACGCATCGGCTGCTAACTATCGACGGCCACAGCAGCCACGACTCGCTCGATTTCCAGGAAATCTGCAAGGAGAGTAATATTATTACTCTGTGCATGCCTGCGCACTCGTCGCACCTGCTGCAGCCGCTTGATGTGGGCTGCTTCTCGCCCTTGAAGCGCGCGTATGGGGACCAGATCTGTGGCTTGGCGCGCAACCGCATCAATCACATCACCAAGCTGGAGTTCCTCCCTGCTTTTAAGGCGGCTTTTGAGAAAGTTTTTACAAAGAATAGCATCTGCTCAAGCTTCCGAGGCGCTGGGTTAGTTCCATTCGACCCAGAGGCGGTGTTATCCAAGCTTGGTGTGCAGCTTCGCACGCCGTCGGCCCCCGCCGCTGACACCACGCTATGGGAGTCCAAAACACCAAGCAACGCCCGTGAGCTAGGCTCTCAATCAACTCTGATTCGCGATCGGATTCGAAGGCATCAAGATTCTTCACCTACTTCGATTGTTGATTCGTTTGATCGACTTACTAAAGGCGCTGAGATAATGATGCACTCAGCAGCGTTACTGCGCGATGAAATTGCAGACCTTCGAAAGGCAAATGGGGCAGCAACAAAGCGTAGGAGTCGCAAGAGGAAGTATATACAGAATCAGGGGACATTAACAAGGGAGGAGGATTCTAAATTAATTGCTGCTAAGGACGGTGGTGAGCATGAGGAGGGTAAGAAGGCTGCAAAGAGGTTGCGCGTAGGTGGGGGAACGACGCAGCAAAGGCGCTGTGGGCGCTGCGGCAAGACAGGACACAATTCCCGTACGTGCGAGGAAGAAGTAATGATAGTCAATAGTCCAAGATAATCCTGTATATCACAGTAACTTGTTGTGGTGTTAAGCTATTTACCTGCAGAGGTGTGTAAACTTGGTGGGGTGTGTCACTCGCTTGTGAACCACGTTATGGATAATCGAAGCGGAGCGGAGGAAGCGAGGGGCCGAAGGTCCCGAGCAACCGTAGCGGAGCTTCTCTATAATCGAGACCCTCAGTTGGCAGAAACATTCTGATTGGCTGTAGCAGGGGGAAGCGCTCTAATTGGTTGGCATGAACACAAATCACATGATTTGTCTTACAAGCCTGCCAATCACAGATCGCGCTCGCGACGCGCTGGTCATTCATCGCGTCGTCCAAACAAACGCGCTCTTGCCCTCTCCACAACCACCTCTACAACACCTCCTGCGACAGCTCCACCTAGCAATATCTGCAGCCGCTGCTTCAGCCGGTGCTAGTGGTCCGTCTCCTGGGCCCTCGCGCCTGCCGCCTGCGAACGATTTCGATCCAATCAACCCTAACCCGTGTACGAATTGCCGCAGGAACCTCCCAATGAGTATGTTCTGGAGCGATGCAAGGAAGCGCCATGTTGCTACGTGCTGGGACTGTCGCAACAGTGGCAAACAGTCGATGAGGAAGCGTAAACGTCAAGTATTGCTGCCCGCTCAGGAGCCTTCGGTGAAGACACGCTCCATCGGCCTGGGCGCTTCAGTTACTCTTGGCTCGCCTGTAACCCCTTCGCCTGCTACCTCTTCATCAGCTCCGCGACGTCCCCTCCAAGCTTCGACTGCAGTGCGCACTCCAGCCGCGCAGTACTTCCCGCGAGGCGCCCACAGTCAGGACACGCCTGAGACTGCAGAAGCTCGCCGCGAGCAGGCCAGAATCTCTAGAGATCACCGCACTCAAGCTCGCGAGCCTGATCAACCTGATCCGTCCCCGACACCTTCGCTTGACGACCTAATCGCACGCAACCGAGGCGACAATGAAAGAGACATTCAGACGGGTGGTATGCAGTGTCGGCGAAGCAACTAGGAATGCTTCTGCTGATGCCATGGGGCCTCCAACGCAGATGCCTTCTCCCCGTGGTCGAACCTCAAGGCGCGGGAGCACCACCTCACAGCGCATCCGTATTACGCCGACCTACTCTCCTCCTCGCGATCCCTCCCAGATACCTTGGTTCAGGTGTCAGGAATGTAATCATCGCCGTGCGCGTGTGCGTCACTCTGGGGATCCTAAGGCGGACATCTGCAACTATTGCGCCGACGGTATTGGAGACGATGAGCTCGACATTCAGCGCAAGTGGTGTCTTCAAGGCCATGAGGTCTGGTGTAGCGCGTTCCTCGATCTCGACGGCGACTCTCGTATTGAATTTGAAACCTGTCGAGCCTGTCGTCGATCCGGTTTTGGCACGCTTCCCCACGAGCACGAATATTCCCCAACGAGCGCTCACTCACGCTCACAGTCTGGGCCTCCAACTTCCGATCCTGCGCAGCTTCGTCGTCATGATCCTCCAATGAAACTCGGGGCAGGATTCGATAGTGATGCTCCCGCCCTTTCTACCGAGGATTGGCAGTACATTGAAGACTTTTACGCCGAGCTTGAGGGGGACAGTATGGAGACTTGCCGACGTTGCGACGAATGTTGGTTCAACATGAGGATGGAAAAGGGCATCTGCTTGCAGTGTTCCCGACGCGATAAGTCCAAGCTTCCTGATCAGCCTTTCCTTATGTCGGATGAGAATAGATGGACCCTGGCTCTTCGGCTAATCACCTCCCTTCGCTTACGCAAGTGAAAGGATTGGTTATTGCCCGGATTCATGTCCATGTGCAGGTCTTTACCGCTCGCGGAGCTCAGTACAAGTATACTGGACACGTTGTAAACTTCCTCCGCGACACAGTGAAAGCATTCGACAAGCTCCCTCTACTGCCTCAGGATCTCGAGATTGTCATTCTTCGTTCTCACGGTTGGGATACCAACCCAGCAATGCGTCGTCAGTTCCGTCAAGACTTCCGTATCCGCCGAAGCAGAGTCCAGGCCTGGCTTGATCACTTAAAACAGCACCATCCCGGTTATCGCGACATTATCATCGACCAGGACATCCTCCGCCAAATCCCTGACGATGTGACCGCCCTGGATATGCTCTCTATAGAGATCGCTCCCGAACAAGCTGAAGAAAAC
Organism: Macrophomina phaseolina; assembly: GCA_020875535.1. Lineage (NCBI taxonomy): Eukaryota > Fungi > Ascomycota > Dothideomycetes > Botryosphaeriales > Botryosphaeriaceae > Macrophomina > Macrophomina phaseolina. Next base: position 751,501 of record JAEQDS010000063.1, on the reverse strand, counting down.
GACGACCGTGTGTCTCGTGGTCCTCATGCTCAACCTGAGAATGAACCTGAAGCTGACGAGGAAGTTCCACCGGAGGTCGCAGCTGTACCTCATATGGTTGCCCGGCATGATGAGATTGAACAGCTTCGTCGTGCCGTTGTAGGTCCGCACTCTCAACCGCCTTCGCAGGGCACTCCGCATCTCACCATGCCTCCCATTCAGTGATCGGAATGGTCCGGTATGGTATGGTATGGAGGTCAAACCATACCATACCAGCAGCTTACATAATAACCGGTATGGTCTTACCGGTCCTACCGGTAATACCGCCAAGAATTGAGGCTGATGTAGAACGAGGATAAATTCGACTATATACTACCAATACCGTCACTGTCATTCTCACTATCCTCTTCATTACTACTCTCTTCAAATGTAGGCTTTCCATACCATGCCCGGAGACATTCACATGCTTCTATAATATCTGCCTTTAGCCTGCCACGGCGATCAACTATAGTAAGCTTTGCGCTACTAAAAAGGCGTTCGCATTCATCCGACATGGGCAAGATCGCAAATAAATCCAAGGCGAAGCGAGCGAGATCTCTTTGAGAGTCGTAGCGGGATAACCAGTACGCAATGGCTTCATCGCAACCTGCGTCATCGTCATGAAGCCGGTCGGTAGAAATGTATTGTTCGTATAAATCAGCCGTAGAGACCGGAGCGTCTATTCGAATACGCTTGTGTTCCCGTTGACGATCAAATGCTGGATCGGGGTCTATTTCCTTTCTGGTTGGCGGTGGTAGCATCTCCATAGAGTATTTTCCCCTATATTCCGTCTCCCAGAGCTGCTTCACCGCCGATTGTGCGTCATCAAACCACCTCTTTTTTTCTTCGTCGCCTTGAAGAACCCACTCTTGCCTAAACCACGCCCACTTTCGATACGGATCGAGTATTTGGGCTGCATAGTACGCCGGTGGAAGATCAGTATCTTCAGGGAATCGGTTCTGCCAGTTCAGCTGTTGGTTATTGTAGTACTCGGTGCATTTTGACCACGCGGCATCTGCGCAACCTTGGAGGTACTTCCATGTAAAGTTGTTGTCGTCCTCAGTGTGGATGTCATAGTAATGATCCTTCGTCTCGTTTATTTCTCGAAGAAGGCAGTCCAAGGTCGAAAACCAGTCAGCGAGAGACGTCTTCTTTCCCTCAGAAAGCAGAGTGGCGGCGTAGAAGTCTTTTAGAGCAAGTTCAATCTTTTCAAGCTCGAACCAGTGCTGCCCATCTAGTTTGAAATTCGTAATTCCTTGAGAGCCTTTCCCAGGTACGTGACGAGCGGAGAAGAGCTCCAAACGTTCCCGAACATTCAATGCACGTGTAATTGAATGGAACCATGAATTCCAGCGTGTCGAGTTATTCTGGATGAGCTCTAGCCCATCGAATTGAGAGAGGTCTCCGCCAATAAGTATTGCAGCAAACTCCTCGCGGCGTTGTGGGGTAAGCCTAATGTATCGCACGAGATTGTGAAGACGACCCAAGCATCCAAACTTCTTCCAGAGCTCTTCTATCTTTGCATAGTCCCCGCGCTGATAGTGCTTCTCAAGCTTTGCAAGATACTTTTCAGAGTTCCGGCCCATGAGAAACGCCTGGCAGCAGAGATTGATGATATGACCCAAGCAGCGCAGCCGGCGATGACGTCGTTGTTTTGGTTTCATCCACGGGCAGAGCTTTCTGAGTATGAAGTCAACGGCGGTATCGTTTGAAGAGGCGTTATCCAGCATGAAGTATCCAATCTGACCTCCACCAATGTCGTATTCGTTGAGCAATTCAAGGACAGTTGATCCAAGATTCTCGCCAGTGTGGTCGCCGTACACACGTCGTATACCCAGAACGGTAACCCGTCGCTTGCCGGTACCATCGATCCACATGGCGATGACGCCTAGAATAGCGTAAGGGTTTGGCGAAGTCCAGAGATCAAAAGAGATGGAGATCCTACTTCGTGAAAGCTGGATGTCCTCCCTCAGCTGTTGTTTCTTTGATGTGAAGGCATGCATTACCCAGCTCCGAACAGTTTTCGCTGCCCTTGGAAGGTGGCTGAGAAGTGAAGGATTTAAAAAGAAAACTAATTCTCGGAAATACCGATTTTCCAACTGAAAGAAAGCAATGTGGCAGTACACAATCCAACGTACTAAAAGCTCTTTGAATTTCTCAACCGAGTCTTTCCAAAAGAAGGTGTTGGTAGCAGCCGCGCCGGTCTGTTGCTCGAGTACAGACTTTCGTGTCCAACCATGTCTCTTGACACCACTCTGGGGATCGATCTGATGCTTGCGCTCGAGATGATTTCTCACTCCAGACGTGCCATTGATGACAAAGAGCTCTTGCTTGTACTTTCCAACTGCACACTCGTGGCAGTAGTACACCTCTTTTTTATCGCTGCCTCGAATGTAATGAAGACCGTAATTCCACACATGTGATGGGCCAAGACGAGCTGTCTTCTTCGTAATCTTCGCGCGATTCACGTATGTGATATGATCTTGCACGAACTCATCCGGAGGCTCGGGATATTGAATACGAGTATGCGGTGGTGTCAAGGGAGGTAATGTAGGAGCATGCGTAGGAGTCTCAAGGGATGTTGACGTTGAGCGTGCAGTCAACAAAGACGGCGAATTTGGAACTGGAGATCCCATAATGATTGATTTTGGTGTCCAGCAGTGATGGGTTGAGAGACCGTTGACTATTTAAAGAGGCTGGTTGGAGAGATCATATATACGGGGGATTGTTCTCTTGGTCAGGTGTTCATGGTGCGTTAATCAGATGAGAAGCGGCGTGGTGTTTCAGTTTCATTGCCTTGTGTAACACACATCTCCAATTCGACATAATAATTATACACGAGTATGATGTTGTAGACTACGATCATTCACTATCGGGAAATAACACCACCTCCCTATCTCCACCTATTTATAGCCATACCGGTAAGACCTGGTATACCGGTAATACCATGGTATTGAAATATCCTCAAACCATACCAAGCCTTGGCGGTATATACCATACCAATACCAACTCATACCGGACCATTCCGATCACTGCTCCCATTCAACGCCTCTTTCGGAATTCGACCGTAGCCTGAAGCTCCTATCTCCCGCATTCTCTACTCTCTACCCTTACGGTAGAGCCGACTTCGCTGAACCGAGAGATCGCAACGTCGACTACGCGGGTGTTGGAATGTTGATGAACAGTGATCATTCATTGATGATGGCATGAAGAGGGAGTGGGTAGGTGACCCGCTTGCCTCTTATACGAGTGATTGTAGCTAAGCTATGTGGTGTGATATAAGGAGACCTTGAAACACGTGATGTCCAACACACCCCCTTCGCGTAGTGCCTGAATGGGTAGTGCGCGATAATCTGCTTAGTGTTGACCTTAAAAAGGTGTAAAAAGGAACGTGATTACCGAAATACGTAAATGAAATGATGACAATCTGATTTGAGCGGCGTGTGCGCCGCACTCACTGTTGCAGTGGTGAGAGGCCTAAGCCGTGCACGAAGTGGGCATGCTTTTGCTTTGATAACGGCTTCGTAAGTCCGTCTGCGATCATCTGGGCTGTTGGTGTCCATTTGAAGTGAACATTGCCTGCTTGAGCTTCTTGCCTGAGCCAATGATGATGGATATCAACGTGACGAAGCTTCGTGACGAGCTTGCCTACGTTCTCTTCCATAAGACGAAGCGTCTGTGTATTGTCACACTCGATCTGGATAAGGTGACCTGGCTCAAATTGAATACCTCTGAAGAAGCGTCTCCACCAATAAGCTTGCTTGGCGGTTTCTGATAGAGCGAGGAGCTCTGCTTCCGTTGTCGAGGTCGTTACGGTTGGTTGCTTAGAGGCCTTCCAGTCCACAGGTCCTCCAAACAGCATCATGAGTGATCCTTGATAACTGCGTCGTGTGGCAGCGTCGTTAGCGAATGACGCGTCGCTGCTGGGTATGAAGATGCGTTGGTCATCTTCTACATCTGCTCGATATACGATCGCAAGATCTTTAGTGTTCACGAGATACTCTAACAGGCGCTGGGCAAGATAGAGGTGCCGCTTTGATGGGTTAGTGAGGTAGGCAGAGAGGGCTGAACAGGCGTGGCCTATGTCAGGTCTCGTGCTTATAGCGGCAAACTGAGCAGATCCCATCTTGCCTTGGTAGGTATGAATGTCTTGCGGTGTTGCATGAGCATCATCGTTCGGTGTAGACGGGTCCTCTGCAGGGAGAGGTGTTGCAACCGATGACTCCTTGACGTTGTATTTAGCCTTGAGGCTGGTAAGGTAGGATTCTTGTGATAGCCACAGCAGTCCTTTGTTGCGATCACGGACGATTCGTAGAGCTAAGAACCATTGGACCTCACCTATCTTACGCATCTCGTAGCGTTGAAAGAGGTCTTGTTCGAATGCATGTGCAAATGCCTCATCCTTCTTGGCAAAGGCCATGATGATATCGTCTACAAAGAAGAACACGAAGAGGTGTTCGTTCGCATAGAGACATGGGGCGTCTGGCACGGGCTCGAGTCCTAGGTCTTTGAGTGTAGCTTGGAAGTGCTTTTGCCACAATGCTGGCGATTCTTTGAGCCCATAGAGAGCCTTCTTGAGCAGTAAGATCTTTCCATGAGGAAGTGTCATGCCTTCTGGTGCTTTGCAGAAGGTTGGTTGATCGAGAGGGACATGAGGAAAGGCGTTGACGACGTCGTATTGCCACATCTCAAGGTCGAATGCGCAGACAATCGCCATAAGCGTGCGGAAGATACGGAAGGCAAGGGTAGCCGCATATGTGTCTTGATAGGAGACTTGGAGGTCGCCTCGTACGCACAAACGTGCTTTAACCTTAGTAAGATATCCCTTCTCGTCGAACTTGTATTTAAAGACCCACGTAAGAGGAATGACCTCTTTGTTGGCCTTGTGTGATTGATCCTCGTCTACGACGACCCACACCCCCTTACCATTGCCTTCTTGCAGCTCACGATAGAGTGCTTGAAAGAGATAAGGCTTTAGTTGGTGCTTGAGGATGTCCTTGTAATAACGAGGCTCGGGTGGCAGGTCGTCTCGATGAATGCGCGGCAGAGGAGGAAGCTCCTCTAGCTGATAAGAGGGTGGAGGATTCTCGTGTGTAGTAGACTGAGCCTCGAGATTGCTCGTATACTCAGTTGTGAGAATTGCGCTCATGCTCGCGGCGAGGAAGGTCTGCTCGCAGTGAGCGTTGGTGATTACCTTTGCGGCATGGGCGGCTCCTCTACGAGTCCTCGGTCCCTCGATGATAAGGTTCGGATTGGGGTCCGCGTTGATATGAGCTGCAAGGGGTGCACGATTGCCTCGTGCCGCTCCTGGGTCAGGCTCAGTATCATATTGAACAGGGAGGAGACGGCCAAGGCGTCGCTCTTGCTGTTGCTCCTCATCCTCACCCCCTAAGGTAGGTGGGTTACTGAGGGCAGATGATGACGGTAGCTCGTCATCGCCTGGCGGTTGTGGCGTGTCATCGTCTCTGGTGGACGGCAACGGCGTAAGCAGTTGAGGTTGTTGCTCATCTGGCTTGTCAGGCGGTGTGCCTTGTTGTTGTTGACCATCTGGTGATGGAGCAGATTGTTCGATTACTCCTGCGGTTTGCGCATGAGTAACCTCCTCATCTTCACTGGACGAAGAGTCGGACGTGATGAGGTCTTCTGAGTGTAGAATGATGCGAGGAACAACCTCCTGAGGCTCCTCTTCTGCTTCCTCGATGTCGTAATAGTCCTCTTGCTCATCTGGGGAGTATTTCGACGATTCGTCGAAGGTGACGTCGCGTGTGCGAATGATCCGATCGCCTGGAGGATACCAGATACGATAGATGTTGGTGGAATCATATCCAATAAGGTAACCGACTAACGCTCGTTCTTGTAGCTTGTCGCTACGGGTAATGGTCTTGTTAAGAGCGTAGGCTTTGCAGCCATAGACTCTCATGTGAGCCACGTTTGGCTTGGTGCCATGAGCAAGTTCGAAGGGTGTCTTCCACCTGAGGACTTTGCTTGGCGTCCGATTGTGTATATACGTTGCTGCCAAAACTGTCTCTGGCCATAAACGCTCGGGTAAGTTTGCCCCAATACGCATTGCGCGTGCTTTGATGACGATCGAATAACCAGTTCTTTCGGCATGGCCGTTTTGGGCAGGCGTGTAAGGTGCTGAGACTTCCAACGTGATTCCACGTCGCTTGAGTTCATTCTTGAACGCGGTGTTGAGTGATCTTTCACCGTCAGTTCGAAAGAACGCTGTGAGGGTATCAAAACGACGCTCAATCATGCTTAGAATGTCGAGGATAAGCGTGTTGCAGTCTGATTTAAGCACATGGGTGCGGGTAAAGGCGTAGTTGCTCTTTGTACACTCGATATGAGTGATCCACTCGTGTTGGTTGTAAGCAGGAGTCATCTGAATGAGGTCAGATGAGACTCGGAAGAACGGCTCGTTGCGAGCTTCCTCTGGTGATGAGTCTCGCGCGATAAGCTGATGAGCTTTCGCACGCGCGCAAACGTCGCAGTGTGTGGGCATAACGCTGTTGGTGAACGTTGCGCCAGTGACTGCCGTGGGCAATGCCTTGATGGCATGGTGGTTGGCATGAGCAAAGACTCCATGCCACTGTTCAGCTGGGAGACTACGGGTGGCCGCAGCGCTCGTGATAGCCGATAAGGGCTCTGCTCGGTGCAGTTCAAGGAAGAACTGACCTTCAGAAGGTGTAAGGACGCATACCGTAGTGTTGTCCTTATAGAGACGGGGTCTCTTGGTATCCATGTGAACGCCTTTCTCATTGCACTTAGCAATAGAGACGAGGTTTCCCATAAACGATGGGACGTATGCTACGTCACGCAGGGTGATAACCTTGCTCGTTTTACCATTGCTGGTATTGACGGTAACATTGCCAAAGCTCTTAACTGGTGCACGCGTGTTGCCACAGATAATATAATCATCTGGGCCTGCGTTGCGTGTCTTGGTAAATCTCTTACGCATGTATTTGTTGCACACGTGATGAGTGGTGCCAGTGTCGGCAATCCACGAGAGCTCCAACGTGGTTGGACGTGAGTCTCGTTGAGCAACGAATGACTGTGCAATAATAGCTGCAAAGGACTTGATAGAGCCTTGCTCGTCATCACTATTGTCCTCACTGGCAGGCGCATTAGGCTTGGGCTCCTTGCCCTTACCCTTTTGCTGCTTGTTGCCCTGTATATGAGGTGTTGGCGGCGAGCCGCGCTTGAGGGCAGTTTCCACCTGTGCTTTGATCTTGTCATTCTTCATGAGCTTGAGGATCTTGTCCTGAACCTTCTTGTTAGGTTTAAAGTCGGCAGGACGATCAGGCGCGTTCGGGTTAAGGTAGAAGCATAGGTAATACCAGTGATAGTCACCACAGAGGCACTTGAGGGGCTTCTTAGGCTGCTCGTCACCTCGTAGAGTGGCTGCGAAGGTCGTACGAGTCTTGTTCATTGTGAGTGCTTGCTTCTGGCGAGCATGCTCACGATAGTCGACAATGACATCTGAAACGTCAAGCGTCTTGGTACCCAGTCGTAGCTCACGAAGGATAGGGCTGGCGTATTCTGAGTCGTGTTGCATGATAGGCTTGAGGAATGCGTTTACTCCTCGTGAGCCTTCGACGTCAGAGAGGCCGAGAGAGCGTGCCTTGAATACACACTCCTCCCACTGTGTGAGCCACTTTTCGGTGCCCTGAGCAGTTGGAGGCTTCTCAAGCTCGCGGAGCTTATTGAGAACGAACTCCTGTTGTGTAGAGACAGAAGGTTGGAGTCGTGCTTGCAAGGCGCGCAACTGCGCATACGGATGAGAGTCCTCGATCTTGCGCAGGAGCGGCAGCAACGGCTGAGACACTGAGTCCTCAATGAGCGATGAGAGGTCATTGAGTTCTCGTATCTGCCTATCGTACTCCTTCTTGTCCTCCTTATAGTCCTCGCGCTTCCACTTGTGCTCCTCACGAGCAGCGTCGGTGATTTCACCCGTAGGCAGTGGAGGCTTGGTGGGCGCGATTGGTTGTTGTGGACGTGTGTCCTTAGTTGGGTCGATGTAGTTGAATACACGAGCTTTCTTAGCACGCGATTGGACGATGAAGAACCATTCATCCCAGTCTTGTGACGACTTGAGGACGATGATTGGCTTCGAAGACATGGTGGGCGACAAACAAGCGTTATTCTTCAAGAGGCGTGGTACAGCTAACCAAACAAGGTCGAGCTAGCCAGGAACATATATCAGACACTTAGGATGCTCAGTGATGAGGCAAATAGTCGTGTCGTGATGATTGTTGATGAGATGACGCGTGGAGGAAAGCCGTCGCACGGTCGCAATGTGTTGCAACGGGGTGCAACAACACGGTGTCCTTCTGGATGCCGCAGAGAGGACGTTATAAGCGTATGAGACGCTTATACGGTGATCAAACGATGAATAACGACTTTGGAAGTGATTCCGGGCTCATAACTGTTGGAATGTTGATGAACAGTGATCATTCATTGATGATGGCATGAAGAGGGAGTGGGTAGGTGACCCGCTTGCCTCTTATACGAGTGATTGTAGCTAAGCTATGTGGTGTGATATAAGGAGACCTTGAAACACGTGATGTCCAACACGAGTATTTACGGCTACATTCGTATATTACACCTATAAGGTGCGTAATACTCGGCTAAGACTCGATATAGTTCTTCGCTACGGTGTTACGACGGACCCGACCGTGTTGGGTTTCAGTCGGTGCGTAAGACCATTCGGCCAACCCCCCGTCGACTCCCAGTCGACAAAAGGTTCAGCAATGATCAGCCTGGTGGCTGATCGTGCCCCAACAACTCTATATACAGGTAGGTCCGTAACATACGGGTTAGAACTATATCTATAGGATATTCCTTTTTCTATACTCAACGTCTACTTTTAGAAGGTAATTGTTGGACTGAAAAAAGCACGGCGCCGCACTGTTATTCAGTGCGAATTGATTATATCCCAACAGTAATAATACCCCCTTACTGTCAGACTATTTTGCCTTATTGCCTCAGATCAGCTTCTACACTTTGCCACCTCCTCACTACTCCTCATCTTCACAAGCATCGGATAGCAATATCGGCTTCTATTCTCCTCGGTTATTCAAGCACTCATTTATGTATATAAGCAAAGCATACCTACCTCCCTCTCAAGAGACAGGCAGAATCTACTCTCTTTTCTGACCTCACTACTCTTCACTCACCCAAATCCAACAATTAGTGTCTCCGAGATCTCCTCGCAGGACTCCGCGTAGCCATCCTGGTGCTGAAGGCGTGCAATATGAGCGAAGCCGCTGCTTCCTCGCTCGTTGAGATACTTGGCCGCTTTCCAAATGTTAGTCGGCTCTGCGAGAAAGTCCTTCCAGCATCTGCGCCTTTGGCGTCTCATGGTGTCATGGAGTCTCTTCGCCGCTTCTCTTGCCTGTGATTCTAACCAGATATCTGGCACTCCCCACCTTCGCCGTCCCCTCGCTTGGTTTCTAAAGTAGGTAAACGACCTCCGTAGTTGACTAAGGTCCGCTGTCCACCACTTCACGTATGGTGACGGTCTTGCTTTGGGGATGCAGCGCTGGATTGCTGCCGATACCGTTTCCGAGAGGCAGTTGGTGAAGCTTTCAATGTCTTGGGCTTCGGGAGGTGGCTGCTCAGTGAGCTTCTTTCTTACATCACTTCTAACGGCCTCCCAGTTGACGCTACGGAACGTGTATCGCGCCTCTAGTTCTTGATAAGGCACGTCAGTCTCAAAATGGGCTTCGATGGCTAGATGATCATGTCCGTATGCCGTACTGGAAGGACCACAATCGCTCATCTCTTCCGCTAGTCGGGGCGACGCCAGGATAAGATCGATTGTAGAGCTCTGGCCGGCTGATTCATACGTGACCGTGCCTCTAGGCAGTAGGCTCTGTAGGTGAAAGTCCTCCATAAAGTCGATTATCGGCGCGCCTTCTCCGTTGCGCGGCGAGCTGTATACTAGATCGCCTCCCCATAATTGGTCGTGTCTGTTAAAGTCACCGCAGATGAGGAGCTCCAGTACCCCGTTAGTTTGGCCTCCTATCTGTGTGATTGCCGTTCTCAGGTGCTCAAGCGCGCTGGTGAGTTCCGGATCGTCCACGTTCTCTTTTTTGGCGACGTACACGGCTGCTACGAACACGATCCGGTCCCGCAGCGTAACGACTGCGGCTGTGATGTCGGCAGAGGGTACTGCGATCTGCCTGGCTTGCGTGTCTTTACGGATCCACAACATTGAACGAACGGGATAGCGACTATGCCGCGGTATCGTGGGCAGCAGTTGCTTCCAATATGGATGGGTAATAGGTGCTGCCACGGTCTCGCCGCCAGACTCGCGAAAACAGTTTGGTTCTGAGATGAAAATAACACTAAAGTCGCTCAGGTCTTCGTCGTTTAGTAGGCTGTACTGCGCTGTCCCGCTCTTTCCTAAGTTCGCGTGAATTACTTTTAACGGTCTATTCATTCCGCTGGCGTAGCATTTCGCGCAAGAGCTTGTCATACTCTGGGCAGCCTCTATCGTCTGCTCTATGCGGACCACCGCAAGCGGCGCACTTTACCGTCGTCGACGAGCAGCCGTCCTCTCTATGGCCAATGCCCGCGCATTTCACGCATCTTTCCTCTCCCCGGCAGCGGAACTGCAGGTGGTCGTAGCTCTGGCACTTGAAGCAGCGCCTTGGCCGCGGGCGGTGCTCAAACATGTTAGTATACGCCGCCTCTCCGCCTACATCGATCACTCTCCTAGCGAGAAGTGCATCGGCCTCGCTCTTCTTGGCAAGGTAAATTACCGCCGACCCGTAGAGACGGCTGCTCGGCTTGCTTAACCAACGGACCTGCGTTACTTCGACGTCGTTTTCCGTGCCGATTTTCTGGCCCGCATCGGCGCGCACCGTGGTGCGGTCATCGTTTAGAATAGCCAACTTGTTTACATTGTCTACCTTGACTGGGTGCCACTGGCGACCCCGGATCCTCGCCCCACGGAAGGCTGTCTCCAGCCATTCGAGGTTCGACCTAACGAGCTCTTCGTCCTCTTCTGTCCTAAAGAAAACGCGCACCTTGGCCGCATCGCTCGGGTTTCTTGTTATTCCGCAGCACTTGACTTCTTTTGTGGCTTCCTGACTCTCCAGCGCCGTCTGCAGCCGTGCGCGGATATCCCCCGGGCTTGCGGTTTCGACGTTGGCGTTGGTGAGATCGAGCTCGATCGCGGGCGGCATCATCTGAGCCTTTGGGACAATCGTGTGGTTCATGCGCACTGGGACAGCGGCGATGGACGACGGGCTGGTATTTGCTGGTGTCGGCGGTCCTCCTCGGAGCACGTTCGCGTACGTGGCGTTGATCTAGGACTGCGAGCTTAGATTCCTGCGCATCGACTCCACGAGAGCCGCCAACTGCTTCTCCATCTTCGCCATGCGCTCCTCCATCTTAGCCTACGTTTCCTCGGACGTCTCGAGCACGCTGCGCAGGCGCCTGATCTCGTCTTCGTTCCTGGCCACCTGCTCCGTAAGCTCTTCATTCCGCTCGGCAAGCCGGTCATTCTGCGTAACAATGACATTGAGCAGGCCAATTACGTTGTCCAGGGTAGAATCGCTAGGTAGGCCGGATACGGTGGTCGCGCGAGCCCTTCGCTGCCCCGTTGGTTTGCCGGTGTGGAGGGCACGATAGTCGGGGCGTTCCTGAAGGCGCGCAGCGCGTCGCGACGCGCCGACGGTCGCGTATCCGCCCCCACCATCTTCGTCCGCAGACATTGTAGGGTCGAGAAATTCGAATTCGCGCTCGAAGTTGTTCGTAAGGGTTTCAGTAGACACTTCCTCACAATTCTTATGGTTTAGTTGACAGCTTGCTACGCTGTGGCTTTGCAGATTGGCGGTGCATGAAACGATATGTGCTGCCCACTGACTGATAAGCGAGCTCAAGCCCATGCTAGACCGAATATCGCTTGGCGTCAAACTTTGAATCCGGCTAGCACTTCGTTAGTTTCCCGCCCCTTTTTCTCGAGTTAATCACGCTATCCACTCCCCGCCTTCGATGTCACAAAGTCCGGTGCCAATGGGGCCTCAATAAGGACCACGTGTGTTTTAACCAACGGCCTATTGCACCAATCAAGCGCCAACCGCTGAACTTAACGTCAGCATGGGCCAGAGGGCCACATGTACTTTCATCTACACCGACAACCAACATCATAACTGTAAGGAAACAACGAAGGGCATAAGGCTCACGCAATCGTCGCCGCTCTAGAAACTTATGGCGGCATTCGTCAATCCCATAGTGCCCATACCTAACGGCCTAAAACAGTAAGTTCATATGTCACGGTATGGAGATGTTGGTTTAATACTATATAGGTTTCTCCACTCTGGGAAGTACTCCGACCTCGTTATCTCCTGCGGAGACAGGACCTGGGATGCTCACAAGGTTGTTGTATGCTCTCAATGCGAATTCTTCGACAATGCCTGTAGTAAAGGCTTTCAGGTATGTCACAGCAGTATGTTAGGCTGTAGAACACGACGTTACGAGATTTGGCTTCCAGTGACGAAGTCAAGTTGTATCTACACCATGATATCTATGTTGACTTTTGTATTATTATATGGCTCTAGATGGTGCTCAGGTTGATATGGCATTAGGAAGAGTATTCTGGGGTTATAAAACTCGACCATGACCCTGTTGATGCCGTCGAGGCCATGTTAGAGTGGTTCTACTCAGGCGACTACTCCCGACCTAAGGCTGAAGATCAACACACAAACCAGCTGTTAGCTTGGCTGCAGCTCAACATCCAGGTCTACATTATCGCGGAAAAATACGATATCCTGGAGCTCAAGACTCTCGCTTGGGCATACATTACTACGTGGACTGACCTATATTCCGTGGACTCCGATGAAGATGCAGTTCAAATAAGCGATATTGCTGCTCTAGTCTACGCGGATACACCAGAGTCCGAGCCTACGCTACGCAACTATATTCTGAGGCTTACTTTCAGGAGGATCAAGACGCTTCTCCCGTGTAACCGGTTTCAAGAGCTTCTTAGGAACGGGAGCGACTTTAGCGTTGACATGGTCCGCCTTCTAGCAAACCGTGTCGAACCGCCCGACTCTACCGCCGACTCCGATTCCGATTCTGACTGGAACTCCGACAATAGCGAGGACTGGCCTTCTCATACTACAGCTGTACCGTGTGACCTTGCTGCAGCATCTCCAGCGGCAGAGTCTGTTAGTATTTAGACTATTGTCAGACTGTATTGCTTTAATGCCTTAGGCAACAACGACTTCTTTGGAATTTTCTACCATTGATGGAATCATGGAAACTCAACTCCTTGATGCCCAACCTTACTATGACACACCCTCCGCCTTGCTTTACTTCTCTCTCTCTCTCTCTCTCTCTCTCTCTCTCTCTTAATTCCTCTGATAGATTAGCGGAATTAAAGCCTGCATTCATATCCATTACGCTCGCACGCACAATTTTATCATCTACCATCTTACCCATGCCGTTAACCGCTACTGTGCATGCGACAGTTAACTACTTCAATATTTAAATGATGTCGAAAGGTTCTATATAGCCGTGACTTAAGAGAGGCAGGGCCGGCTCCGCCTTTATTCCATGAGCGGAGCTGCAGTAGAAAAAATGGGGCGGCTGCAAGTGTGTAGAAGAGATCAATGCGACGTTTCGCCGAGAGTAACGGACTGTCAGGACCCACATCCGCGGAGGCTGAGACCTCCCTGCTCGTGCCTCAGGCACGACCCTGGCCACCAACTAACGGGCGGCCTCGCCTGCTTAGCACCGGCGTGGTCCCTGCATATATCTAGAGTCCCCAGCTAGTTAACCGGTTCCTCAAAGAATCGTCTGATAACCGTAACACTCTCAGTGCCTGCAACGTCGAACGTTGCTTCCGCGCACCAAAGTGGGCTTTTGGTAGGAGCGCGTGTTCCCCTACCAGCGCTGAGGTTCTCTCCGGCACAACGGACTCGAGTGCCTTCCCCAAAGTTGACAAAAGTGAAATCGGCACAATAATAATATCTGGGATAACGCACTGGTTTGAGATTATTGGGAAAGAACTACATGACCCCGTTATTCTACCAGAGAATGCGTATAATATGGACGAAACGGGAGTCATGTTGAGCATGCTCAGCTTCCTCAAAATTCTAGTGGGCAAGGACGACCTGCGAACCCATAGAGGCGCAGATGTCAAGCGGAAATGGTGACGGCGATCGAGTGTATTCCTGCAGATGGTAGGTCTCTCTTTCCACTAATCATCTGGCCAGCAGCAACCCATCGGAGCACTTGAACCACGTACCCTATTCCTCAATGGCATTTTGCATGTTCCCAATCTGGCTACATTGATTCAAAGACCAGCTTGGACTGGCTCAAGCTCGTTTTTGATCCCCAAACTAAACCGTAGGCGAATCAGAAGCCACGGATTCTTATTTGTGACGGCTTCGGGACACATGAGTCGCTCGAGGTCCTGCAATATTGTTTTGAAAACAACATCATCCTTTGCCGTATACCGTCGCGCACTTCCCATAAGCTCCAGCCCTGTGACGTCGGAGTCTTCGGTCCGTTGAAGGCTGCGTATCGCGAACAGGTAGAAAGGTTGTATCGCGGAGGTGCGAACACAGTCGGCAAGCAGCATTTCACATCTCTGTATAGCCGTGAGCGTGAACAGGCGTTTACTCCTCGAAACATCAAGTCTGGCTGATCCAAAACAGGCTTGTATCCGTTCAATCCAGACAGGGTACTTAGAGACATCCGGAAACCACTACCTGAACTGCATGTTCCGAAGGATAATGAACCGAAGGAAGAACCGTGTTTGCAAGGCCAAATCCTCCAAACTCCAGCGACAGCAGAGGCTCTTACTTCGCTATGCCGCCAAGTCGAGCAGGATTCTGACTTGCTCGACAGTCCGAGCAAACATCGCTTACAGAAGCTGTCCGATGCTGACCGAAAGTCCCTTGCTGAATGTGCCCTACTTCTCGATGAGGACCGGCTCTTGTTCGAGCAGAATAACGAAAGCAATTGCCGCAAATCAGCCAGGTCAGCGATGGTCGGAAAGGCGAAAGTAATGAGCTATGATGACATTATTGAGGCACAAGCGAAGCGTGATGTGAAGGAGACTACCGTGCAGAAAGGAAAACGTGGTCCGAAGCGCAAAGGCTCTGCACCTGTACTAGCAGAAGCTAAACGGACACGGAAAAGCGAGGTGGAGGTTGCTGAGGATGAAATGGAAGTAATGGGATTAGGAAATTACTGCTCTGTTCTCCATCTGTAGCGCCGTTTAGCTTTGAACAATTTGATGAGGCAGCAAGACTTATGTATTAGTATTTGTTGGGATATAACTCAATCAATTCGCACTGAATAACAGTGCGGCGCCGTGCTTTTTTCGGTCCAACAGTATCGCCCGCTGGCTCTGCTTGTGTCGAGCCCTAAATTTTGGTCCACTTCTAATCTAAGTTCCTTCATTCATTTCCTCACTCCTTTTTCATCGTGGATGAGAAAACTTGTAGTCATGTGTTGGATTTTAGACTTAAGAGCAGTGAGGTCAGAAAAGAGAGTAGATTCTGCCTGTCTCTTGAGAGGGAGGTAGGTATGCTTTGCTTATATACATAAATGATTGCTTGAATAACCGAGGAGAATAGAAGCCGATATTGCTATCCGATGCTTGTGAAGATGAGGAGTAGTGAGGAGGTAGCAAAGTGTAGAAGCTGATCTGAGGCAATAAGGCAAAATAGTCTGACAAAGAGACTAACGGTTTCCTTGTGAAGCATCTATTCTCATGCCTTGTACGTATATCTTCATGTTAGCTTTCTGGATACTGTTATATGTCCACCATCGGTACGAGGTTACCATTTGTATCAATTCAACCCACCTTCTAAGGGTATCACTACGTGAAAAGACGGAATCACATCTTTGGCAGCGAAATTCATCCCCCTCATGTTTCTAATAAGCATAGTCAGATGTAACGTGTCGCAATCGAAAGCCACAAACAACTTTCAGGATGACTGGTTGCTCGCACTCTTCTTATGCCGCGTTAGTTCTGACTTTCGAAAAAAGCTCATATCGCAGACTTCACAGAAGTGAAATGGAGCGCGCAAAGGATCATGTGTCTGCAGGTGCGCTTTGTAGTTGAACAGTCTTGACGTTTTAAAATTGCACTCGTTGCAGGTATGTGTTCTTCTTGTACTTCGAACTTTCCATGTCTTTCAGTGAGTTAATATATTTAAGTAACTGTGGAGCTGTACCGACCTTGATTCCCTGCCCGCTTCTCAGAGCTTATACCTTCTTCTTTACGCGTTGTATCTGCATGGGTGCTTTTTTGAGCCAAAGGGATTAACCGAACGGGAATCATTTGAGGTGGTGAGAATTTAATTAAATGCCGGAATCAGGTCCTCCGCACAAGCCTACATAAATAGTAAAGTTTGACCGGATTTTTAGAACTGATTAACGTATCCCACAAGCGAGCGGACCACCCAAGCGAGCGGACCACCCCATCAACAAAACGCATCACCTTACTTTAATCATCTATGCCTCAACCAACGCGTCCTCAATCTAGTTCTTATGAAGCTCACCTATTCCTAGCATCCCAAGCTATCGATCAAGGCCAAATTCAGACTAAGCGGGGCGCTGCAGCGACGTATAACGTCGCCCGAACTACGCTTAAACGACGACGCGACGGGATCCTTTCACGACACGATTGTACGCCTAATTCGCGAAAGCTTACCAATCACGAGGAATCCGTAGTTATTCAACGTATCCTAGACCTAGATTCGCGAGGATTTCCCCCCGACTACGTGCGGTTGAAGATATGGCTAATAAACTACTCGCCGACCGTGCCGGCGGTAAGGTTGGCAAGAACTGGCCTACTAACTTCGTAAACTAAACTCCTGAGCTAAAAACGCGTCTGAATCGCAAGTACGACTACCAGCGAGCGAAATGCGAGAATCCTGAGATTATTACGAAGTGGTTTGAGCTCGTGCAGAATACAATCGCGAAGTACGGGATCGTCGATTCTGACACCTATAACTTCGACGAAATCGGTTTCCTTATGGGCATGATTGCAGCTGGAATGGTTGTCACCGCCTCTGAACGACGCGGTCGACCAAAATCGGTTCAGCCAGGCAATCGCGAGTGGGTTACGGTGATCCAAGGAGTTAACGCGCAGGGCTGGTCTATCCCGCCGTTCGTGATCTTTAAAGGCCAGTATCACCTCTCCGCTTGGTATAGCGATGACATGCCACGCGATTGGGCCGTCGCATTAAGCGATAATGGTTGGACGACGAATGAGCTTGGTCTGCAGTGGCTGCAGCACTTCGAAAAGCACACGAAGGACCGCGTAACTGGAGCATACCGCCTTCTCATTCTTGACGGTCATGAGAGCCACAATTCGGCCGAATTCGACGCGTTTTGCCAGGAACACAAGATTATCGCGCTCTGTATGCCTGCGCATTCGTCCCACCTCCTCCAGCCACTCGATGTCGGCTGTTTTGCGCTGCTCAAGAAGGCGTACGGAAAGCAGATGGAAGACTTAATACGGTCGCATATCAACCATATCACGAAACTCGAGTTTTTGCCAGCATTTAAAGCGGCATTTGAAGCCGCTTTTACGAAGGAGTATATCATATCTGCATTCCGAGGCGCTGGATTAGTTCCATTCGATCCAGAAGCGGTGCTTTCGAAGCTTGATGTTAAAATTCGGACACCAACGCCTACCCTCCCAGAGGTCGCAAGTTGGGACTCCCAAACACCACACAACCCAGCCGAATTAGCGTCTCAAACTGAGCTTATTCGGGGCAAGATTGCAAGGCATCAGGGTAGCTCACCAACGCCGATTAATGACGCGTTTACTACCCTTATAAAGGGGGCTTCAATGATGGCGCACGAGAACGCGCTTTTACGGGCCGAGGTCGCAAATCTTCAAAAGGCAAATGAGGCCGCAACGGGACGCAAAAAACGCCAAAAGAAGCGTATTCAGAAGCGCGGGACCCTAACGATTCAAGCTGGGCAGGACTTGGTCGATAAAAATGCTGTTAACCAGCAGATTTCGACGGAAACGCGCGAAGGTGGTGCGCAATCGGATGGGCCTGCGACGAAGCGACGGCGATGTGGGCAATGCGGTGAGCCTGGTCACAACTCTCGCACATGTCAGAAGGATGCGCAAACTACTATAGAATAGGCTCTCTATTATAGATAGTCAATTATCCAAGGCGTTGTGGAGTTATTCGTACTTAAAGCGATTGAGCTTTGATGGGGTGGTCCGCTCGCTTGGGTGGTCCGCTCGCTTGTGGGATACGTTAAGTGTTTTACGGCTGGCACCTATGTAAGCTTATTCATATTTCGTCACCGTGGAACTAATAGGTGTAACGTGTTTCACCACCGAGCCGTCCAAACCACCGAGCCGTCCACTTCCTCACCAAAAACGCATCGGATGAAAACTCAACGCGATGCATCACCACAACGCTATGAAATCATCCCAGAAAACTCAGTATATTAACCTTGCTATCCAATCTATTGATACCCACGCGTCGCACAGCGAAAGAGCTACCTGTCGCGAGTACCTTGCTCCCCGATCAACCGTACGCGACCGACGCGCAGGTGCCGTACCACGCGCAGAAGCTGTACCTAACGGCAAGAAGCTTACCAAACATGAAGAAGGCGCGATTGTCGAGCGTATACTGGACCTGGATTCGAGAGGGTTTCCGCCCTCCAAGGATATACTACGTGATATGGCCAACAAATTGCTGGCAGAGCGCGACGGGGGTACCGTGGGCAAGAACTGGCCAGACAGGTTCATCAGCCGCAGAGATGAGCTCAAAACGTGCTGGACTCGCGCGTACGATCGCCAGCGAGCCTTGAACGAGGACCCAGTGGTTATCGAGCGGTGGTTCGACCTCGTTCGCTCTGTGAAGGAGAAGTACGGCATCCTAGACGAGGATACGTACAACTTTGATGAAACTGGCTTTATGATGGGCGTAATAGGCTCTCTGCTAGTTATTACAGGCTCTGAAAGGCGCGGAAAACGAAAAGCGATCCAGCCAGGCAATCGCGAGTGGACTTCAGTTATTAACGCGATCAGCGCGCTCGGTTGGACGATCCCACCCTTTACGATCTTCGCCGGCAAGAACCACATTAACACTTGGTACGAGGACACCTCTGGCATGGAGGACTGGGTTGTTGCTGTCAGCGCCAACGGCTGGACGACAAATGAGCTTGGAGTTGCGTGGTTAAAGCACTTTAACGCGCATACAAAGTCGCGTACTGTAGGAGGGTACCGGCTGCTCATAATCGACGGCCACGAGAGCCACAACTCAATTGAGTTCCAGGATCTGTGCAAGGAGGAGAAGATTATTACCGTCTGTATGCCGTCGCATTCGTCGCACCTCCTGCAGCCGCTTGATGTGGGCATTTTCTCGCCGTTAAAGCGGGCGTACCGCTCTCAGATCTCAGGCTTGGCGCGCTTGATGGCCACAAAAATCGACAAACCAGCCTTCATACAGGCGTACAAGGCAGCTTATTACAAGGTGTTCACAAAGGAGAATATCTGTGCAAGCTTCCGAGGAGCTGGCTTGGTGCCGCTCGACCCGCAGGTGGTGTTATCGAAGGTTGATGTCAGGCTTCGTACGCCTACACCGGCTGCACCAGAGGCTACCCCATGGGAATCCAGAACGCCCAGCAATATGCGCGAATTAGAGGCCCAATCAAGGCTACTTTATCAGCAGATAAGGCAGTATTGCAGCTCCTCACCTACAGAGGCGCGTGGATCGCTTCAATCGCTCGTAAAAGGCGCGTCATTCATGGTGCACTCTGCTGTGTTAGTACGCGACGAACTCTCTGCCCTTCAAAGGGCCACAGAGGCCGCAAACAAGAAGAAACAGCGTAAAAGAAAGTACGTACAGAATCGGGGCACGCTAACAATGGTAGACGGCGGTCAGCTATCTAATCCTGAGGGCGCTGGGGGGGCAGAGGGCGGCGAACAGCCCTCTAAGAAGGCTCGCGCAGAGGGCGCGCAGGGGGCTCAACGGCGCTGTGGGAACTGCGGCAAGACCGGGCACAACAGACGGACTTGTACAGAGGAGGTAACAGGTACTGAGTAATCTAGGATCGCTACTAGTTTATTGAAGTTTTTGTGTTGTGTTGAATAACTTGAGTTCAAAGTGTGATGTTGGTGAGGAAGTGGACGGCTCGGTGGTTTGGACGGGTCGGTGGTGAAACACGTTAGGGCTAGTTTTGTCGCTGAAATTTGCGTTCCCAGTATGTGGAGTCACAGGCGGCAACAAAGACAATGCATGAAAATTGCCAATGCCATGAAGCTTTACCATTACTATATGTGTAACCTTATCAACAAAAGAATAATTTGCATGTCGGTAACAAGTTTTGGCTAAAGATAGCTACTGACCTCTCAGATAACGTGGTTCACCACCGAGCGGGCCACCCCACCGAGCGGGCCACCTCCCCCACCAAAACACGCGTCAGACAACAACTCAACGCGATGCATCACCACAACAATACTGAATTATCTCAAAAATCTCGGTATATCAACCTTGCCATACATGCTATCGATACCCACGCGTCTACTAGCGAACGAGCTGCGTGTCGCGAGTATCTCGCACCCCGATCGACCGTACAAGCACGACGCAACGGACGCCTCCCACGCGCAGAAGTTGAGCCTAACTGCAAAAAGCTCACTGGATTCGAAGAGGTCGCGATAGTCGAACGTATACTAGACCTGGATTCAAGAGGATTTCCGCCCTCGAAGGATATACTACGTGATATGGCTAATAAGCTGCTGGCAGAGCGGGGCGCGGGTACTGTGGGCAAGACCTGGCCGGACAGGTTCATCAAACGCAAAGATGAGCTCAAAACGTGCTGGACTCGAGCGTACGATTGCCAGCGAGCCTTGAATGAGGACCCAGTGGTTATCGAGCGGTGGTTCGACCTCGTTCGCTCTGTGAAGGAGAAGTACGGCATCCTAGACGAGGATACGTACAACTTTGATGAGACTGGGTTTATGATGGGTGTAATAGGCTCCGAGCTGGTCATCACAGGCTCTGAGAGACGCGGGAAACGAAAAGCGATCCAGCCAGGCAATCGCGAGTGGACTACGGTCGTTAACGCGATCAGCGCGCAAGGGTGGGCGGTCCCACCCTTCACGATCTTCGCCGGCAAGAACCACATCAACACTTGGTACGAGGACACCTCTGACATGGAGGACTGGGTTATTGGTGTCAGCGCCAACGGCTGGACGACAAATAAGCTTGGAGTGAAGTGGTTAGAGCACTTTAACGCGCATACAAAGTCGCGTACTGTGGGGGTGTACCGGCTGCTCATAATCGACGGCCACGAGAGCCACAACTCGATCGAATTCCAGGATCTGTGCGAGAAGGAGAAGATTATTACCGTCTGTATGCCGTCGCATTCGTCGCACCTCCTGCAGCCGCTTGATGTGGGCATTTTCTCGCCGTTAAAGCGGGCGTACTGCTCTCAGATCTCGGGCTTGGCGCGCTTGATGGCCACGAAAGTCGACAAACCAGCCTTCATACAGGCGTATAAGGCAGCTTATTACAAGGTGTTCACGAAGGAGAATATCTGTGCAAGCTTCCGAGGAGCTGGCTTGGTGCCGCTCGACCCGCAGGTGGTGTTATCGAAGCTTGATGTCAAGCTTCGCACGCCTACACCGCCCGCACCAGAGGCCACCCCGTGGGAATGCAAAACTCCAAGCAGCGTACGCGAATTAGAGGCCCAGTTAAGGCTAATTCGCGAGCGGATAAGGCGACATTGCAACTCCTCACCCGCAGGGGTGCTTGAACCGTTTCAATCGCTCTTTAAAGGCGCGTCGTTAATGGTGCACTCTGCCGTATTAATACGCGAAGAATACTCTGCCCTTCAGAAGGCTACAGAGGCTGCAAACAAGAAGAAACAGCGCAAAAGGAAGTACGTACAGAATCAGGGCACGTTAGTAATGGATGAGGGCGGTCGGCTGGCCAATCCTGAGGGCGCTAGGGGGGCGGAGGGCAGTGAACAGCCCTCTAAGAGGGCTCGCGCAGAGGGTGGGCAGAGCGCTCAGCGGCGCTGTGGGAACTGCGGCAAGACCGGGCACAACAGACGGACTTGTACAGAGGAGGTAACGGATACTGAGTAATCTAGGATCGCTACTAGTTTATTGAAATTTTTGTGTTTTGTTGAGTAACTTGAGATCAAAGTGTGATGTTGGTGGGGAGGTGGCCCGCTCGGTGGGGTGGCCCGCTCGGTGGTGAACCACGTTATTTGCTGTCTGCTGTCTACTGTCTACTATCTACTGTTCGTTGTTTAATTATTGCTCGCTAATCGCTACTAACCTACTCTTATATAAAAACACGTCTTCTTTTCCCCCGACCGGCTTGTTCTGTCTGCCTAACTATCCGCCCCTTGCCGTTGTCAAACTATCTAACTCGTCTTGCTTTACTACGGTCTCTTCGCGCTGCTACCGGCTACACGTTCGCTCGCTCTTTACCTACCCGGCGGCTCTGCAATTCCACCACCGCTCCGCTCGGGCCACTTTCACCCCATCAAATTCAACCCCAACTTACCCTAACTGCCAAATTACGCTCGAAAGCGCGGTCGGGCGGGCATGTCGTACGCAAAAAATCTTATCGCCTGACCTTACTCTATAACATATCTCGATCTAACGCAAATCCGACTTCTTTTTCTGAATCCACCGTACCTGAATCCACCGTACCCGTAACCCTAACCCTAAACCTTAATTTTGTATGGGCGCTGAATCCACCCTTATAACGGTGGATTCACATTTTTTGGTTTGAGCTGCCTGCCTCGTTCGCTGTCGCGCCAGGTCTGTTTCCATTCGTCCATTACCATCTGGTTGATGGCTTGCTTAAGTGCTGCCACCAAGCTCGTTCGTGTATTTGGCTGCGTTCTATGCTCTACAGCGCGGCCCTCCCGGGCTGCCGCTTTAGCGAGTTTATCAGCCTCTTCGTTGCCCGGCACTCCCTGGTGCGCGGGGATCCAGCGGAAGCCCACAGATGCACTCTTCTGCTGGAGCCCTGTCAGCTTCGCGATGATGGTGCTCAGTAGATATTGCCCGGACTGCTCGCCAGGTGTCACGAGTGCGCGCAGCGTTGCTTGATTGTCAGTGAAAACAACTATCTTTTGCTTGCCATGAACCATCTCAGCTCCTGCGAGCTCGAGCGCCATTATTATGCCCTGGAGCTCCGCAGCAAAGACTGTCGTAGACTTTACCGTGCCCATATACTTCGTGCGCCTCGTTTTTGCGGTGGGGGCGGTCGCCGCGGCACCGACATGTCTGTCTATTGCGCTGCCATCAGTGTAGATTGCTAGCGTCTCCGTGTCTTTTCTAGTCTGATTATGCTGAGATATCGCTAACTCGCGTGAGTTTGCTATGCACACGTCAGCTGGCTTCTGCCACGGGGGGAAGAAGTGTGGCAGCCTCTGCTCAATATTGCTTAGCAGGCCGTCTAGCCGTTCGTTCCAGTGCTCCCTGATTCTAAGCATCGGGCTGCGCGTGTTCGGACAGTCGCGCTTTCTCGAGTCCCACGTGCGTTCTGTGAGCTGGATCAGTTGCCAGTATAGCGGTGTCGATGCCATCCGCAGGAGCGTCTCGCCCATGTGCTTTTTGACTACTTTCGCGGCGGGGAGTAGGAATAGCTCGATGTCGAGTGCCGCTTTCGATGTAGCTCTAAAGGCGCCGGCTATGATTCGAGCCGCCCGATATTGAATCGCTTCTACGGTGTCTGCGAGCCGAGCTTCCGCTGATTTGCTGCGTGGCTTTCCAAGGGCCCAGATGCTGCAGCAGTACAGAATCCGTGGTAGGATGATGGATCTGTAGATCTGGCGTAGGCCGAGCGTGGGTATCCCCCACGTCGAACCCGCAATGCTTGACAGTGCTGTCAGCGCTGTGGTTGCTCGGGCTTGCAGCTGCTGGACATGCGTCTTGCCGCTTAGCTTCTGATCGAGGAACATTCCCAGGAAACGGCAGCTATCGCTGGGGCTGAGGTGTCGGCCTCCGAGGATAATGCCTTGCTCCGTTCTGAACAACGTTGGGGTCTTCGTAAAGTGCGTCAGCTCGTATTTCTTTACGGCAAAGACTGACGCGTGCATAGCTGCCCATCTTTCCGCCTGGGAATGGGCTTTGGCAAGGAGTCGACAGTTCTCTTCAGTGGACGAGCTGACTGCGAGCAGGTTCACGTCATCTATGTATCCGATTACCATGACTCCCTGTGCTGCGCATGTCTCGAGGAGGTCTGCGTTGTAGAAAAGGTACAGCATCGGTGAGAGCGGCGAGCCTTGCGGGATGCCGGTTGGGGTGCCGTAGCACGCTTCTGCGCCGTCGCTGAGTTTCAGTTTTGTCTTCCTTCCGGAGAGGAAGCTTCGGATCCACTCGAGCGCCCTACCGCCTATACGTCTTTTGCGCAAGTTATGTAGGAGGCGGGGGTGAGAGACATTGTCATACGCGCCAGAAACGTCTAGTTGGAGGAGGGTTGCCACTCGAGGCTCCGCCGAGTTCCACGCGCTGTGCACCGTCTCGACTAGTAGGTGTACGGCGTGCTCGGTGGAGCGGCCTCGCCGACCCCCAATGTGGCTTTGAGGTAGGAGATCGAAGCGCTCGACGAGATAGCTCATGCGCCTCGCTATTATGGATTCCAGGACCTTGCCGATCGTGTTGGTGAGTGCGATTGGCCGGTAGGACTTGGTGTCCGTGTAGTCGTCTTTCTTGTGTTTACGGAGCGTCAGCGTGATCGACTGCCTAAACTGGCTTGGGCAGTGTCCCAGCCTCAGGCTTGCGTTGTACACCGTTGTAAGAGTGGGAATCAGGGCGGGTCCAAGCTCTTGGAGGATGCCATTCGGGATACCGTCCGGGCCCGGTGCCTTCCACGGTTTCGCTCTCTGCATGGCCAGCCTCACCTCCTCCACCGTGATGTCCGGCCAGGGCGTCTCTTGTGGGTAGATAAATCCTTCTATGTCAGACAGGTCCGCTTGCGGGGGCTCGGGGAAGAAGGCCTCCCGGAGGGTGTCGAGTTTCTCCTTTGGCTGTTCTGCATAGCTCGAGTCTGGCCTCCTCAGGGCTGGCATGTGGCTCGATTGGTTCGTTTCCCGGTTCTGAGCCCACTTGGCCAATCTCCAGATGCCGTTATCCTTTGTTGCTGCAGACTCGATCTTCGTCCGATGGTCCTGCTGCAGCGCTTTTTGAATCAGCCTGCCTTTCTTGTTCCTCGTCGAACGGTATCTCTTCCAGTCGTCCTCCGACCGGGTTCTCTGCCAGATCCTGCGCAGCCTCCGCGTCTCCATCTGGACCTCCTTGCACTCTTTCGTCCACCCTGATATCGACTGCGGCGATACTCGCAGCGGCGGAGTCGATGTTTCAATCGCCTCTTTGATGGCTTGGATCAGGGCGCCCGTGAGATTCTCGAGTGCCTCAACCGAGCGTGGCGGTTTTGCTGAAGGGAGACTTTCCTCAAACGTCCGCCTGAGCTTCGCGGTGTCGGTGCTCCTCCAATTCGGTCTCGCTTCCGGTGGGCGCCTCGACGGGGACAGGTCCACGACCGTACTTATGGGAATGTGGTCCGAGTCCTGCTGTAGGTCCTCTCTTACCTGACACCTGACTAGGTGCTCCAGGATACCTGCCGTCATGAACGCCAGGTCTATGGTTGTTTGAGCGTCTTTCCTCGCGAAGGTGGGGATCGCCGGCGGAGAGGCTAGGTGCAGTGAGAAGCGCTCTAGCAGGTCAATGAGCTCGTCTGCCTCTCGATCCTGATGGCTGTACTCGGGTCCCGTCCAGAGCGGGTGGTGGAGATTGAAGTCGCCAAGCACGATATGTTGGTCGGTCGGATGATCTCGTAGGGCTGCTGCTAGCGTATGTAGTGAGCTCGACGCCCCCGTCGTTCGCGGCGGGCTGTAGACGTTGTGAATATGGACTGCGCCCCCTGCGTTGCTGTTGTTCGCGAGCTTGAGATGTAATGTGCATAGATCGGATGTGTGGAAGGTCACCGTCCACGATGAGGGTGCTATCCGCTTGTTTACGAATATACATGTCCGGGCGGGGCCGTTGAAGTGTAATAGCTCAAACTCCCTCTTTAGCGGGTGGTATGTCGTGTCTCGGAAGGGGTTCTTCCACGGTTCTTGTAGGGCAATAATGTCGAACTCGCGTATCCGCCTGTCCCGGAAAAGGGGGGCCATCACCTTGGTCCTGGATCTCATGACGTTGTACTGCAAGATGGAGATCTGCCGGTCTTTAATCATCGAGCATTGTGATCTCGTTGTTAAGTGGCTGTGTGCTTAGCTGCTGAGTATTCACGGCTTGCCTGCTCGACATGGCCAGCGCATCCTCCCGGAGCTGCTGGCTTGCCCTGATGAGGCTATCAATTTCTTCCTGCCGCTCGCTTCTCATCACCTCGTCTTCAGGCTCGGCGTGCAGTGACCTCGGTCTTCCGCGCTTCCTGGTCAGGCGTGGTGCCGGAACTACCGACGTTTGGTTCGTCATCCGTTCTGTAAGTTGAGCTGTCTGCGCTGGTGCCTGCGTCGTGGCTGATACTCTCTTGCTGATGTTTTCCGGATGAAGGAATGGCCTCATAGCCTTAGCTCGCTCCACCCTGTCCTTCTCCTTCTTCCTCTCTGGGCAGACCGCGCTCCACGCAGTGTGAGAGCGCTTGCACGCGGCGCACTTGCGCTCCGCGTTCGGATCCTCCTTCTGGCCACATTCCTTGGAGCTGTGCTGGCCCGCGCAGTAGCCGCAGGCTTGCGGTGCTTGACACTGGGTTCCTATGTGGCCGTATTTCTGGCAATTGAAGCACTGCTTGACTTTGCACGTTCGGTCGTAGAGCTCGCACGAGAGCATCTCCGCTTGCCACACCATCCCGCCCGTGATTGCAGCGTTAGCGTCTTCAGGTCTGCTGAATTCTACCACCAGGGACGACGCCCTTTTGTTAGTGGAAGCCTTGGTCAGCCAGCCCACGTATCTGATTTCGGCATTGGGAAGTAGCGGCTTGTTCTCTGCCTGGAGCAGCTTGATGGCATTCTCCATATCTGAGGGATCTATCGACTTTGTATGTACGCCGTGCACGATGACGCCGTACGTCTGCGTCACGATCCGCGCCGACCCTCCGAAAGTCTCCACCCAGTCGTGGACGCTCCCTTGCAGCATCTCCTTCTCTTGCTGGTTCCTTGTATATACCGCGACATCCCCGCTCCGAAGCTGCTTCGCCGCGACTACCTGGATCCTGTTCACCTCGGGGTCCGTCTGCGACTTCAGGGCACGGTTGATGCGTTCTTTAAGGTGTGTCGGGGTCTGCGAGCGGAGGTGGCTGGTCATCTGCGGGTCTGTAAGCTTGATCACCAATTCACGACACTTCTCGGTCGGGCTCGGCGCGAGGTTGGGCTGCGCTTGCGCTGTCGCTGCCGTTCGCAGCGCTGCTACTCGCGCCCACGTTATGGGGCTCTGCTATATGTTTTGCTGCGCAGCGGGGGCTGCCGTGTTAATAGCGTCAGTGGCGCGCTTGATGGCGCTGGTGTCCTTCTTGATGTCGTTCGCCGTCTGGAGGACTGAGTTCACGACCGCCTTCAGCTCGGCCGGCGTCGGTTGGCCGAGGGCTTTATCGCAGAGCTTAATGTCGCTTTCGATTAGCGGGGCGATGGTGTGGTAGCGGAAGCTGCGTCTGTGTTCGCCTGCATCGTCAAGAAGCTGCTTTGCCTGGGTCCTAAGCTGTGCGGCGTGCTCGTAGAGCGAAAGTGGGTTATCGCCCGGTCGCATGGCGTCGGCGACCGCCATAGCGGACAATCCGGTATTGGGCGATAGCGGATTGCCGGTAGAGCGGTTTGACGCGTGTTGCAGGGGGATTGCGCGTGGTTGTAAGGCGTAATTCCAAGAATTCGTTCTCGCTGCAGGTGGTTGTTTTTTTTTTTTTTTCCCTGCTCTGATTGAGAGAAAATGGGTCCGGTCATATGAGCCACGTGAGCCACGTGATCCCAATTACTTTCTGCGGGAGCGAGCTCCTTATCTTCGTCCCAACACTCTGCTCTGTCCTTAGGATCCGATTACTTTCATCCCATTTACAACAATGGTGATCTGTATCACCAACGACCCATATTTGGCTAGTCCAATGGTCAGCTTCAGGACGAAAGCAGTTCGGTTTACAAAGTTTCTGGTCGATGATCCAACCAAATTAGCGCGTCAAGGCCGTACATATATGAAGACTCAAGGGAGAAAGGGGAAATCTACGACTAGATGGATATTTGGTGCTACTTCCAATCTGGTATAGGCGGGTTTTTGGAGGCAGCTTCTCGATCCTCCGGCCACACGTGGAGGGCGGAGATTGTCACACTAACTTCGAACGTAGTGCGGAACGGTCCCCCGTTACGGTGGCCGTTGAACGCTCGAGAAGCTTCCTACTCGATTTATCCGGTAATCATATGTTGTCCTCCGGGAGCAGTCGTCTCCGACTAGCTTTGAGACATTGTTATTCTAAAGTGTGAGACCCTTAAGCCGATGGAGGCCGCCTCGCGATCTCTGCGTTCTTATTCCGATTTGGGGGTACTGTTTCATGCGGCTGCTGATAAACTTACACAATTTACGCTTCACCAAGTGCTCCTGAACTAATACAAAATTTCCAGTAAGCTTCGTGCGTCTCCACCGAGCCCAATATCTTCTTACGTCGCTTGAGCATTCAAAACCAGAAATTATAGAGTGTACGGGTGGTGATAGCCTTGAAACTCGCGTGAGCGTTCCAGCTCTACGGTCGCAGTAACTACGGGCTTGTGTCAGAGTAGTTAGCCTAAGAACCCTGAGGATAAGAGGCGGCTCGTGAGTTTCTCCCTCCAAATTCGTGCCACTTATCGTCTGTTGAATTGCACCCCGTTCAATCCAACACTCCGGATTATCTTAAAATTCTTATATCTCATCATGTCAGAGGCCCGCATAATCCTCCATGTCCGGTATATTCACTTCAGTAACTCCGACCTCCGTGCTATACGACAGGACCTGCCGTCATTATGCGGCATTTCAGGATGATAAATGGAATGGTAACTCAATCAGTTGAAAGCTCGAACCTTCATCGACATTTCATGAGATATTCTTCTAGGTCATGCAGCATGTCTGGGCACTGCTCATCCATGGTGCCATCAGGCGCGGTCGACTTCCAACTAGATTTCCAAAATCCCTCGACGCTGCATTCGCTCGCTCCGCATTTCTCTGGGCCTCTAAAGCACTTATTTCAGCATGAGAACTGGATCCAGCAAAGTCTGTGCTTGGTGACATGAATGAGCCGCTCGAACCTTGCACATTCGTCAAAGGATCAGAGACCGCTCGAGCCCGCATTTGAACCCTCTCAGCTTCAAGAGCGATGAACTTATCAATGGGGGAGTATCTGCAACTTCCGTGCTGGAGGATCATGTTCTTCAGTTCAAATATGGTGTTGCTCAGAAAAGAGACCTCGGCATGAAAGAACTTATTTCTTGCCGAGAGGTCCCTTAACTCCTCGTCCAGTTTCAACATCCATTCCTTCTTCTTCTGCCGACACTTGTGAGCGGCTACACGATTTCTCCTCAAGAATTGATCTCTTTTGGTTTTTCCCTCGGGATTCAAGCCCTCTTCTTCGGCTAAAATGTTCCTGCCACGCTCCCTGGAAGACACCGTACTACCGGTCTTGACCGCGCTCTTGCGCGTGTTTTTGGATTTCGCCGGCCTCGTCGATCCCTCGACCTGGACAGGAAGGCCCGTGTGCTCGTTGGGAACTGCAGGCTTCATCTCAATTCGTTCCAGAGAAGAATCGTCGGGAGAAGTGACTTGGCCATGTTCACTGCGCGCTTTGGACGAGAGAGGTGGTAGGGAGAAACCGTTGCCAGAAAGGACACCGGGATTAATCGGTTTCTGGTTCATACCTTCTCTGACGGGAACAGCGGTGGTAGGTTCGAACACCATGACGTCGTCCCGAGGTGAAGAGGGAAACTTGGTGCCTGCGTTTTCACCAAATTTGAACGGCAACGGTGTCTCGATGAAACCAGCAGAGCTATCAAGACGAATGCTGTGCATTTGCGGATCGAACTCGTACTTATGTTCGGTCCTTGTGTCGACTGCCTCAGCAGGGTGGCAATGCTTTACTGCAGCCTTGCGTGGTCCTGGCTATGGGTGGATGTGCGACGGGTTCCACTGGTGGCTCTAGGCTCGAAACGCGCAGAATATTTCAATGACTCGTGCTCAGTGTCGCAAGCGTCGCAAATAGTTTTAGTCGTTGCTGAGTTGGCGTTAGGAGGAGACGCTACAGCACGGTGGGATACCTTGGGCTGAATTGTGGCGAACGGATCGCTGAGCGACGAAATATCTTGGGGCAGCTGGCTTAACTAACTTTCGGGAAATCGTAATTAGCGAAGGCCCATGTCTATCTGGTGCAGCCGTCAGATGATGTCATGGAAGCAACTTCAGCCGATATGGGTACTGATTGCCGCACCCCTTTCAGTAGTCCACGGAATTTCCAGGAATGGCGCAGGTCTCCAAGCAAAAATGTGGACGAGACTTGGCGCTTCTTCAGCAGCAAAACAACATGGCTATATGCGAGCGGCTGCTAAGTACGCGCTTTTGGGACATGCAAAAGGCGGCAAGAGCGAGTGTCATAGTAGTGGTGCGCGCAAGCGGAGAAGGAAATTAGCTTGCTGGCCAGCGGGAAGGAGCTTTACTTCGTTTAGGGCTCGCTTGGAGATCAGGCACACAAATCCCCATTTCTGAACTGCAGTGCAAAGAAAATGGTGTGGAACGAACGCAAGAGAGGCCAGAGACGGGCAGATGGAATTCTATCCACTGTGATGAGATTGTCGAAAAAAGAGGGCCGAGCGTAGGATGGGATGTGCCGTTTCCGCATGGGTAAAACAGGAAAGCGCCCGCGACCTGGGTGCGGACGCCAAGGACGGTGGTAGCGCGCCACGAGGCCTGCGGAACCCTTAGTACCCCTACAAACAGCGCGCCGTTCTCCAAGATACTCTAACGGGTCAATCTTTACCTTGATTCGGCAGCCGTACGGCGATGCAGCTCACGGTGCACCTGCCCGCCCTCCAACCTTTTCGCACACACTGTTGATTAAACGCTTACATCGCCTATTCAATTTTTGTGTCCTTTTTTTTTTTGGCAGTTATCCCTGGGGATTGCCTGCGGAAAGCAGCGAGACTCGGGCGGTCTAAGCCGATTTTCTATCGTCTCGAGCCTTTCGTCGAAGATGATGATGATGATGATGATGATGATGATTCATACACCCCGTCGGCCTCAGCAGACCATAGGGACAAAGAACACTATCGTCGAAGATGTGTACCTCCTGAGTGATGGCTGAATGCACGACCGAAGAGAAGTTGTCACATGATGACCGTTGTGGGAGGATACCAGAAGGGTCGAATAAGCGAATGCGCACCTTTCTATTTCGCATGTCGAAATCTAGAACAGACAAGTGAGAAGGCAGGCGGCCGGCAGGAAAATGCTGGGCAGTGGATGCCCTGTTTCGCCTGGTGTATTCTGTTGAGCTGGAGCTACGGAGTATTCTGCGAGCTATGGCGACTTGCCCAAGTAAATCCTGCTAATCATCGTACCATCTCTTCCTTGCGCACCCCGTAGCGCGTGGCCTTAGGACTTTCTCGTCTACGGGAGAGCGCAGCATTGTATGCCAGAAGGCGACGAACCTAAAGGCACATTAATGGTCTTTCCTACTTCATCCCAGGCCTCAGCGGGCTAGCAAATGATGGACGGGATCGCCCAGTGCATGAGCCGGCGACGCGGGGTAGTACTACTTGGCCGCGGAGCTACGAGCAGTCCTGGCTTGTCAAATAAATGGGTGCTGCGCCAAGGATTTGCCGCCGCGCACAGCTACAGAGAAACCGGTCCACCTCGACAAAAAGCCTAGAGCCCGGGTTTTGAGCCCAGTCAGACTTAATTCTCTTCCTTGTTGAGCGCTATGCTCGTCTCCGTCCGGCCCAAACATCAACAACAAGAAGATGCGTGCTTGAGCCTTCGACATGACCGCTCTCGAGCCGCTCAGGTGGATGGCGTCGCGGCGCTACCGCCGCCTCCGCCGCCCGGACCCCTTGGAAAGTTCGACCTGAGTCGCCGCCGAATGTCATACCAGGGCAAGCGCAGCACTATCACCCACGTTGCCTGCCAGCCGTGCCAGCGCCGAAAGCATAAGGTGCGTTTCAATACTCTCCTCTCTAAGCCTCACAGCCATGCTGACCTCTATGAGTGTGATGGCAAGCGCCCCGCCTGCACTCCATGCAGGGCCAAGAAGCGATCCGACTGTGCCTACGATGCCAATGGCGACCAGAGACGCACGACTGCCTTGAAGACCCGTATACAAGACCTGACCAGGCATGTAGAAGACCTGACCAAGCAGGTCGAAGACATGAAGGATATCGTGCGGGGCATCGCCGCCACTCCAGACCAAGAGGTCGCCCTCGCCACAGCCCGACAACTGGTCGCCGAGGGCTTCGCACGAGCCGCAGACGTTGCCAATATTTTCAAAGAAGAACAAACAAGAGAAACACAAGCTTCGGAAGGACTTCATCGGATCGATAGGACCATCGTCAAAGATGAAACTGTAATGAACGTTCCTACCGCCTTGTGCTCGTACGCTCCCTTGTCAAACGGTGCCGTGGCCGAGGCTGCCTTTTACAATGATACCGGAGGTATATCCTTCTCACAAGGGTCGATGCACCCACAACTAGACTCTCTGAGACGTATTCAGAGTTATTTTCAAAATACTCCAATAATGGTGAGAATCTTTAGGCCTGTGCTCAATCTCTCGGCCTTGTTGCTTTTTATCGCTGACACGGCCAATGCAGCTGCCCAGTTGCTCCCAGCGTCTGGATGACCAGACATTCCATCATTTCCAACCTATTGTTGGATTGGGGCAAGAGAACGAATACGAAGCCATGGCCGATCCAATGCCTCTTGTTCAGGGCAGTAAGTTCAGACAAGCTGGGTTAGTTTCCTCACGCGTGAAAATTCACTCTCCTGCAACTTCCTAATGATTTCTTGTAGATATGAAAATGCATCAGCAACGGAAGGTGGCTCTTTACAGATGCTCGGCATGGTGCATTCGGATGCTTACTGGTACCCTACCCCCTCCCAGCCGTAAAATTTCTAATTCACGTCTCGAAGCCCTTGATCTCCCATCGTTAACTTGCTCTTTATAACGATTTTTCTTAATTATTCGAGCCTTGCGTCTGTCTCAGCGGGAGATACCAAGGGAGATTTTAGCGGATATCTAGCGGATATCTAGCGGATCTCGAGCCCCTCGAGCTTCGTTTCTGCGTTGGCGCCGATAATTGACATTCTCATGAGCCGAAGTCGACGTTCTTAGCAGTGTCGGCCTATTTTGATAACGTCACGCGTCGCATTGGTTATCAACGATATGTGAGCTTTCAATGTGGAAGTCCGGATGTCCACGTGTCCGACATCTCTTCCGTTTAATAGGGATAGTATCCTGTCAACCAGAATCCCCTTGTTTTTTAGGCAACACTTATCATTGCTTCCTTAGGCTCTACATTGATTCCTTCCTCGGTATCCCCTACACCTCGGATCTTCTACTTTTCCTCGGATGTTCTCAATTCCTCGGTTATACTGTTTCAGACTCATGTATTTAAGGACACTCATTCTCCTTCAGTTAGAAGGACAGGCAGAAGTACACAGGCAGAAATTCGATTCTCTCTTCTGACCTCACCGAGTTCGGGCCTGAGGCCCCCCCACAATTCGACATATCCTTACCAGGTCCTGTGAAGGGCAAAAAATCTCATATATATTCCTTCTCTATGGAATACGCATTTGCTTGAACTATTCAGTAACCATGTTTTGTGTGAGGGAGAGATAAAATTGCACGTCTGAAGCAACAGAACCATACCTGGGCATTGTTAGTGGTTATATTGTTTGTTTTTTGTTATAACCATAACCATAACAACATATTGTTATATTGTTATAACCATAAGGCGTCGTTGTTATTGTTATAACCATATTTTGCAATCTTGGCGTCTTGGCACTGAAAGAATGTCTGTCGCAGGCTTCGGGCAGCAGTGCGAACCTCCATGCATCACGGAGACAACGCTAATATTAAGCGAGCCAATCATGATTGGCTCGCTTAGCGTGATACATCACAGGACGAATGATGAGCTCGCGCTCGACAAACCCTGCAAATCCTTCACCACCTGTCCTTCAACACCTGATGACTCTCATCTGACGCAGCTATTTAATAATGTCATCTGGTATCTCATCAATAAGCGCATCTACGACACCTACTACACCTACCACGTTAACGGCAGCAACACCACTACACTTCGACCTTATTATACGGTCCGAATACGTTGAAAAACCAAATCCAGCTCTTAAATCATAGGTCCAGCAGTCGAAAGCAATTCATCTGCAGAAAATGCACTTCCTGGACTACACTCCATCGAACAAACGCCATTAAACATGTCCTCTCTATCCATCCATTACCTGGATCATCCTCACAATCCTCTTCATCAACGCCGGGGCAACAGCGTGATATTTCATCAATGTTTACGCCAGTTATCTCCCAGAATGGCCTCCGCAATAGCTTTAATCAGCAAGCGTACAGAGAAGCACTCATTGGCCTACTTACACGACGCCGGATCCCCTTTTCAGCCGTCGAATGGAGCGAGATGAAGGATCTAGACCTGGCATGCAATCCAGCCCATTGAAGACCTACTCATCACCTCTCGGCGTACCGCTGTCCGATACATCGCGTCAAACTATGAGCTATACAAAGGTCAGATTCGGGATAGCCTTGCCTCCGCTATTAGCCCCATCCACATCGCATCGGACCTCTGGACGTCTCCTCATCGACACTCTCTCCTTGCTGTCTGTGCCCAGTGGGTAGACCCGGATTATCAGCTGCAGAAGGCCCTACTGGGGCTGCCAGAATGCCAATATTCTCATTCGGGAGAGAAGCAAGCTGACATCATCCTCGGTGTTCTTGAGGAGTTCGAAATCCAGTCTAAATTAGGCTGGCACACAGGCGACAATGCTACCTCGAACGACACTTGCCTGGAGGCCCTCGAATCCCGTCTGCTTGCCGATCACCAGGTTGAATTTAACGCCAAACAACGCCGGATCCGATGCATCGGACATATTATCAATCCCTCCCTTCAAGCCTTCCTACTAGCCTCCTCGAAGGAGGCTCTTACCGCCGCCCTTGCCGCCACCGCAGATGCCCCCGGAGATGAGCTCCTCGCACAGTTTTCTGATGTTCTCGACTCCCAGCAACGGAGGCTCGAGGCAGAACGCCGGCAGCTAGATGAACCTCATCTTGGACAGAGGCATACTCGCCGGCGAGGCAGCCGAGGCAGCCGAGGATCAATTAGCGATGAATTCTCTGGTATCCAGAACATCCCCACCCTCCGCAAACTCCATTTATTAGCTGCATGGCTGCGCAACTCATTCATACATGCTAATCTCTGGGACGATGCTGTTAATCTTCGACTCGGCATCGATAATCGTACTAGGTGGTCATCTTGGTACGCGGTCATTGATAAGGCTATTACGAAGCAAAGAGGGGTCAAATCCTTCATGACGGACCACGTGTTACGGTGCAGCCTCCACAGGTTGAAGAAGTTGGGGGTCAGCCCCGCCGGAACGATCAAACTCGGGATGAAAAGGGTCCGAGGTCACGTGACCCCGCGATCAGTTGGACCCACTCGCTCAGATCGCCAAGGCTTCCTGAGCACAGGAAGCACCTGCAGCGATGAAAACCACGGCGACAAGGACATCCAGAAGTGCCTACTGAAACCCCTACGAACAACTTTTAGCGCGAATTCGAATTTCTCGGCCCTACAATGTCTGCCGACGAAGATGGTGGGGGCGGATACGCGACCGTTGGCGCGTCGCGACGCGCTGCGCGCCTTCAGGAACGCCCCGACTATCGTGCCCTCCATACCGGGAAACCAACGGGGCAGCGAAGGGCTCGCGCGACTACCGTATCCGACCCACCTTGCGATTCTACCCTGGACGACGTTATTGGCCTGCTCAATGTCATTGTTACGCAGAATGACCGGCTTGCCGAGCGGAATGAAGAGCTTACGGAGCAGGTGGCCAGGAACGAAGACGAGATCAGGCGCCTGCGCAGCGCGCTCGAGACGTCTGAGGAAACGCAGGCCAAGATGGAGGAACGCATGGGGAAGATAGAGAAGCAGTTGGCGGCTCTCGTAGAGTCGACGCGCAGGAACCTAAGCTCGCAGTCCTAGATCAACGCCACGTACGCGAACGTGCTCCGAGGAGGTCCGCCGACACCAGCAAATACCAGCCCGTCGTCCATCGCCGCTGTCCCAGTGCGCACGAACCACGCGATTGTCCCTAAGGCTCAGATGATGCCGCCCGCGATCGAGCTCGATCTCACCAACGCCAACGTCGAGACCGCAAGCCCTGGGGATGTTCGCGCGCGGCTGCAGATAGCGCTAGAGAATCAAGAAGCCACAAAGGAGGTCAAGTGCTGCGGAATCACAAGGAACCCGAACGAAGCGGCCAAGGTACGCGTTTTCTTTAGGACGGAAGAGGACGAAGAGCTCGTCAGGTCGAACCTCGGATGGCTGGAGACGGCCTTCCGTGGGGCGAGGATCCGGGGTCGCCAGTGGCACCCAGTCAAGGTAGACAATGTCAACAAGCTAGCCATTCTGAACGATGACCGCACTACGGTGCGCGCCGATGCATGCGAGAAGATTGGCACCGAGAACGACGTCGAAGTAACGCAGGTCCGTTGGCTGAGCAAGCCAAGCAGCCGCCTCTACGGGTCGGCGGTGATTTACCTTGCTAAGAAGAGCGAGGCCGACTCACTCCTTGCCAGGAGAGTGATCGATGTAGGCGGAGAGGCGGCGTATACTAATGTGTTTGAACACCGCCCGCGTCCAAGACGCTGCTTTAAGTGCCAGAGCTACGACCATCTGCAGTTCCGCTGCCGAGGAGAAGAACGATGCGCGAAATGCGCAGGCGTCGGCCACAGGGAGGACGGCTGCTCGTCGACGACGGTAAAGTGCGCCGCTTGCGGCGGTCCGCATAGGGCAGACTACAGAGGCTGCCCGGAGTATGACAAGCTCTTGCGCGAAATGCTTCACCAGCGTAATGAGTAGGTCGCTCAAGGTGATTCACGCGAACTTAGGAAAGAGCGGAACAGCGCAGTATAGCCTACTAAACGACGAAGACCTCAGCGATTTCAGCGTTATTTTCATCTCGGAGCCAAGCTGCTTTCGCGGGCCTGGCGGCGAGACCATGGCAGTACCAGTCACTCATTCATACTGGAAGCAACTACTGCCGACGACGTCGCGACATAGTCGCTACCCCGTTCGCTCAATGTTGTAGATCCGCAAAGACACGCAAGCCAGGCAGATAGCAGTACCCTCTGGCGACATTACAGCCGCAGTTGTTACGCTACGGGACCGGATCGTGTTCGTGGCAGCCGTGTACGTCGCCAAGAAGGAGAACGTGGACGACCCGGAACTCACCAGCGCGCTTGAGCACCTGCGAACGGCAATCACACAGGTAGGAAGCCAAACCAACGGGGTACTAGAGCTCCTCATCTGCGGTGATTTTAATAGACACGACCAGTTGTGGGGAGGTGATCTTGTGTACGGCTCACCACGCAGCGGAGAAGGCGCGCCGATAATCGACTTTATGGAGGACTTTCACCTGCAGAACCTGCTGCCTAGAGGCACGGTCACGTACGAGTCGGCCGGACACAGCTCTACGATCGATCTTATCCTAGCGTCGCCCCAACTAACGGAAGAGATGAGCAACTGTAGCCCTACTAGCACGGCATACGGACGTGATCATCTGGCTATCGAGACCTATTTTGAGACTGACGTGCCTTACCAGGAACTGGAAGCGCAATACACGTTCCGCAGTGCCAACTGGGAGGCCGTCAGAAGCGAGGTGAGAAAGACACTTGTTAAGGAGCCTCCTCCAGATGCCCAGGACATGGAAAGCTTCACCAACTATCTATTAGAAACGGTTTCGGCAGCACTGCGGCGCTGCATCCCTAAAGCGAGACCGTCACCATACGTGAAGAAGTGGTGGACGGCGGACCTCAGTCAATTGCGAAGGTCATACACCTACTTCAGGAACCAGGCGAGAGGGCGCCGAAGGTGGGGACAGCCAGATATCTGGTTAGAGGCACAGGCAAGGGAAGCGGCCAAAAGATTCCATGACACGATGAGGCGCCAGAAGCGAAGGTGCTGGAAGGACTTTCTTGTGGAGCCGACCAACATCTGGAAAGCGGCCAAGTATCTTACCGATTCAGGAAGCAGCGGACTTGCTCGAATTACACGTCTCAAACACCAGGACGGCTACGCGGAGTCCTGCGAGGAGATCTCGGAGACGCTGATCAGGAACTTCTTCCCGGAGCTCCCTGAAGTACGGGGGGGCGCACAGGCCGTGGCGGCTCAGGACTTTGGTGAGCAGCTCGAATACGCACCACTGACAATGGAAGAAGTAAAGGAGGCCGTCTTCCGGGCCAGTCCATTCAAAGCACCGGGAGCAGACGGAATTCCCGCGGTTGTGTGGCGCGAGCTTTGGCCAGTGATTGGCAAGCATATCTTTCAGCTTTTCAACGAATCGTTACTACATGGCCGCTTACCTAGCCGCTGGAGCATCGCGAGAATTATTCCGCTGCGCAAGACAGGAAAGTCAGCGGAGGTGGCGCAAGGATACAGGCCAATCTCGCTGTTGTCGACGCTGGGAAAAGCGCTAGAGTCAGTGGTGGCAGAGAGGATCTCTGCTTTGGCGGAGGAGCACTCTCTACTACCTAAGAACCACTTCGGCGGTAGGAAGCAACGATCCACAGTGCAGGCACTAACCGTCCTCCAGCAACGCATCTATGACGCGTGGCGCGAAGGCAAGGTTCTCTCGCTTCTATCGTTCGACGTCAAAGGGGCTTACAACGGCGTTGCCCGAGACGTGCTCCTCCAGCGGCTCCGACAAAGAAGGATCCCGGAAGTGCTGGTCAAATGGGTGAAAGCGTTCTGCTCCAATAGGAGCGCCTCTGTGGTGGTGAATGGCGAGACGTCTAGGGTCATGGACCTGCCGCAGGCAGGACTTCCGCAGGGATCGCCTCTCTCGCCGATACTATTTCTATTCTTCAACGCCGACTTAGTCCAGTCCGTAACCAACAAGAACAAAGGAGCCATCGCCTTTATCGACGACTATAGCGCCTGGGTGACGGGATTGTCCGCAAGCGAGAACGTGGCAAAGCTTCAAAGAACGGTGGTGGCTCGAGCCGAAGAGTGGGAAGCGACGAGCGGCGCGACGTTTGAAGCAGAGAAGACGATGCTTATCCACTTTACGCGGAATGAGCAGAGGCGATCTGGCCAGCCGATAATAGTTAAGGGAAGAGAGGTGCACCCAAAGGCAGAAGCGAAGATTCTCGGCGTCATCTTCGACCAGGAACTCCGGTTCAAGGCCCATGCGGGGAGGATCGCAAAAAGGGGCGTCCAGGCAGCCCTGGCGCTAAAGCGACTACAGGGCCTTCGACCTAGCAGCGTGCGCCAGCTCTTCTCAGCCACCGTAGCCCCGACGGTCGACTATGCGGCTCCAATATGGGCGCCAGCCATAACGGCACCACTGATGAAATCACTCGAGGCAGTGCAGAGAATCGCGGGCAGAGCAATCACCGGGGCGTTCCGGACGGTAGCGCTGCCCATCCTCGAAGCCGAAGCAGCGATTCTACCTGTCGAGATCCGCCTCTACCAGCAACTGCTTCGATTTTGGGTCAGCTGCCACACTCTACCGCAGAAACACCCGTTCTGGAAGCTGAAGCGTGCAATCGACCCGGCCAACAAGAGGTTCGTGTCCCCGCTGCAGCGAATAATGCTGACGGCTAGAGAAATCGACGCTGAGCGCCTCGAAACGATCCGCCCATTTGTAAGAATGCCGTGGGCCGACAGACCAGCCGTTCAGATTGACTCCCTAGAGCCGGCGAAGCTCCGAGCCAGCTCTCCGCCTAGGTCAGAGGTAGCCATCTTCACGGGTGGCGCGCAAAGAAGCGGCAAGCTCGGAACCGGCGTCTTTTGCGTGGATAGTAGGGGCACGACCATCGTCGCTCACTCATGTCCGGTCGGCAAATCTGAGTCAGCAGACAGATTATTCGCAGAGCTCCACGCAATCCACCAAGCAGTAGAGCTAATGCAGGGCACGTGGTCGTCCGCGATGGTGGCTGCATATCCCGAAGCAGCCAAGGTAAAACACGCCATCTATAGTAACAGCAAGACAGCCCTCCGTCTCCTCCGCAGGTCGCAACAAGTGCCGCGTCAGGAAACTGTTCGAAACATCCTCCGCTTATTAGACCAGATCAGATGCAACAAGGGACCGCCCGTCGAGTTCAGGTGGATGCCAGCGCGCGAAGGGATTGTAGGGAGCGAGAAGGCGCATAGCTTGGCACTACAAGCTACAGAGAACAACCAAGAACCTCTTTTAGGCAAGCTACTACGGCCGTTAGCACTGGCTCGGTGTAGGGAAATCACTTTGAGACTATGGAGGAGAACATTCGAAGCTTCCAAGGTCGGCGAGTCGACCCGCAAGCTTGACCGAGCGTTGGCACATTTCCACACCAAGAAGCTCTATGACCAACTGAACCACAAGGAAGCCGCAGCGATTGCGCAACTAAGAACGTCGAAAGCGAGCTTGAACGAGCCATTGTACAAAATCAAACGAGCAGAGGCACCCGCGTGTGACTGCGGAGCAGAGAAGGAAACAGTCAAGCACTTCCTTTTGGAGTGTCCGCGTTGGATGGATCTGCGCGCTAGATTACAGATTGACCTGGGAAGTAGACTCGGTGATCTCGCGTTCATGCTAGGCGGATGGTCGGGCACGAGAAAACCCGACGGTAGGTATGCAGATGGGCCGCCGGAGAAGTGGCGGGCGGACATGCGCGCAGTCAAAGCAACAGCAGCCTTTGCTCTGGCCACTGGAAGACTGGTAGCAACTAGAGACTGAGAGCTCAATCCTTCTCTGAGCAAAGCAATCCCTTCTCCAACCAGCCGTCACGCCGCTACAGGGACTGACAGCACTCGGGAAGTGGTCTCGAAGGGGATGGTACGAGGAGTGCATGGAGTACAGCTCTGCTGTTACATTTCTTTTTTTTTTTTTCCTTGCGTTTGTTAAGCTTTATCTATTAGTCGATTTGCCCGTGTCTATTTTCAGATCGTTGAACTGGAGGGAGATATGGTTTCTTTGCATACAGTGTGCTGGGCCTCGAATGAACCGGGATCCCAATGTAGCTTAGCGTAGGATAGTGTTCTTTGTCCCTATGGTCTGCTGAGGCCGACGGGGTG
The DNA here is from genome assembly GCA_020875535.1 of Macrophomina phaseolina. Lineage (NCBI taxonomy): Eukaryota > Fungi > Ascomycota > Dothideomycetes > Botryosphaeriales > Botryosphaeriaceae > Macrophomina > Macrophomina phaseolina. The sequence goes on along the minus strand of JAEQDS010000063.1, from coordinate 710,221 downwards.
TATGAATCATCATCATCATCATCACCAAAAACAACGATATCATAATACAGACTCTCTTTTTATGTAAAACTGCTTTTGTCTGCTGTCCGAGAATGTCTGGGGGCGGCGCGAAGCCCACTAATAAAACGGTGGCATCTGGGATAGAAACAGTGGCATCTGGGATAGAAATGTAACGAGCGGGCCTCTGCCTCTAAGGATCCGAACACCAAAGAGGGAGAAAACCTGTCGAAGGGTTTCCTTGAGTGGGTACAAGAAGAGGGTGAGAGCAAGTCGAACACGTGATGAGACTGAGCACTGCGTGCGAAGGCCGTGTTACCAATAGAGTCCAAATTCTATTGTTGAAGTTGACCACGAAGGTCAAAGCTATCTAAAGAGCGTGGTTTATATACGTGTAGGAGAGCGTCTACAATCTGGTATTGATCTCATTGATCTGTCTCTGCGGAAGACAGATCATAGAGATCAAAGAGGTTTGATCTGTTTGATCTGTGTTTGCCCGGGCGAGAGCATACAGATCAATGCTTGGCGGCACGTGATTCACGTGACTATCTCTGTGGATCTTTCTGCGGCGCGTATCTGCGCCCCGCTTCATTCCCTTGTTCTGCCTGTTCCCTACCCTGTGGAGGCTGCGCCGTAACAAGAAACAGTGGCATCTTGGAAATTTTTTGAGCCGAGGTCACGTGTGTGGTAGTGTATTCAATAGAGTGGTAGATGGGAAATTATTACGCCAAGAAGTGGTATGTTCGTAATTTGCCGTTTTCTGGGGAGTGGGGCCGTCCTTCCTCCGTTCCCTTCAGCTGGTGTCGTAACACGTACGGTAGGAGGATGTGTGATGTGGAGATTGTAGACCCTTGTCTGTGCCAGGCCGATCTCATGCATGATCGAGGCCTCAAGTGAGCCTCTTCAGGGTTGGTTATTTGGAGTCCCGAGGGCTTGGGTTCATGAACTAGATGCTCCTCAAGGCAGCCTTCCGATTCGCTCCGTCATGGGGTTTAGCTTGGAAGTTCCCGCCCGCACCTGCTCTTTTTCCAGTGGCGGCGTTCCAGCGAAAATCCATCAGGTAACTGTACACGATTCAAAGAGGTTAAGATGTTCAGAAGCTGAGACGTGAGAATTAGTGTACAGACGTACCCATTCGAGGGCCCCACGAGTGACAGATCATGGTGATCCTTCAGCCGTAGCTTGCAGTCTATAACGCCACTACGGCGAAAGCCGTTGGTCGGTGCTAACCCTTAATGGCTTCAAGGTTCCTGCACCTGGCTCACCCTAAGCCTCAAAGCCGTATAGTGCAGCACCATCTAACATTGGCCCTGGGATGTTTCCAAGACTCTTAAGAGAACTTTAAATGCACTGACTCATTATAACGATAGTTTGGATCTAAGACCTTAGCATCCATCGCTTCAGTAGGAGTACCAATTAGTTCGCACCAATGTCTGCTGGAAGGTCGGTTTTGCGAATGAATCCTAGCTACGGAGCGGCAAGATTGTTGGCGCTGCCTGCTTCGTAGCGCCAGTCCAAGTGTTACCGTCTTCAGAATCTGAGTCGATATGGAGGACTCATTACCTTCCTCCCAGAAGCTGAATGCAACCATTCCCAAATGTAGTTGGGCGGCATGGCAAGGCAACGGGGTTTGGATATGGGGGTAATGAACTACAAGGGGCAAGTTATTGGGAGTTCCATTTGAGGCTCCTCTTGTTTCGCTTGATGGAAGTTGCCGAAGCAGCAGCTCTGTCTCAACGTTTAAAACCATCCATATCTTGCTGGCGGCGATGAGAAAAGCTCCATCAAACAGGACATTCGAGTTTCAGCTCGAGTTGTTGTTCGTCGTCCCTGTTCCCGTTTCCCTTTCAAGCACGCCAAGGCGAGTTTTAGCTCGCGTCAATATTGTCCTGATTGCCCTACTTTATCTCCGTAATCATGGACGTTCCTTCAGTCTTCTTCGGCCTCTTCCTTGGCCTTTTTATATTTACTTCCACGAAGGTGGGGCAACAGACTCGGACCGTATGGAAACGCACACGGAGGCTTTCAAACGCCTACCTTTACATGATCTGGGTGGAAGCGGTAGTGAATCTCATCTTCGCTCTCACGGCATATCTGTACCTAAATAAGGTAATCGAGGGCAGGTGAGTTTTGACCGGCCACTTGTTGTCTTCGGCGCTGATCGAGCTTTAGCCTTGCCTACTATTTCGGCACTGGTACGTTACGCCAACTTCCAGGGCAGTTAGGAGCGCTTAGACATTGATAAACCGCAGCGATACTATGGTCCATCCAGACCCAACTTCTCTCACAAATCATTGCCAATCGTGTCGCCTTAATCATGGTCAACAAGCGCAAAGCCCGGTTGCTCAAATGGAGCCTTTTTGTCGCCATCGGCATCATCAACATCGCCGTCTCTGCCATTTGGATTCCTGCTCATATGCCATCGGCGACCGAAACCCGAGTCGTCCTTAATCAAATCTTCGAGCGGATTGAGAAGAGCTTCTTCTTGCTCGTTGATTTCGGGCTTAACTTGTACTTCTTGTACTTGGTGCGGTACCGGCTTATTGCGGACGGGCTTTCCAAGTACTGGCCGCTGTTCAAGTTCAATGCGGCGATTGTGGTTGTTTCAGTGGCCATGGATGTATTGCTGCTTGGGCTGTTGAGCTTGCCGAATCCTTATCAGTACTTTTCCGCCTGAGTTCCTTGTTTCGAGACGATGGTGAGCTGACTTAAAAAAACTTTAGCTACGTCCAATTCGCCCCCGTCGCATACATCGTCAAACTCCACATCGAGCTGACCATGGCGGTCCTTATCTCCAAGGTTGTGCGCAGCAGCAGTGCTGAGCGAGTCGATGATTGGTATTCCAGCGGCCATCACACAGCCGATCGCGCCGAACTCACTAGCCGCGCCGCTGTCTCAGCTCCTCCGATACCGCAACAGCATGACGTCTTTTGTGGATCGGTCAGGATGAACACGAACATTTCAGGTAGGAAGTCGGACGACCCAATTTTGCCCACGTATCATGGAGAGCAGGACAAGGGCGAAGGCATTATGAAGACGGTGACGACGGTTGTGCGTAGTGAGAGTGGTGAGGAAAGCGGTGAGTGTTGAAATACGTGGTCAGGGTGGCTAATAGTCCGTCTGGCGACTTGTTGCAAAATTGATTGTGTGCGAAAGCAAATGAGATTCTTGGTGGAGAGGCTGGGAGGCGCGGGAGGCGCCCCTTACAGTACTAGGACAAAAGTTCTGGGCCAGCCGGACACGGGCTGACTGCCCACCCACCAAACAACGTAGCGTAAGTCGACAACGTGTCTAGAAGTCGCTATGTATACTTATCTTATTCAGAATTGACTTAAGAAAATAATGGTGTTACTTATTTCCCAAGCTTGCTTGGGAGACAATATTCACGTGCACCCACCATTAAACACTTACAATAAAGGATGTCAGGCGGAAGGCTTCTAATTGGCGGAATTCTGCCGCCCGATGTTTGGCCGGAACACCGAACTGACAACTGCCAACTACATCTCTTCCCTTCCTCTCTGCACTTCAACACCGCTCACACCCGCTGCATTCGTTGCATAGCACCAGAATGGCCCCGAAAACGTGCCAAAATTGCAATACCGAGTACCCAAATGAGTCACAATTCATTGCTTTTAGTGGCAGATGCAGTGGGAGAATTGTCGACTTGTGTGGCGACTGCCGTCGACGCGTTAGGATTCCTACTCTTTGACACGCAATACACGCGTTCTTTAATAGCTAATACCCTCTAGAAGAACGAGAGACGCAATGCCCGTAATGCCGAAAGACGTGCCCAGCAGAATTCGACGTTATCGCCATCTGCAAGGCCTCGGCGCGGACGCCCTCCAAAACAACAACGCCCTGACGCGTCTCCGTATGGGCGCACACCTCGCAGGCTTGCCCGCCGCCATCAGCATCAGCTATCCTCACCTTCTATAACTCTCCAACAGAGCCTCCCATACTTCTTCTGCCGCCAGTGCCATATACCGCGCGCGAATGATTGCAATGTGGGCGACGTTGGCGTCTGTATATACTGCTGGGCGCGTCCTGAGGATGACGAAGAGCTCCGCTGGTGTCTTCGGTGCAACAGTGAGCAGCAGCGAAGAGCTTTCTTCGTCAACAACCGCGAGCTGTCGTCTTGCTGCGAGCCGCGCGCTGATGCACCATCGCGTCCAGCGCGCGTAGACATCATCAATGAAGGTGCTGCTGTGTCGACCGGAGACTGGGCACTCCTTCAGCAGTGTCGTGCCGAATGGCATCGCACTGAGCGGCAGTTTTGCGAACGCTGTAAAGAGTCTTGGTACGACGCTGGCATCCGTGATGGCGTCTGCGCACGCTGCCGGCGCGTTGACAAAGACGCCTAGGTCTGTCTCTTCTCGATTGAAAGATTTAGATCCAGGCGACGTGCCTGCCTACTTTCCACCGCTCAGCCAGGCCGAGGAGCTCCTTATCGCGCGCGCGCACACGAAGCTAATCGTTAAACGCGTCCGCGGACACCAGTTCTGCTATCAAGGACACGTCTGCGCGTTTCTTCGCAACACGGTAACGCTGGCTGACCAGTTGCCACTTCTTCCAGAAGAGCTGGACCTGATTTTTGTACGTCCGCCGAACTACAATAGCAATCCAAGGCTTCGCCGTCAGTTTGAGAAAGATTTCAAGGTACGGCAATCCGCTATTGAGATCTGGCTTACTTTTCTTCACCAACACCATCCTGACTATGCCGACGTGCGCATCAATCGCCAGCGCCTGGAGAACATTGCTCAAGACGGCACCGTTGAGCACCGCGTTGCCTGCATCGACGATCTAGAGGACGATAGCGTCCAGCCAGCTGGCCCGCCTCGAGATGATGACAGCAGGGACGAGAGACCTGCATTTGCGACGTGTATTCCAAACTTTCGTGGCGAGGCAACAGAGATTGACCTTCTTCGCGAACGTCTACGCGTTCTGTCGCCTCAGAACTTTCTTATAATGCCATCGCTTCGGCCTACCACTCTGTCAGAGTTTGAACGCACGCGACGGTCCTTCGCAATGGCCTTTCCTACTCTCTTTCCTCGCGGCATGGCTGACTACTCCAGTCCTCGGCTTCGCCAGGTGGCGCTGAAGGACTACGGCCAGCACCTTCTGCGCTACCATGACGGGCGCTTTGCCTCTCACCCCACGTTCCGCTATGTTCTTTTTAATCGCCTCACGAGAGAGCCTGCCCAGAGGAAAGCGACTTGGTACGCGTCAAAGGAAGCCGACATTACAACTAAGGAGCTGAGGGAGGCGCTGCAAGAGCAATCTAACGATAGCAAGCGGATCCTCGCTGGCATTCGTCGTCAGGCCAGCTTGCTAGCTGGCACGCGTCCGTTCTGGTGGCAGAAGTGCCAGAAGCTCATCGCCTTCGTGCGCCAGGTTGGCTGTCCTCATCTCTTTGTTACCTTCAGCGCTGCCGACATGCAATGGCTTGATCTTCAGCGTCAAATGCCTCGCTTTAACGAATGGCTTGCTAATGTAGCTTTACGCTCCAATATTGCATGGGAAAACCTTCAGAGCAGGCCTGATATCGCGGCTACCTGGCCTGTCAAGCGCTTCTCGATCTTCATACAGTCCTCGTACCAAAGCTGGGTGTTCGCGACTATTGGTACCGTTTTGAGTGGCAGGCGCGCGGGAGCGGACACATCCACGGCTTCTTCTGGCTTGATGACGACAGCCCTAACGTTTCAAGTCCCGAGGCGCGCGACGTCTTTGCAAGACGTTGGCAAGACACGGTAACAGCAGTCAATCCAGATCCCACCCGTCTTCCTGACCGACGGCATCCGAGCAGCCTAGCACCTTCAGAAATCGTCAACTCGCAGGACCAGTTTGCCGCCATGCTAAATCGGTTCCAGCGTCATACACTCTGCCACCCGTCCTACTGTCTTCGCAAGAGACGTGATCAGCCCCAGCAGCCTCTATCCTGTCGCTTCTACTTTCCTCGAGAGCCGCGCAACGTGGCAGCGGTGACAAAAGAGCTCAATCCTCGCTACTGGACGTTTTCAGCGGCTCGCAATGACGCCCGCCTCAATCAGTACAACCCTACAATAACGCTTCGATGGATGGCAAATACGGACATCGCGCCCTGCACAAACTCCAAGATGGTAGTGAGCTACGCAGCAAAGTACGCATCTAAGGCTGAAAGGCGAAGTGAGCCATACGAGACTCGTCGCCAGGCTTCTTCCAAGGCTTCAGGAGAGTCGATCCAATCCATTGCTGTTATTTGCGTGGAAGCTAATGAATTCGCTTATTGCGGAGCGAGACTGGTCGGCGCAGGAGGTGTGCCACATCCTTAACGGGCATTCGCTTGAGGAAAGCACGCGCGAAGTCATATACCTAGACAGCCTGCCTGCCAAGGAGCGCTTAGTGGGTCTTCGCTTTGACGAAGAAGGTCAGATTGAGTCTGCATCGTCATGGTACGACGCCTACGCGCGTCGGCCGGTAGCTTTCGACAACGTCACCTTCTTCAACTACTTGACGCAGTACAGGAAGGGCGCCGATTCGCGAAGGCCTCGCGCCCGTCATCGCGTCAGTTACTTTCCTCGCTACCCGTCGAATCCGACTTCTAACCAATTCGAGCACTTCTGCCGAGTCAAGATTCTCCTCCATCACCCGTTCCGAGACGAGACCGCGGACCCAGCTGTCGATGGCATTCAATTTGACAGTTACTCACGCGCCTACCAGTACTGCGTCTCTCATCACTTCGATCACCCCGAGGACGGCCTGGCCACACGTGACGACGAGGAGCCAGAAGAAGAAGACTTTGAAGAGCCTACCGCCTCGCAGCTACAGCAGCCTTTCGAGCAGGACGCGGCGGAAACTTACATGGCAAATGGTCCACGTGGTCGACAGGCAGGCATCCAGGACGAGGATCCTGACGCGCTGGGACGCCGCGCAATCGACAAGGAGTACAACTGGGCGGCTCACGTTGGCACGTTCGACTGGCTGTCGCCCAACTGGTGGCAAGAGCAGCGAGCTCTCTACCCCGAGGAGTACTCCTTCAAGGATGTGTCAGCGTCGCAATGGCAGAAGCTTACTCCGCGTCAGCTACAGGCGTATAGCCTCGTCGTGGAGCAGTACTCCAAGATCCTCGACTGGGAGGCGGGCTACGCGCCTTATCCTCCACAAATGTTGCTCAACATCGACGGCGAGGCTGGCACAGGCAAGAGCTTCCTCATACACACAATTTCGGCGAAGATCCAGCGGATGGCTGCTGACGCTGACGCGGGCCGGCGCCGCGATCGTGTCAGGGCACCTCTTCGACGTCTCGCGCCCACTGGAGTCGCGGCCCACAGCATCTTCGGCCAAACGCTCCACCGGTTCCTCAAATTGGCACGCAGATCTAAAGCCGATAACGACTTCCTAAGCCCGCAGGCGCTAAAAGACCTTCAAGATTCGCTCCGCGGCGTCCACTTCCTCATCATCGATGAAAAGTCGATGATCGGACAGGCAACCTTCAATGCCATGAATCGGCGCCTCCAAGATGCCTTTCCAGAACGCTCGGGTGAGCCTTTTGGTGGAGTCAACGTCTTGCTAATTGGCGACTTTGCGCAGATACCTCCAGTCCTGCAGCCAGCGCTCTTTACGCCACAACTTAAGCCTGGCCCCAATCTTCTTGGCTATCTAACATACAAGGAGTTCGACAAGACGCTGATTCTCGACAGGGTCATGCGTCAAGAGGGCTCAGATTCTGAGGCGGGATCGCGTTCCGCATAGCGCTTAGCGAGCTTCGTGACAATAAGCTTTCAATTGATAGCTGGCGTCTCCTGCTCCGTCGGTTGCGTATGAACGTCCCTAAAGACGAGCAGGAACTCTTTAACGGTAGTCTTCGTCTCTTTCCAACGCGGACAAAGGTGAAGATGTGTAATCACGACAGGATGCGCGATCTCGGTGTGCCTGTCGCTGTCATCCATGCTACAGTCGAACAAGGCGGCTCTATCTGAAAGAATGCCTCCGCAGAAGATGCTCACGGCTTAGAACCCGCTTTCTGCCTTGCGATTGGGGCCCGTGTTATGTTGACTGCTAACATCTGGGTAGAAAAGGGTTTGGTCAACGGCTCAATGGACACTGCTACCGACGTCGCTTGACAGAGCGACGACGATCCAGCGACAGATACGCCATACATCGTCTTAGTAGCCTTTGACAGCTATGACGGGCATACCTTACCTAGCGTTGGTAGATCTGTACCAATCTTCGCGCAAAGTGTTAGCTTCTCGAAGACAAACACTATTTGCCGGCGTCGTCAACTACCTCTGACTCCAGCTTATGCGATCACCATTCACAAGAGCCGGGGCATGACGCTTAATAGAGTCGTAGTTGATATTAGCGATAGAGACTTCGCGCCAGGACTGTCTTATGTCGCTGTCTCGCGCGTTAAGACTCTTCGTGGCTTGCTTTTTGAGACCAGCTTCGATCATGATCGCTTTTGCCGTCCAGTCAACGTAGCTAGCGTTCAACACCGTCTTAACGATCTTCAAAGACGACTTGGGCAGCATATATAGACGTGGGAGGTTGTTACTTAGGGAAGAGCTTTAGTAGAGAATTGTCGAGATAACCAAATTTAATAGTAATTCTCTTGCACCTCTAAGCAAGCTTGGGTAAATACTTAAGGGAGCTCGCCTCGCTTCCCATTTTTTCGTGACTTCTTTTAAAAAGTCTGCTTTTAGGCTATGTGCCACCCGACTTATTGTGGTTACCAGCATCATTCCCGGATAGATATGCGAAGTCAAGTTTTCATCCGGTTACCGTGGGTGCCCCTGAGATTCTTTTTGTGATTCTTTTTGTGAGAACGTACTCTCCGGAGGTTTTCAGCGCTGGTCTGTGAGCGTCTGTCAGGTTTCCCGTCTTTGCGAAGGAGAATGCCTTCAGCAGTGCGAAATGGCCTGGTCCTGCGATCCTGCGGAGTGGCAGTAGGCGGCCGCGTTATAAAGCATCCTTTTGAGCTAGGTTGCAGATAATTTCTGGGCTGGGAAAATTCCTGCTCATGAACATATGCGCTCTTTTCGAATAAGGTATCCCGCTCGGCTTGTAACGCATTTTCGTGGAGCTTCTCTCCTTTCTGGATATCGATGCTCCGAGCGTCCCTCGGTGTATCGTGGCAATGGTCGCCAAATTCAAATTCAGGTCCTGTTGGGCGTTCTTGATGTCTACTTGTACACCTGAGGTTTTGTTGCTGCTCGAGCCGCGAATGATCTTCTGGGCACGTGTCTTCTGGGTCTGGCGATGCGCTGTTCTGATCAGGAAGAATGATGGTGAATGTTGTAGCTGGCTTGTTTGATGGCTCGCTAGCGTTATTGTCTAGCTGGTCTCCCACTCCCGTTGCGCCGCAGTTACGTTCAACCGGTTTGGCCAGTTTCTGTGTCGGATCTACGGGGTTGACCTGGACTGCTTTTGACCGGTTCAGTGATCCGATATTCTCTAAGCCCGAGCCAATGGTGCCGTCCGATCGGTTCTGGTGCTTGTTTCGTGATTTGGAGCCCACCGACAGCGACCGACTTTCCCGTTCCTGTTCTTTGAGCGTCTCAAGGGTTGTCTGGTCTTTATCCGCTCTGCCGTAGAGTTTGGGTTTTGCTGCGAGCATGGGCGCAATATGAAGGCCAAACTCTTGGGTATCCTCGTCTAGAGCGCCTACGGGAGTCGAAGTTCGGCAGGCATTGAATTCAGACGTTTCCAGTAGTAGCGCATCCTGACTTAAAGTAGATAATTTGCCTTCCGCTACGAAAGCCGGACATTCTGCTCCTGCTTCATTGCTCACAGGGAGTTGCGGTTTGGTACCTATTTCTTCCATATCCTGGATGCGGCGCTTCATGATCTGCAATTGGACCTTCAGTCCCTCGATTGTGGCAGCCCCACTGGCAAGGCTCTCCAGTTTGCTGGTTAAGTGATTGAACGAGGTATAACGGGAATGAGGCTCGGATGAAACGGCTGGGACAGAACCTAACACTACTAGTGCAGCAACTTGGGCCTGGGCCTCATTCCGAATCACCTGGACCATGCGCTCTATTCCGGCCAGCTTGTCCGAAAGCCTGCCAACTGCACCGTTCAAATTGTCCATATCTTCCCGCAACTTGGCAGTCTTGCCTTGAAGTTGTGATTGCAGAGAAGAGGTCTGGTCTATGGCAATCAGTTGCGCGTTGGCACTGTGGGGAGAAGTGCTTTCCGGACGAGGCGGACCACTAGCACTTTTTATGTCCTTCGTAGTCTCGGTCAAGGAAGTGGGATTTTGCGATATCCAATCGCCTGTCAGAGATAATCTGGCGTTAATTAGGACGAGGGTTCTTACTGACGGTGGGCAAAGGACGGTGCAGTAAACCTGGTGGTATCATACCCTATAGGTGAAAGCGCAAGGGGAGAACAATTATGCCTGCGGTTACCATCGCCACCGTCTAGCAAAAGCGGCCGGAGCGGCTCGGATTTTTCCATATGTGCGATCGAGCCGACGGTTCTAATGTCGTTAGAGACAGCCACTCTGAAGCGTTAACAAGTGTTTAGGAAACGGAGCTATATTACCCTGATCAGTACATGTAATACTGGTTGGGTGCGGAATCTCCGAGTTGCTTGTACTAGTACGATTTGTTGGAGCGAGCGGGATGTGACTTTTTTCAGGAGTCGTCAGTTTTTCCGGCACTCCGACGCCTAATAAGGGACACAGGAAATATTTAGGAAGCGTGGTGTCCGAAGGCGGCCTGATGGCAAAAACAGCGTTTTAAGCATTTAGTGACGCAGATTCACCGTGCGGCCGCCAGACGCAGCCTTTCCGTGGCCCAACCCCTAATCGTACCCAATGGTGGCACATGCGCTGTCGCTTATTGGCCACGCCTCGTTCCTCGGCCCTACTCGCGCAGACGTGTGTAGATCAGCGCTGATAATGATGGTTCATCCAATAACCGCTTGATTCATGTATGGTGACTGTGTTCCAACCCGACACCCACCATCCTTGTTCGGTGCACCAACGAATAGCGATTGGCCGGTAAGATGACAGACCAAGGGGATCTGGTGGGTCAAAGGCTATTCGTTTGGTGCACCAAATAAGCGTAATTGGGGGGGGGGGGCCGCCTAAGAGGTGGGGTGTAACAGGAGAGGTGTTAAAAGATTTGCCGCTATCCGCGCCTCAGACCTCAACAGGCTCCAGATCATACTTTCTGCCTTATATCTCTTATCCCGTCCTCATCCGAGGCCACTTCCGAGGCCGTTAGAGATGACCATAGCGGGAGCCTTCACCAGAAGAGTCGACCGAGCACTGGCGACATTTCACACCCGGAGACTGTACGACAAGCTTAGCTGGCAAGAAGCGTCGGCGATAGTCCAGCTTCGGACAGCAAGAAGCGAGGCTGAATAAGCCGCTGAGCAAAGTGCGATGCGCGCCGTCGGCAGAATGCGAGTGCGGTGCCGAGGCGGAAACGGTCAAGCACTTCCTTCTCGAATGCCCGCGCTGGCTGAGCGAAAGAGCGGAGTTGCAATGTGCGCTAGGATGCAGATTCGGAGACTTGTCCTACATGCTCGGGGGATGGTCAGAGGCGAGACGGCCGATGTCAGGCTCCTAGAGTTAGAGTCGCCGGGTTGTTAGCCCGGCAACAGTAGCAGTGCAGCGGACTGCGCTCGGGCGCTCGGGCATGTAAGAAAAAGCAATAACGTATCCCACAAGCGAGCGTGCCACACAAGCGAGTGTGCCACCCAACCAAGAAAACGCGACACCCTAGCTTCAACCAACAATGCATCAGCCAACCCACGCTCAATCCATCTTACATGAAGCTCAGATAGCTTTAGCGAAGCAAGCTATCGATCAAGGCCAAATTCAAAGCAATCGGCTCGCTGCAAAGACGTTTAACGTTAATCGGATGACCCTGAAGCGACGACGCGACAGGATTCCTTCTCGACGCGATTGCACGCCCAACTCTCGAAAGCTTACTAATATCGAGGAATCAGTTCTTGTCAAACGTGTCCTCGATCTAGATTCGCGAGGATTTCCGCCGCGATTAAGTGCTGTTGAAGGTATGGCAAATAAGCTACTCGCCGACCGCGCCGGAGGTACCGTTGGCAAGAACTGGCCCTCCAACTTCGTAAGACGGACTCCCGAGCTAAAAACACGTCTGAATCGAAAGTATGACTATCAGCGAGCTAAATGCGAGGACCCAGAGCTTATCACGCAATGGTTCGAGCTCGTCCAGAACACTATCACGAAGTATGGGATCGTGAACGGTGACATCTACAACTTCGATGAAGCCGGCTTCCTCATGGGCATGATTGCAGCCGGAATGGTTGTCACAGCATTGGAGCGACGCGCTCGACCCAAATCAGTCCAGCCAGGCAATCGCGAGTGGGTTACGGTGATCCAGGGAGTCAACGCCGAGGGCTGGGCGATTCCGCCGTTCGTGATTTTCAAGGGACAACACCACCTTTCTGCTTGGTACAGCGACGACGTACCAGGCAATTGGGTCATCGCATTAAGCGAAAACGGCTGGACGACGAACGAGCTTGGTCTGCAGTGGCTGCAGCACTTCGAAAAGCACACAAAGGATCGCACAACCGGAGCATGGCGACTTCTGATTCTTGACGGCCACGCGAGCCACAATTCGGCCGAATTCGACGCGTTCTGCCAGGAACGCAAGATCATCACGCTCTGCATGCCTGCGCATTCATCGCATCTCCTCCAGCCGCTCGATGTAGGCTGTTTTGCGCCTCTCAAGAAGGCGTACGGAAAGCAGGTTGAAGAGCTGATGCGATCCCACATCAACCACATCACGAAGCTCGAGTTTCTGCCTGCGTTCAAAACGGCGTTCGAAGCCGCATTTACGCAGCAGAATATCGTAGGCGGGTTCCGAGGCGCAGGACTGGTCCCGCTCGATCCAGAGGCCGTGATTTCCAAGCTCGATGTCAAGCTTCGGACGCCGACACGCCCGCAGGCAGAGGCCATAACTTGGGACGCTCAAACACCGCACAACCCAGCTGAATTAGCCTCTCAGACTGAGCTTATTAGGAACCGGATTGCAAAGCATCAGAACAGCTCACCAACGCCAATCAACGATGCGCTGAACCAGCTTGCTAAGGGGGCTCAAATGATGGCGCATTCGGCTGTTCTTCTGCAGGCGGAAGTCGCGAATCTTCAAAAGGCAAACGAGGCCGCAACGCGACGTAAAAAGCGGCAGAAAAAGCGGATTCAGAAGCGAGGGACTCTTACGGTTCAGGAGGGGCAGTATTTAATCGATGGAGCTGCTGTTAACCAACAGATTTCGCGGGAAACGCGCCAAAGTGGTGCGCAATCGGAGGGGCCAGCGAGAAAACGACGGCGATGTGGGCAGTGCGGCGAAACTGGACATAATTCTCGTACATGTCAAAAAGGTGCGGAAACTACTGTAGAATAGCGTACCTATTAGAAATAGTCGATTTTGCAGGACGTTGCAGAGTTATTTGTACTTAAAGTGGGTTAGGTTTGGTAAGGTGGCACACTCGCTTGTGTGGCACGCTCGCTTGTGGGATACGTTACCTTATTCGAAAAGAGCGCATAACGTACTTCATAAGCGAATTAGTCGCATAAGCGAATTAGTCGCATGTGCCAAGACCCCACCAAACATCTCACCCACCTATCCTCATCGCCACCATGCCCGTAATTTCGAAGATCCAAGACTGTACGCGAGAAGGAAGAATCGACTGCGCTATACACGCGTTACGAAACAACCAAATCTCAAGTATTAAAGGAGCGTCACGTGTATATCGCGTGAATTACGAAACACTTCGACGCCGCCTCCAAGGTCACCCTCCACGCGCCGAAACCGTCGCAAACGGCAGAAACCTTGACGACGATGAAGAACAGACATTGACCGAGTGGATATTGGATCTTGCTGCCCGCGGTTACCCCCCTCGCAAGTGGATGGTCGAAGATACAGCCAATATGCTGCGTCGACTGCGGGGTAAGCCACCGGTCGGCAAATGTTGGGTGGACAACTACGTTAAACGTACCCCTGAAGTGCGAATTGCACAGAGCAAGAAATACGACTATCAAAGAGCAAAACAGGAGGATCCTGAGGTGATTAAGGAGCATTTTCGGCTCCTCAAGAATGTGGCGAACAAGCATGGCATCCAAGATGACGATATCTATAATATGGACGAGATAGGCTTCCTGAGAGGTGACATTGGTACAGCCACGGTTGTGACGGTAGCAGATGGACCTAGATACCACATACAGCCTGGCGATCGTGACTGGATGACGGTTATCGAATGCATCAACGTAGCCAAACGCCGTATACCAGCCATGGTTATCGCCAAAGGGAAGGTGTTCCAGAACATCTGGTTTAATAAGGACGCAGGCCTTCCAGATGACTGGGTAATCGCCCACAGCGAAACCGGATGGTCTAATAACAGATTAGGCTATATATGGCTTACAGAGGTGTTTGATCCTTACACGAAGCAACACACTAAAGGCATTAAACGACTCCTCATCATGGATGGACACAGCAGCCACTGTTCAGAGCCATTCGAGACCTATGCAAGGAAAAACAACATTATCCCATTATGGCTACCCTCACATTCTTCGCATATCCTACAACCATTGGATGTCGCTTGCTTTAGCGTGGTTAAGAGGCGCTATCGTCGAGGGGTGGAGATGTTAGCCCGTGATGGCCAGAACCACGTTGATGTGGACGACTTCCTTCGGATCTACGCTGCTGCTCGTCCTGAAGCGCTGAGTAACAGCAATATTGAAAGCGCCTTTAGAGCTACCGGCATTTTTCCATTTAATCCTATGGAGGTGCTTGATAGATTGGGTGCGATCAACGTTCCATCACCGCCCGCCGAGCCCTGTTCTTCCTCAACGAATTCGGTGACCAACACACCCAAAACGGTGCGCCAGATTGAGAAGCAGCAGAGAGCTGTAGGACGCCGACAACATGAGCTTGAACGAGGATCCACGTCACCTACGATGGTGGCAATGAGAAAGATGGCAAAGAGTGCCAAGTTGGCGTTACAAGCGACAACAATCATGGCAGAGCAACTCGAGCGTGCACAGGCTCACAATGCTAAAGTGGTTAAAAAGCGCAACATTAAAGTCAAGTATATTACTCAAAGAGAGAGCCTTACACTCAAGGAGGCAGTTGAGCTATCACAGGAGCCTGTAGCACCTCCAGAAGCTGCTCAAAGTGAGGATGGTGATGCGACACCGGAGGCTTCAAGTCGAGCTCCGTACCGCTGCAGGGGGTGTATGTCAACTGGGCATAACATAAGGACTTGCCCAGCACTCAAGAACCGTTGCGCAATGTAATTGTCATACAAAATTAGCTGGTAGTGTCATAATGCAAGAAGATGGTGGTGTTGTCCGTGGTGCCAAGAAATGCCCGACTAATTCGCTTATGCGACTAATTCGCTTATGAAGTAACGTACTGGGCTTTGCAGGTTCATTGCGACTCTCGGGCCGATCTCCTAATTTTCGCCGACGGACCCCACCAGAATCGTTGAGAACGCGTTCGCGACGCGAAACCTACGCGCAACCACCCCTTTATTGCGAACAACCCGCCCAATCGATTATAACTGTTCGCACTCATTGGCTCTAACCCTATTCGGCAATATACTTGGTGTTGAGGATCGCGCGCCTTCGCAAGATGGTACCCCGCTTACAAGAGCATCAACTCGCAACGATCCTCGATTGTATGCGCGCAAATTGGCAGATTAACGAGATCGCAGAGGCCTCTGGATGCCATCGAGCGTCAGTCTTGCGTATTAGGCGTAATATACGCTTATGGGGTGAGCCTTATGCGCCTGCTGAAGCTCCTGGGCCGCAGAGGACGCTCACTGCTCATGAAGAAGACGTATGGACTCCCACCCGCCTATTTTATATGGCTAATTGTCGTAGGTGCTTCTTGACTTCGTAGAGGCCAATCCAACGGCGTACCTTGACGAAATGGCGTGGTATCTACAGCATACATGCGGTGTTGCTGTTCATATAACGACCGTCTGGAGGACCCTCCGTCGCCGCGGCTGGAGTCGTACATACGTTCGCAGACGGGCAGCAGAACGTTGCCTGGTCTTGAAGGCAGTCTTCCTTGGCCGTATGGTTGCCTTTGATCCTCGGCAACTGGTGTTCCTGGACGAATCTGGTGCTGACGAGCGTACCGGCTGGCGCTCATACGGCTGGAGCCCTGTTGGTGTTGAAGCGACTGTTGAAGGATCCATGCGGCGATCGCCGCGCTGGAGCATCTTGCCGGCATATACGTTGGATGGCTATCTGCCAGGCGTGCTTGTCGAGCAGATTACGATCAATGCGGAGGTTCTACTACGGTGGTTGCAAGAGTCAGTATTGCCCCAGCTGCAGGCGGGGTATCATATAATTATTATGGATAACGCCTCGATGCACCGGTCCGCCGTAAGTTACGATATCTCTATTATCTCTATAACAATCACCAATAAAAACAGGAGATACAACAAGCGATAAGAGACGCCGGCATTTATATTATTTATCTACCACCGTACTGCCCAGAACTCAACCCCATCGAGCACAGCTTCCACGATATTAAGGCCTGGATCCGCCGCAATTTCCAGCATGCTACAGAGTACATTAACTTTGGTTCGTTTCTACGTCATGCTATCGCGGAGGCGACCTCTCCTGCTGCCGCTATAGGTCACTTCCGAAAGGCTGGCTATTGTGGGGCCCAAGAGGCGTTTCCGGTGGGCTATGAGGATCAGGAGGAGTAGTAGAAGGTCTAGTAGTAGCAGCAGCAGCTGCTGCTAAGCGCTCACCCCGGTAGCGGCGGACCTCTCGTCGCAGGCGCTGGAAGAGGCCTTCGGGTAGTCCCCATGAGGTCCATTGGGTAGTAGTAATATCATTCCGAATACCCTCAAGATCCCACTCTCCTTCTGTAAGGATTTGGTGTGCTCGCGTGAGACTAGCAGACTCGCATGAAGATCTTTGCTCTAACCAATGAAAGAAGCCGACCAATTGCTGGGAAGGTGACTCCTCCAAGCGGATTGGGCTTGAGGGAGGATCAGCCGCCACGGCCGCGGCCGACGCCTGCGGCGGCCCAGGCGGCGGTTGGTACGGCCAATATGCATGAGAAGGAGCTACTCCATAAGGCGGAGCAGCCCATGGGCCCCAGAACGGCGGTGCGAAGGGCGTTGGTGGTATAACAGGCGGCTGGTTGGACATCTTGGTGTCTTTCTCCTTCGCTATCCTCACCGCTACCACGCCTGGTATATGATCTAAGGAAGCCTCTCCCTTGCGTATAAGATCTGCCCATTGCCCAATAGCAGCAGTGCTCATTTTAATATGATACTGAGGACCATCTTTGCCAGGCGGGTGCCAGCAGGACCCCGTATAATTACGGCACTGCCGCTGCTGGCATCGCCAACGAGTAGATATAACTGGGCCTAGATTACCTGCAGATAGCTCCATGGCAATATCGTCGCCGAGGGCAAGGCGGTGAGCGGTACTAGTAGAAGATCGTCCAGATCGCTTAGATCCTCTATTGCTTAGATCTTCCAGGAGCGATCTTATGCCATCAACTTGTTCGTTCAACGCCGCCGCCGCTGGATCTGCTAGTACCCTTGCCGCCGCTTGCGCAGTCGCCGCGCGATTAGCTGCCTGCGCCGCCTTATAAGCCGACGGGGCAGGTCGAATATAGCAGATGACCTCAATCTGGTGACCTTTCTTACCCTCTGCAACGTGGCGTCGCAGGAGGACCTCAACACCATCAAACTCGCGCAGAGAGCTTACGTCCATCGCAGGGCATCTAGCAGCCGATAGCCGATCGTAGCTTACGATAACACACAGCTTGGAGCGCTCAAATGGCTGGCCGACATTCTCAGATATCCTCTCAACCGCGCGGATTGCCCAGTTATCGATCGTCGCCCAGTTAAGAATGTTACCTAGCTGGAGGAGCTTTGTATCGCGTAGATCGTCCTCTAGATGCGGCTTCGCGCCGCTCGTTCGCAGCACGACAAGATACTCCACAGGAGGAGGTTCTACAGTAGCAGGAGGAGCAGGAGGAGCAGGAGGAGCAGGAGGAGCAGGAGCAGCAGGAGCAGCAGGAGCAGCTACAACAGGCGGCGAAGAGGGCGGAGGATCATCAGATACTATAACAGGGTCGCTGAAGCCGGCCCAGGGTGAGGACGGTTGCGTAGGAAGCCTAGTAGTAGGCGGGCGGCGGAAGGCGCGCGATGTCGCCTTCTGAGCTCTCTTGGACGGCTTATACCTAGCAACCTCCGCGGCGACCTTGCTAGCACGCTTATAGGCCAATTTAGCAGCGCTCTTGGGCTTCTGCTTGTGCTGGCGAGGTTGCTTAGCGGGGTGGGCAGTCTTAGCTGTCGCCTGGAGCTTAGTAGATGGGGTACGAGGCCTGGAAGATCGCCTGACAGGCGTCGGCGATGAGGACGGTTCCTCACCACCATCAGTAGGATCAGACGGCGGCTGAGGGGTCGCTGGCGGCTCCGCTATAGGCGCGGTAGGCGTAGGAGGAGCGTCTTCATCAAGATTGGGATCATAACCGTCGGTTGGAGGTTCATCGCAGGCGTCGGCGGCTAGGGAGGCGGCAACGGCGTTGAAGAGGACCTCACCTTGGGCTGCTGCTATAATCGGGTTAACAACAATCTAGGAGTAAGAGGTTCGATTATAACACCTTGAGAGGCATTAGAAGGATTATTGGAGGTAATTTGAGGTATGGATCGCGCTGAACGACGCGTCGAACGACGCGATATGTCGTTAAGAGCATCGCGGATGAGGTCCGCGTTGTTGTAGCGACGAGAGCGACGAGTAGCGGTCATTGCAACACCAAGGTGATTACCGGATTAGGCGATATAAAAGACCACGATGCAATTAGAAGGGTTAGAATCACAACTATTAGGTGAGTGGGGGAAAAAGACGCGTTCTCCGATGCGTCACGGCGTGTTTTGGTGGTCGCGTCGGAGAAATTTTGGCGTTCTCGGCAAAGTCGCAATGATCTTGCAAAACCCGGTATCCCACAAGCGAGCGGACCACCCAAGCGAGCGGACCACCCCATCAAAGCTCAATCGCTTTAAGTACGAATAACTCCACAACGCCTTGGATAATTAACTATCTATAATAGAGAGCCTATTATATAGTAGTTTGCGCATCTTTTTGATATGTGCGAGAGTTGTGACCAGGCTCACCGCATTGCCCACATCGCCGTCGCTTCGTCGCAGGCCCATCCGATTGCGCACCACCTTCGCGCGTTTCCGTCGAGATCTGCTGGTTAACAGCATTTTTATCGACCAAATCCTGCCCAGCTTGAATCGTTAGCGTCCCGCGCTTCTGAATACGCTTCTTTTGGCGTTTTTTGCGTCCCGTTGCGGCCTCATTTGCCTTTTGAAGGTGTGCGACCTCGGCCCGTAAAAGCGCGTTCTCGTGCGCCATCATTGAAGCCCCCTTTATAAGGGTAGTAAACGCGTCATTAATCGGCGTTGGTGAGCTACCCTGATGCCTTGCAATCTTGCCCCGAATAAGCTCAGTTTGAGACGCTAATTCGGCTGGGTTGTGTGGTGTTTGGGAGTCCCAACTTGCGACCTCCGGGAGGGTGGGCGTTGGCGTCCGAAGTCGAACATCAAGCTTCGAAAGCACCGCTTCTGGATCGAGTGGAACTAATCCAGCGCCTCGGAATGCAGATACGATATACTCCTTCGTAAAAGCGGCTTCAAATGCCGCTTTAAAGGCTGGCAAAAACTCGAGTTTCGTGATATGGTTGATATGCGACCGTATCAAGTCTTCGATCTGCTTTCCGTATGCCTTCTTGAGCAGCGCAAAACAGCCGACATCGAGTGGCTGGAGGAGGTGGGACGAATGCGCAGGCATACAGAGCGCGATAATCTTGTGTTCCTGGCAAAACGCGTCGAATTCGGCCGAATTGTGGCTCTCATGGCCGTCAAGAACCAGAAGGCGGTATGCTCCAGTTACGCGGTCCTTTGTGTGCTTTTCGAAGTGCTGCAGCAACTGCAGACCAAGCTCATTCGTCGTCCAACCATTATCGCTTAATGCGACGGCCCAATCGCGTGGCATGTCGTCGCTATACCAGGCGGAGAGGTGATAATGGCCTTTAAAGATCATGAACGGCGGGATAGACCAGCCCTGCGCGTTGACTCCTTGGACCACCGTAACCCACTCGCGATTGCACGGCTGGACTGATTTGGGTTGAGCGCGTCGCTCCGATGCTGTGACAACCATTCCAGCTGCAATCATGCCCATAAGGAAGCCAATTTCGTCGAAGTTGTAGATATCACCATCCACGATCCCGTACTTCGCGATTGTATTCCGCACGAGCTCAAACCACTTCGTAATAATCTCAGGATCCTCGCATTTCGCTCGCTAGTAATCGTACTTGCGATTTAAATGCGTTTTTAGCTCGGGGGAGCGTCTCACAAAGTTAGAGGTCCAGTTCTTGCCAACCTTGCCTCCGGCGCGATTGGCGAGTAGTTTATTCGCCATATCTTCAACATCGCGAAGTTGGGGGGAATTCCTCGCGAACCTAAATCGAGGATACGCTTGACAATCACGGACTCTTCGAGATTGGTAAGTTTTCGAGAATTGGGCGTGCAAGCGCGTCGTGAAGGGATACCACCGCGTCGTCGCCTAAGCGTTGTTTCGGCGACACTATAAGCCCTTGCAGCGCCTCGGGTAGTTTGATCTTCGTTTTGATCGATAGCTTGTGATGCTAGGAATAGATGAGCCTCATAAGAAGTAGATTGAGTATGTGTTGGTTGAGGCATAGATAACGAAAGTTAGGGTGACGCGTTTTGTTGATGGGGTGCGCCGCTCGCTTGTGGGATACGTTAGCCTGCAGCACTTAAAAGTTTTTCGTCGCCTCTTGGCTCTTAAGCGCCTCTTGGAAAGCGCACGAATGTCCCCTGCTTTGATGTCAAATTCCACGTTGGTCAGATCAAGTTCGACGTGAGCTGCCTTTGCTGGTGTCGCGGTTGGCACGGCGGTGGCGTTTGGCAGAGCACCCCTGCCAACTTGATTCGGTGGCGAATCTCCACGAAGAACACTCGCGTAGGTGGTGCTACCCTGGGGCTGCGAAGCGGTGCTTTCACGCGTAATCTCGATGAGTTCCGATATTTCTTTCTTCAGTTCAGAAACCTGCTCCGTCAGCTGTTCACGTGCTTCTTGGGACTGTTGGAGTTTTTCAGTCAGGCTCTTGTTCTGGTCAGAGATTGCCTCTAGCAGGTCGACAATATCATCGTGAGTAGTTTCCTTAGTCAATTTCCTCGGCTTAGCTGGGCGAGATGAAGCCTCAGTGGACGGTTTTCCACGGTGAAGAGTTCGATAGTCGGTGCGGTCGATCCGGCGGAGTGAGACGCGCCAAGACGCGTCCGCGACGCGTCCATCTCCACCCGCACCTCCTTCGGCCGACGCCGCCGGCATTGCAGCCAGCTTTTATTGTTTTTTTTTTTTTTTTTTCGAGATTCGAGATTCGATATTTGTAAAGATCTAACAATACCTCTTCCAAACCAGCAGAAGAGTCTCCGGGGTGGCCAGCTTCTAGGGGTGGCCAGCTTCCATGGCGCCCAGCTATCCCGATATTTTCGCGCGCGCCCACACCAAAAACGGGGAGAACGCGCCATCGACGCGAAACTACACACCTCGCGCAGAATCGTCGCCCGAATCGTCCGGTATCATCAAATTGTCCCAATTGGGTAATCGACCTGGTGTTGCAATGACCTCCCAACGTCGCTCTCGTCGTCTTAACAACGCTGCCTTCATCCAAGAGGCCGATGAAGCTCTTGCACGTCGTGCCGCGCCTCATTCTGAGTATGCTGACTCTCGTAAGGACCCGGCTATAGCTGAAGGTGTTGTGATCTTGCCCTAGCAGCTTCTGAACGTGTTGTTGACGCTATTGTAGCCCATGCGGATGCTCATGTAGCCGCCGTTGCCCCCGCTCTGGCCCAGCCTCCCTCCGACGGCTGTGCCGAGCCTCCTATAGACGATTATAACCCCAATCTTGAAGAAGACGAGCCTCCAGCGACCCCGCCTGTGTATTATAAGCCGTCATCCGAAGCCCTTGGTGGTGAGGATGAGCTTCCCTCATCGCCCACGCCTGGCCGGCGCTCTGCGAGGCCTCGTGAGCCGTCAGCGAAGCTTCAAGCGACAGCTGCTACGGCTCGTCCTATGAAGAGAACCTCCCAGCAGCGCCGGCGCACACCAAATCTCGCTATTTAGCTAGCTCGTGAGCGTGCTAGCAAGGTGGCTACCGAAGTTGCTGCGTATAAGCCGTCCAAGAGGGTTAAGAAGAAGGGCCAGAAGGCCACCTCTCGCGCCTCTCGTCCTGATCCTCCATCTACGCCTCGGTTTCGCTCGTCCTCACCTTTTGAGGGCTTCAGCGACCCAGTTAGTGGTGAGGTCGATATCTCAGAGGATCTACCTTCCTCACCGCCTGTACCCACCACTCCTGCTATCGAATATGTTGTTACTTTGCGCACGCATGGTGCCAAGCCTCATCTGGACAGCGAGACGCGTGATATGAAGATCCTTCAGCTGGGTGACGTTCTGAATTGGTCAGAGATCGAAGATTGGGCCGCGGCTACTATAGCTGGAGTAACTGAGAGCGTTGGGCGTGCCTTCGAACGCTTGAAGCTGTGTATTATCTTAGGATATGACAAGCTAGCGCAAGCCAATCGTCCTGCAATGGATGTCAGCGCATGGCAAGATCTTGAGAAGATTGAGGCGCTTATCCAGCGCAACGCCGCCGCGGGCAAGAGAGGTCATCAAGTCGAGGTTGTTTGCCATATTCTTCCAGCCGTGAAGTTGCAAGAAGCGACTCTGGCGGCTAATCGAGCGTCTAATGTACAAGCAGCAGCAGCGCTGCTATCAGATCCGGCCGCGGCGGCGTTGAACGATCAGGTAAATCAAATGAAGACGATGATGTCAGCTTTTGGAGGAGGCTCCAAGCGCGGCAGATCTTCTGCAATAACTACCCACCGGCAGGAGGCGCCAGATAATATTATCACCGAAATCGCAGGCGGGAATCTTGGTGTTTTGCTCACGATGCGCTGGCGCTGCCAGCACCGCCAATGCCGTAATTATACAGGCACTTGCTATCATCCAGCCGATCGGGACGGTCCTCATTATCATATCAAGCTCGATAGCACGTTGTTGACGGCGTGGAGTGGACGCAATGCGCCAAGGAGAGGCGACAATCGACGAGATGCCGGGTATTGTAGCTGTCCGAGCTATGAGATCGCACGAGGCAATGAAGAACTCGCAGCAGCCGCAAGCACCTTTTATAGGCACTACCTCATTTATATCACCGTTTTGGAACCTGTGAGCACCTCAGCCATATCCAGGATATGGTGTAGCTCCTCTTCAAGCGTACCCAGGGTACCCTGCGTCCCCGCCTACGATGCAGGCTGCTCATGACCCGCCGTCAAGCCCAATACGGCTACAAGAGTCGCCTTCTCAGCAGCTAGCTGGCTTTTTTATCTGGCTCAAAGGTCAGGCCTCGTGTGAGAGTAATAATCTCCAGCGAGCACACCAAATTCTTGCGGAAGGAGAGTGGGATCTTGAAGGATTACGACATGATATTACTGCTACGCAATGGGCCGGCTGGGGGCTACCTGAGGGTCTCCTACAACGCCTGAGGCATGAGATCCGCCGCTATAGAGGTGAGCGGCTTGCTGCTGCTACTACTACTCCTTATCCTCGCCGATCCGAAGAGCATCTTGAGCAACGCAGTAGCCCGCCTTTTTGAAGTGTGATAGAGCGCCGCCTGGTGTTGAGACCTGCTGTACGCCATGCCTCAAGAACGACCAGAAATATATATACTCTGAGGCATGAGCGAAGTTGCGACGAATCCACGTCTTTAGATTATGAAAGCTGTGCTTAATAGGGTTGAGTTCTAGGCAGTAGGGAAGAAGATATATAAGCTGGACGCCGGCATTACTGATCGCTTGTCGTATCTCCTGTAGGTACTAGTAAATACAATGAAAAATAATAAAAATAGGAGAACGTACAGGAGTCCTGTGAATCGATGCGTTATCCATTATAATAATATGATAGCCGGCACGTAGCTGTTGCAGCACCAACTCCCGCAGCCAACCCAGCAGGACCTCAGCATTAATCGTCACTTGCTCGATGAGCACACACTTCAGGTAGCCATCTAGCGTGTACGCGGGTAATATACTCCAGCATGGTGAGCGCTGCATTGACCCTTCAACCGTTGCTTCGACGTTGACCTCGCTCCAGCCGTATGAGCGCCAGCCGGTGCGCTCATCAGCACCAGATTCGTAGATAAATACCAACTGGCGCAGATTAAAAGCAAGCATACGGCCGCGGAAGACTGCCTTCGTGAAGAGACAGCGCTCAGCAGCCCTTCTTCGCACGTATGTACGGCTCCAGCCGCGTCGCTTGAGGGTGCGCCAGACGGACGATATATGAACAACAATACCACACGTATGATGAAGATATCACGTCATTTCGTCCAGGTACGCCGTAGGAATGGCGTCCAGAAAGTTCAGAAGCACCTGCAGCGATTAGCTATATAATATATACCGGGGGGACGCTGCTACATCTTCCTCATGAGCTGTGAGAGCCTTCTGCTGCCCACCTATGGCTGTCGGTGCATAAGGCTCACCCCATACGCGTAGATTGCGCTGGATACGATACACAGACGCTCGGTTACACTTAGCAGCCTCAGCAATAGCGCCTACGTGCCACTTGGCGCGTGCAGTCCAATATTGTGACGATTTGGTGCTCTTGCAGGCGGGGAGGTGCCATTGCGCGTCGCCGGAGGTGCGGCAACACCGTGGGTATTGCCGAAAAGGGAAGTACAGGGTAGGGAATACGATAGACAACGTGAGTTATGCCGCAATGGGTGCTGCGAAGGCGTGTTGTGGTAGTTTCGCGTCGATGGCGCGTTCTCCGCTTTTTTGGTGAGGGAGCGCGCGCGAAAATGTCAGATAAAGGCCCCCCGTCGCTAATTATGCGAAAACCCCGGTAACGGTCGCGTGCGGCAGAGGACCTTCGGCCGCGACACCAGCAACGCGTCTCAACACGTCCCCAGCAGACCGCGACACGCCCACATCGGCAATCCCGCATCACCGCGTCATTGGCCTCAGACTTCATCATGCCCCCCGACGCCAGCGGCAGGATCTACTCGGCCACCTACAGTAATGTGAGCTGCCTCCTCCCGTCCCGCTGCCTGCATCCCCACAACTGCCTCCATACCGCCCTTGCTGACGTCGTCATTGCCAACAGGTCCCCGTCTACAAGTTCAATGTGGAGGGCAACCATGTTATGCGCCGCCGCGCCGACGACTGGATCAACGCCACCCACATCTTGAAGGTCGCCGACTTTGACAAGCTTGCCCGCACGCGCATTCTCGAGCGAGAGGTCCAGAATGGCGTGCACGAAAAGGTGCAGGGTGGCTATGGCAAATATCAGGGTTAGTGTCGCAGGGAGTGAAGCGCAGTGTGGCCATGCACCTAACTCGATTGCGTCAGGGACCTGGATCCCACTCCACGAAGGCCGTGTACTCGCCGAGCGCAACGGAGTCCTTGACAAGCTCCTGCCAATTTTCGATTTCATCCCGGGCGACAGGAGCCCGCCGCCTGCACCAAAGCATGCTACCGCCGCATCTTCAAGGCCGAAGGCCGCGCGCCAGAGTCTAGGCCGACGGGCGCAAGGTAAACATTACCAATCTACTGATTGCAACCTCCCTGCTAACGGTGCTTCAGTCGCTTATGCGGCTGCCAGCCAGGTGAGCGAGGATCACTACGAAGTAGAAAGCGCACAGTATGCCGACGCGGAAACGCCCGACAATGTCACAATCGCCGAGTCCGTGAGGGAAGGAGGACGCAAACGGAAGCGTGATGCGGACCAACTGTCTGCGCAAGATCGTACGCACCAGGTCTGGGCAGATGCATTGTTAGACTCTCAGCATCCTCCTCCAGCAAAGAAGCCAAAGGCCGCAAAACCGCTGGGCTGCTTCCCGAACTTCGATGACAGCGACGTCGCAATCTCCGTGGGCGACCTGGAGCTAAAGCTGCACAGCCAGACGCTGTGCGACACCTGCGACTACTTTGCCGAGTTCAACAGCACGAGCACCAAGTTCCCCGAGCGATTTGCCCTCAAGCCCAGCAGCCTGTCCCTCGGCAATGATGCCAACCAAACCTTGGCCTTCGCCGTCGTTTTGCCCACCGGTTCCGATAGCAACGATGTGGAAGCAGCAGACGATGACGACAATAGTGCGCCGCGAGCCACTACCCCCACCAGCGATGCCCGCATGAAACGCGCCCGTGCCGCCAACGAAGCCATCTTCCGTCTCCTGTACCGGCAGCCGCTCTCGTGTGCCAGGCCAACTGACTTCCGCGACGCTGCCGCCCTTGCCACGCGCTACGGCTGTATGAATAAAGTCAAAGATGCGCTGGTCTCAGCCATCCTGAAAGCCAGCCTCGGGACTACGCTCTTTCGGGACGACCCCTGGGCCCTCCTCAATGCAGCGTACAACCTGCGCGACGAGGCCATCTTCTCAGAGGCCCTGCTACACGTTGTTGGGCGCGGCGGCGGCGACGAGCTTCTGCCAAGCGGGGTGGCGGACCTGGTAGACAAGCACCTCGCTGACTTGGAGGCCAAGGTCAAGACGTGCTGGCAAGACGCACTGCGCTGCTGCAGAACGGACAGCATACCGCGAGCTCTTGCGACGACGCTCATGCGCAGCTACATGGACCAGCACGTCGTGTGCGCGCTGGGAAGTCCGCTGCGGCCTGAGGTGTACAAGGTCCTGGCCGCGCTCCACCACATGGCCAACATCAAGCCGCTCCTGCATGCCGGTCTTATGGCTAGCGTGGATGAGGTCGACGATGCTCTCGTCGCGAGCCAAACCTTCATCAACAACCAAGATTCAGACCGTTGCTATGATGCGGAGAGTTATGATAACACCATCCACATCCTGAACGAAGGGCTCGACCAGTGTGTGAACCGCCAAAGCGTTGAGGGCGAACTACGGAGCATGCTGCAAGGAATCAAGGAAGTCATCAAGCCCCTCTTCGTGGGGGATAGGAACGTGGGATACTTCACGTGTATGCACTTCGCGGGACCCTTTCCGTGGCCGAATACGCCTCCCAGCTCTCCGTAGAACTTCTTTTAGTCGTCAAACTTATCCTTATTCTGTCAGACTATTTTGCCTTACTGCCTCAGATCAGCTTCTACTCTTTGCCACCTCCTCACTACTCCTCATCTTCACAAGCATCGGATAGCAATATCGGCTTCTATTCTCCTCGGTTATTCAAGCACTCATTTATGTATATAAGCAAGCCTACTTACCTCCCTCTCAGGAGACAGGCAGAATCTACTCTCTTTTCTGACCTCACTACTCTTCACTCAACCAAATCCAACACATAACCACTGCCCCTGAGCTAGCCAACAAACATGGGTACCAGTCAAAAGATATAAGAGTCTTTGTGGATAACCAGGCCGCACTCTTGAGGCTCAAACACCCTAACAACACGCCTGGCCAATGGTGGCAGCAACGGGCAATTCACGCTGCCAGGCAGCTAAGAGACAGGGACAACAAAGTCACGGTTGAATGGGTTCCAGGGCACGTCAACGTGCACGGAAATGAGGAGGCCGACAGACTTGCCAAACAGGCAACGTCAATCCCTCCTACAACAGAAGACACTTCTGTTGCATTCTACGGAATGCAACTAAAAAAAGTCCTCTACAATGAGTGGAAAAGCCAGCTCTTATCAGTTCCCAGCTCAGCCTACAGTAAAGCACTTACCTGGAAGATAAAGAGGAAGCTGATCGCCTCTACTATGGTAAGGGAAACAGCTTCCTCGTTCTACCAGCTGAAGATTGGACACGGATACTTCAAATCCTATCTCTATCGTTTTAACCATGTAGAGGATGATAGATGCTACCAGTGTAGTTTTCAATCCTGTCAATCCTTATCAATCGATATCGACGATTGAATTGAATTGAGATGGAATTGACAGGAAATTGATCAATCCTCCTGGAATTCAATCAATCCAATCAATCCGTGAGACTATTTGCTAGCAATCAATCAATCCATGACGACCGAAGTGCGCAGACTGCAATCAGAGCCACCCAACAGGAGCAGTCCAATGTAAAGGAGCCATGCCCTACCCTCTTCTAAGCGGAGGATAACTGCGTATCGCCTCCTACTTTCTTTTGTTACCTCTTAATGTACACTACCCAGTAGCACATTCCTTTGAATAGTCTGTAGCCTGCATATCGCTCAGGGCGATGGGTCAGGGTAAATGAATTCAACTCAACTCAACTCAACTCCTCCTGGAATTTCCGCCACCGGGGCGCCACCGGGGCGCTACCCTCTTCTATCACAGATATCACAACGCCAACTCCCACTGTGGCTTGTTGGCAGGACAACCAGTAGGAAAAAGAATTCAATTTCAAAGTCTAATCAAGCATTTCGATGCCAGCTCTTCATACATTCGAGCATTTCAATTGTTTGAGCGGATAACTGCGCTCTATCCCATGAGATTGTACGACGAGCTCCTGAAAAGACTCGCTCCGCCTCGTCACTCATTGCTAGGATTGAGAGGATATCAAGTGCCATTCTTAAAAGCCTTGGAAAGCGTCTTCTTTGTGGCTCTTATAGCCACCACTCAATAGCACTCATATTCCCGAGGTCGTAAGGCTCTTGATCGCAATAGTCGTCAAACTCATCCAGGCTGCGTAGCCGAGAGTAACCCTCCAGGTCTCGTGCAATCTTACGGAATGCGGAGACTAGCTTTTAAGTCTCTTAACTCGCTTCGACTTCGTATAATAGTATTACAGGAAGGTATGTACTCTCCCGGTAGCCCCGCCAAAGCTTTCTGACGCTATTGATGGCCGTTTTTTGCCAGAATACTTTCCAGTTGCTTTGGATATACTTCGTACGGCGGTTTAGATGAAGTATAATACCAGCGGCATAGAGAGGTGAGTCATCTATCTTGCTATAATACTTGTCAAGAGTCTCCCAGCTACTAGTAATCCAAGAACAGAGCTCCTTATCGTCTTTAAACTCATCGAGCGCCGATTCCAGGTGCCTAATCAGCACATCCATAGTAAAGAGCACAAAGTCGATTGTCGCCTTATGTCCTTGGCAGTACAGAGTTGCCTCCTGAAACGGCCCCAGAAACGTCTGGATAGTACGAATCTTTTGCCAGTCTAGGGGAGACAGGAAGTTATCCTTCAGGTCCGCCCAATAGGCTTTGCAGAACTCGTCAATCTTGCTTTCATACTTAAGTGCAATATCGCACATGCTGGTCCAGCTATTCCAACTTGTACGGTTATCCAGCGGAATCAACCTTCCCACCAGGTCGATAAAGGCCTGAGTGCGGCCGCTTAATGCTCGCACGAAGACAATAATATTATAAAGCTTGCCTATGGGACCCATAACTCGAAATGACTGCCGTAAGGCTTCGATAGCTCCAACTAGGCCATCTCTCGCGATAATCTCCTGCTCTTCGAATGAGTCCAGCTCCTCCACCTACATAAAATTGTGGAAGAGGAATGCCTAAACGGCCAAATTAATTATATAGCCAATGCAACGTATACGATGAGTAAGTATATCCCAAGGGACATCTTGTTCTTCAAGATAGTCACCAATCGCAGAAAAAAGAGTATCGTTTAAGCTTGCGTTGTCGCTAATAATGGATCTAATCTTTTAAACGATGCCGAAGTCTTCGAGAATTGGTTTAAGAGCCTTAAATTGCTCCTCTCCAGCATGATTAGGAATCGTGCGAAGACCAATAAGAGGCCTAGACACCTCGGTTTCGCCTTCTGCAATATAATGGGCGCAGATTCCAAGCAGAAGGAGCCTATTAGGAGATAACCATACATCGACTGCAAGATTAACCTTTAAGATCGACGACTGAAGCCTCTTTCGTATAGAATCTTTCCGGCATTCGTAGAGCATCTTAATCTTCTTTCTAACCTCCGAGTGTGCGGTTGTAATACAGCCTTCGACCTCCGAGTTGAGAAGCTGGCAAAAGGCGTAAAATTCGGGCCACTCCACAATACGAAATAACAGATTCCGCGCAATAATTAACGTAGCCAGCGCCTCCGTGATGACCTCCTTGTTAAGAACCTTTCGAAAGACTTAAGCGTCTATCTTTTGCGACGTTTGCCCTGCTGATGCCGCCTTTAAGTAAAGGCGTTCGAGCTGGTCGGCGGTTAATTTACAAATCGCTCCAGGCTCTTCCACGATAGTAATTCCATGGACACTTACGAGATGGTTTCGAAATGTGTTACTTACCTGGCTTCGATAGCCATTCGTACAGTATTTGCAATAGAAAAGTCGGTTTTTCCCTTCCTTTTCCGGTTCATTTAGTCCTGGCTGAAGACAGTGTGCCCTCGTTGCAGATACTACAGTTCCTCTTATATTTCTGGATCGTAATGTTATCTCGGTAGTAAGAGAGTCAACGGAAAGGTTTGTAAAAGACGAATTGAGCTCGTCATCCATGCCCGATAATTAATAAGGCAATAGAAGAGGACTGTTTAATGCATTTCGGATCCTACGGCTCCCTGCGGGCGTGTTTTATGGCGTTTGTTTGGTGACGTTTGGCAGGGCAACCAGGAGGCTGTCGATCCTTATCAATCGTCAATTCAATTCCATGATGGACTTGATATCGATTGATAGGGATCGATTGATAAGATTGATAAGATCGAGATTGAAAACCACACTGGATGCTACTGCTCTGGTACGGCAAAACAAACACCGAGACATCTCCTCTTAGACTGTTATTTATATAGAGCTGAAAGGCTCTCTATAAAAGACGCTCTGGAGAAACCTATTCTTAATCTTACGGACCTATTCACTACAAATAAAGGCACTCAAGGAACAGCTGAGTTTCTTAGAAAAACCAAGATATCTACGCGCCGGTGGATTCTTAACAACACGCCCGACGGGGTTTAAATACGTCCGACGCTTACACTCCTTTGTTTTCTATTACTATTCTCTCATACTATCTCCTTAGAGGCCTGCCTCTCGTTTGGCTTTTAAGTCTACTATTCCTTGTGCTCTCCTAGAATGCTTCTTTTACAAGGAGCCTCGAGGAAATATATAACCAGAAACGGCTTTTAAAGCTCGTCTTTGATAGTCTCTGACTCAAGAAGGACGTTAAACCAAATAAATAAATAAATAAGATCTTTCGTAAGGATAGGGTAGCCGTGCTCACCGCGTGGATAGTAAAAGCGGCATTTAAACTACTTGTCCCGCTTATGCGTACGGAGGCAATACTCGTGACGATAGAAGTGCCGCTAAACTCGGTTAAGAATAGATACTAGGCTATCGAAGGTATTCTATTGCTAATTAGGCGGGAGCGTAAGACGACTCCGCTCATAAACTGGAGGAACTCTCCCACGCTGCGGGTTCGTAGCAGATATGTGGATGCCCCAGAAGTTAGCGAAGACTTTTCTAAACTCCTCATCCTCTATACCACCATCATCAGGATTTATAGCGCCTTGGGACCAAAGAAGACCATGATGATGCGTACTGCCCTGACCTTGCCACTCATACCTTCCCCAATAGTCATCAACGTTATACTTCGGTTTGGGGACTTTGTCGAAGGCAGTGTAGCGACGATGGAAGTGCCAAGCGGCAATATGGGGGTTCTCTTTGGTGTTCTCACGGGACATTCGAGCCTTCCGCTGAGCATCAGCCTGACTCCACTGGTCATAGTGAGGCATATGGTTATGCAAAGAATCCCAATGGTAGTCGGCAGCACTAAGCGTGAGGAAGAGACTGGGGCAGCTGAGGGCGAACGTATGACTCTAGCAGACGCTTGCGACCATTCCAATATGGACGAGTGCCTCGAATAGTAGCGAAGTAGTGGATAATGCTATTGAGAAACTGTTGGGCCTCGGGCTCGTCACTGGCGAAAGCTGCGCGCAGGGATTCAATATCGAAACTCTCCTCCCCTTTACGCTTGGCGAAGAAGAGACTCTTGCCTTGGATCTGCTTACGCATCAGGGTGTTGAAAACCACATAGCGCCAACGCGGATGGCGAGCAAAGCGTCCGTCCTTGTATTTCATCAGGTGCTCAAGATAGCCCGCTGTTGGACATCACGTGTTTCAAGGTCTCCTTATATCACACCACATAGCTTAGCTACAATCACTCGTATAAGAGGCAAGCGGGTCACCTACCCACTCCCTCTTCATGCCATCATCAATGAATGATCACTGTTCATCAACATTCCAACAGTTATGAGCCCGGAATCACTTCCAAAGTCGTTATTCATCGTTTGATCACCGTATAAGCGTCTCATACGCTTATAACGTCCTCTCTGCGGCATCCAGAAGGACACCGTGTTGTTGCACCCCGTTGCAACACATTGCGACCGTGCGACGGCTTTCCTCCACGCGTCATCTCATCAACAATCATCACGACACGACTATTTGCCTCATCACTGAGCATCCTAAGTGTCTGATATATGTTCCTGGCTAGCTCGACCTTGTTTGGTTAGCTGTACCACGCCTCTTGAAGAATAACGCTTGTTTGTCGCCCACCATGTCTTCGAAGCCAATCATCGTCCTCAAGTCGTCACAAGACTGGGATGAATGGTTCTTCATCGTCCAATCGCGTGCTAAGAAAGCTCGTGTATTCAACTACATCGACCCAACTAAGGACACACGTCCACAACAACCAATCGCGCCCACCAAGCCTCCACTGCCTACGGGTGAAATCACCGACGCTGCTCGTGAGGAGCACAAGTGGAAGCGCGAGGACTATAAGGAGGACAAGAAGGAGTACGATAGGCAGATACGAGAACTCAATGACCTCTCATCGCTCATTGAGGACTCAGTGTCTCAGCCGTTGCTGCCGCTCCTGCGCAAGATCGAGGACTCTCATCCGTATGCGCAGTTGCGCGCCTTGCAAGCACGACTCCAACCTTCTGTCTCTACACAACAGGAGTTCGTTCTCAATAAGCTCCGCGAGCTTGAGAAGCCTCCAACTGCTCAGGGCACCGAAAAGTGGCTCACACAGTGGGAGGAGTGTGTATTCAAGGCACGCTCTCTCGGCCTCTCTGACGTCGAAGGCTCACGAGGAGTAAACGCATTCCTCAAGCCTATCATGCAACACGACTCAGAATACGCCAGCCCTATCCTTCGTGAGCTACGACTGGGTACCAAGACGCTTGACGTTTCAGATGTCATTGTCGACTATCGTGAGCATGCTCGCCAGAAGCAAGCACTCACAATGAACAAGACTCGTACGACCTTCGCAGCCACTCTACGAGGTGACGAGCAGCCTAAGAAGCCCCTCAAGTGCCTCTGTGGTGACTATCACTGGTATTACCTATGCTTCTACCTTAACCCGAACGCGCCTGATCGTCCTGCCGACTTTAAACCTAACAAGAAGGTTCAGGACAAGATCCTCAAGCTCATGAAGAATGACAAGATCAAAGCACAGGTGGAAACTGCCCTCAAGCGCGGCTCGCCGCCAACACCTCATATACAGGGCAACAAGCAGCAAAAGGGTAAGGGCAAGGAGCCCAAGCCTAATGCGCCTGCCAGTGAGGACAATAGTGATGACGAGCAAGGCTCTATCAAGTCCTTTGCAGCTATTATTGCACAGTCATTCGTTGCTCAACGAGACTCACGTCCAACCACGTTGGAGCTCTCGTGGATTGCCGACACTGGCACCACTCATCACGTGTGCAACAAATACATGCGTAAGAGATTTACCAAGACACGCAACGCAGGCCCAGATGATTATATTATCTGTGGCAACACGCGTGCACCAGTTAAGAGCTTTGGCAATGTTACCGTCAATACCAGCAATGGTAAAACGAGCAAGGTTATCACCCTGCGTGACGTAGCATACGTCCCATCGTTTATGGGAAACCTCGTCTCTATTGCTAAGTGCAATGAGAAAGGCGTTCACATGGATACCAAGAGACCCCGTCTCTATAAGGACAACACTACGGTATGCGTCCTTACACCTTCTGAAGGTCAGTTCTTCCTTGAACTGCACCGAGCAGAGCCCTTATCGGCTATCACGAGCGCTGCGGCCACCCGTAGTCTCCCAGCTGAACAGTGGCATGGAGTCTTTGCTCATGCCAACCACCATGCCATCAAGGCATTGCCCACGGCAGTCACTGGCGCAACGTTCACCAACAGCGTTATGCCCACACACTGCGACGTTTGCGCGCGTGCGAAAGCTCATCAGCTTATCGCGCGAGACTCATCACCAGAGGAAGCTCGCAACGAGCCGTTCTTCCGAGTCTCATCTGACCTCATTCAGATGACTCCTGCTTACAACCAACACGAGTGGATCACTCATATCGAGTGTACAAAGAGCAACTACGCCTTTACCCGCACCCATGTGCTTAAATCAGACTGCAACACGCTTATCCTCGACATTCTAAGCATGATTGAGCGTCGTTTTGATACCCTCACAGCGTTCTTTCGAACTGACGGTGAAAGATCACTCAACACCGCGTTCAAGAATGAACTCAAGCGACGTGGAATCACGTTGGAAGTCTCAGCACCTTACACGCCTGCCCAAAACGGCCATGCCGAAAGAACTGGTTATTCGATCGTCATCAAAGCACGCGCAATGCGTATTGGGGCAAACTTACCCGAGCGTTTATGGCCAGAGACAGTTTTGGCAGCAACGTATATACACAATCGGACGCCAAGCAAAGTCCTCAGGTGGAAGACACCCTTCGAACTTGCTCATGGCACCAAGCCAAACGTGGCTCACATGAGAGTCTATGGCTGCAAAGCCTACGCTCTTAACAAGACCATTACCCGTAGCGACAAGCTACAAGAACGAGCGTTAGTCGGTTACCTTATTGGATATGATTCCACCAACATCTATCGTATCTGGTATCCTCCAGGCGATCGGATCATTCGCACACGCGACGTCACCTTCGACGAATCGTCGAAATACTCCCCAGATGAGCAAGAGGACTATTACGACATCGAGGAAGCAGAAGAGGAGCCTCAGGAGGTTGTTCCTCGCATCATTCTACACTCAGAAGACCTCATCACGTCCGACTCTTCGTCCAGTGAAGATGAGGAGGTTACTCATGCGCAAACCGCAGGAGTAATCGAACAATCTGCTCCATCACCAGATGGTCAACAACAACAAGGCACACCGCCTGACAAGCCAGATGAGCAACAACCTCAACTGCTTACGCCGTTGCCGTCCACCAGAGACGATGACACGCCACAACCGCCAGGCGATGACGAGCTACCGTCATCATCTGCCCTCAGTAACCCACCTACCTTAGGGGGTGAGGATGAGGAGCAACAGCAAGAGCGACGCCTTGGCCGTCTCCTCCCTGTTCAATATGATACTGAGCCTGACCCAGGAGCGGCACGAGGCAATCGTGCACCCCTTGCAGCTCATATCAACGCGGACCCCAATCCGAACCTTATCATCGAGGGACCGAGGACTCGTAGAGGAGCCGCCCATGCCGCAAAGGTAATCACCAACGCTCACTGCGAGCAGACCTTCCTCGCCGCGAGCATGAGCGCAATTCTCACAACTGAGTATACGAGCAATCTCGAGGCTCAGTCTACTACACACGAGAATCCTCCACCCTCTTATCAGCTAGAGGAGCTTCCTCCTCTGCCGCGCATTCATCGAGACGACCTGCCACCCGAGCCTCGTTATTACAAGGACATCCTCAAGCACCAACTAAAGCCTTATCTCTTTCAAGCACTCTATCGTGAGCTGCAAGAAGGCAATGGTAAGGGGGTGTGGGTCGTCGTAGACGAGGATCAATCACACAAGGCCAACAAAGAGGTCATTCCTCTTACGTGGGTCTTTAAATACAAGTTCGACGAGAAGGGATATCTTACTAAGGTTAAAGCACGTTTGTGCGTACGAGGCGACCTCCAAGTCTCCTATCAAGACACATATGCGGCTACCCTTGCCTTCCGTATCTTCCGCACGCTTATGGCGATTGTCTGCGCATTCGACCTTGAGATGTGGCAATACGACGTCGTCAACGCCTTTCCTCATGTCCCTCTCGATCAACCAACCTTCTGCAAAGCACCAGAAGGCATGACACTTCCTCATGGAAAGATCTTACTGCTCAAGAAGGCTCTCTATGGGCTCAAAGAATCGCCAGCATTGTGGCAAAAGCACTTCCAAGCTACACTCAAAGACCTAGGACTCGAGCCCGTGCCAGACGCCCCATGTCTCTATGCGAACGAACACCTCTTCGTGTTCTTCTTTGTAGACGATATCATCATGGCCTTTGCCAAGAAGGATGAGGCATTTGCACATGCATTCGAACAAGACCTCTTTCAACGCTACGAGATGCGTAAGATAGGTGAGGTCCAATGGTTCTTAGCTCTACGAATCGTCCGTGATCGCAACAAAGGACTGCTGTGGCTATCACAAGAATCCTACCTTACCAGCCTCAAGGCTAAATACAACGTCAAGGAGTCATCGGTTGCAACACCTCTCCCTGCAGAGGACCCGTCTACACCGAACGATGATGCTCATGCAACACCGCAAGACATTCATACCTACCAAGGCAAGATGGGATCTGCTCAGTTTGCCGCTATAAGCACGAGACCTGACATAGGCCACGCCTGTTCAGCCCTCTCTGCCTACCTCACTAACCCATCAAAGCGGCACCTCTATCTTGCCCAGCGCCTGTTAGAGTATCTCGTGAACACTAAAGATCTTGCGATCGTATATCGAGCAGATGTAGAAGATGACCAACGCATCTTCATACCCAGCAGCGACGCGTCATTCGCTAACGACGCTGCCACACGACGCAGTTATCAAGGATCACTCATGATGCTGTTTGGAGGACCTGTGGACTGGAAGGCCTCTAAGCAACCAACCGTAACGACCTCGACAACGGAAGCAGAGCTCCTCGCTCTATCAGAAACCGCCAAGCAAGCTTATTGGTGGAGACGCTTCTTCAGAGGTATTCAATTTGAGCCAGGTCACCTTATCCAGATCGAGTGTGACAATACACAGACGCTTCGTCTTATGGAAGAGAACGTAGGCAAGCTCGTCACGAAGCTTCGTCACGTTGATATCCATCATCATTGGCTCAGGCAAGAAGCTCAAGCAGGCAATGTTCACTTCAAATGGACACCAACAGCCCAGATGATCGCAGACGGACTTACGAAGCCGTTATCAAAGCAAAAGCATGCCCACTTCGTGCACGGCTTAGGCCTCTCACCACTGCAACAGTGAGTGCGGCGCACACGCCGCTCAAATCAGATTGTCATCATTTCATTTACGTATTTCGGTAATCACGTTCCTTTTTACACCTTTTTAAGGTCAACACTAAGCAGATTATCGCGCACTACCCATTCAGGCACTACGCGAAGGGGGTGTGTTGGACATCACGTGTTTCAAGGTCTCCTTATATCACACCACATAGCTTAGCTACAATCACTCGTATAAGAGGCAAGCGGGTCACCTACCCACTCCCTCTTCATGCCATCATCAATGAATGATCACTGTTCATCAACATTCCAACAATAATCTTCTCGCTCGGGAGCTTAATATTATTAGCACAATGCCCGATATCGACGAATACGAAACCTATACTTTATAAATACGTATCCCGATCGACTATTCGCCGCTTAACTAGTGGCTTCGTGATGAGTAGCGGGAACGTTATCCACGTCTATTAAAGATTGCTATTAATATCCTTTTAATCCCCGCCATGTCCGTCGGCCCCGTACGGGTCTTTTCCGGTGCACGCCGTATAATATCATAGGATCGAATGCTGCTCGGATCATCTATAATTAAGAGGGGAGAGTGCTTAAAGAGCTAAATCCGCAGCGGTATTACATCTAGGCTGCTAGTTGAAGTAATAGAATAGTATCTAGAGGAGTATAGCTAGGTAGATAGAAGCTACACTACTAGGCTAAAAAGGTGGTAATGTATAACGTTATTTACTATAGTTATGGGCAATATATAGTTTACAGTATTATACGGGGATAAACTATATAACGTGTTTCACCAGTGAGCTGCGCACCCCAGTGAGCTGCGCACCCCACAAACCCAAGACGCGTCTTCGCACGAAAACAAACATGGCACCACCACAACTTTCTCATTCACTCCAAAAAGAAGCGAGGTTAGCTCTTGCTTCCCAAGCCTTGCAAAGAAACCCAAATCAAAGCCGGCGCGCTCTAGGACGGTCGTACGGTGTTCCGGAATCAACCCTACGGACACGTCTTCGTGGCATCCAAGCTAGACATGAGTTACCTTCACTAAAACGAAAGCTAAAGCCATCCGAAGAGCAAGCTTTAGTTGAGTGGATCCTAGGCCTAGATCGACGAGGATTTCCTCCCCAGATAATCGACGTGCGAAGAATGGCAGACTCTTTACTCGCCGCGCGCGGCCACGATCCCTCACCTCAACCAGTTGGTAAGAACTGGGTATCTCGCTTTATCGACAACCAGCCTGAGCTTAAAACGAAATGGAATCGAAAGTTCCATTCACAACGCGCAAAATGTGAGGATCCGGACGCGATTAACGCGTGGTTCAAGCGCGTTCAAGAGACGCGTCGGTCGTATGGCATTCTCGACGACGACATTTACAACTTTGATGAGACAGGATTCATGATGGGTGTGGTTGCGACATCCAAAGTGGTCACAAGCTCCGACACGATCGGCCGAGCGATCGTCGTGCAGCCAGGAAACCGGGAGTGGACGACGACGATTGAGGGCATCAACGCCTCCGGCTGGGCGATTCCGCCGTTCGTCATTCTCGCAGGAAAGGTGCACCAGTCAAACTGGTATCGAGGACTGCCGGCTGATTGGGTGATTGCTGTAAGCGACAACGGCTGGACGACAGATCAGCTGGGTCTTGAATGGATCAAGCATTTCAATACGCACACGGAATCTCGCACCAAGGGGACCCACCGTCTGCTCATCCTCGACGGCCACAGCAGCCACGCAACGCCCGAATTCGACCAATACTGCATGGCAAACAATATCGTCACGCTCTGCATGCCTGCGCATACGTCGCATCTTCTCCAGCCGCTTGACGTCAGCTGCTTTTCCCCTCTCAAGCGCTCGTACGGTCAGGAGGTGCAGGAAAGCGTCCGCCAGGGAATCCACCATATCGACAAAGACGACTTTCTCGCAGCATACTCAAGGGTGCGCCCATTAGTCTTTACGGATCAAAACATCAGAAGCGGATTCCGAGCTACAGGGCTTATACCGTACGACCCACAACGCGTCTTATCGTCGCTCACCGTCACCAAGACACCCTCTCCACCAGGGACGGCTAACGGACAAGCACCTCAATGGACGTCAGAAACACCTCATACTTTGGCTCAGCTAGAGCAGCAGACTCGGCTTGTACGGGATCTCATCCAGCGCCAATCCCAGAGCCCGACAAGCCAAGCATTCAGCCAACTTATCAAGGGATGCCAGATGGCGATGCATTCAGCTGTGATACTTGCAAAAGAGAATTCGGAGCTTCGTACAGCTCACCAACGGCGAAAACGAAAGCAGCAATACCGGCGAAGGTATATTGCACAGGGAGGCGCTCTGCGGGCTCAGGAGGGGCAGTTCTTGGTTCACGGGATAGAAAATGGGGAGGAAGAGGCTGATCAACGGGAGGCGACAGCTGTACGACAACGTGCACCGCCGACGTGCAGTAATTGTCATTTACAAGGCCACACGATTCGGCGCTGTCCTGAGATTCAAAGAGCGGTTAGATAGGGTTTTTAATTAAATTCAAGGCGTTGTGGTGGAATATTTGTGCGAAGACGCGTCCTGGGTCTGGTGGGGTGCGCAGCTCACTGGGGTGCGCAGCTCACTGGTGAAACACGTTAACGTATCCCACAAGCGAGCGGACCACCCAAGCGAGCGGACCACCCCATCAAAGCTCAATCGCTTTAAGTACGAATAACTCCACAACGCCTTGGATAATTAACCATCTATAATAGAGAGCCTATTCTATAGTAGTTTGCGCATCTTTTTAACATGTGCGAGAGTTGTGACCAGGCTCACCGCATTGCCCACATCGCCGTCGCTTCACCGCAGGCCCATCCGATTGCGCACCACCTTCGCGCGTTTCCGTCGAATCTGCTGGTTAACAGCATTTTTATCGACCAAATCCTGCCCAGCTTAAATTATTAGGGTCCTGCGCTTCTTAAATCCCCTTTTTTGCCGCTTCTTGCGTCTCGTTGCGGCCTCGTTTGCCCTTTGAAGATTCGCGGCTTCCGCCTGCAAAAGGACAGCCGAATGCGCCATCATCACCGTAACCCATTCACGATTGCCTGACTGAACAGTCTTTAATCGAGTACGTTGCTCCGATGCTGTAACAACCATTCCAGCTGCGATCATGTCCATAAGGAAGCCGGCTTCGTCGAAGTTGTACGTGTCTCCGTCCACGATCCTATACTTCGCGATAGTGTTCCGGACGAGCTCGAACCATTGCGCGATGAGCTCTAGGTCCTCGCATTTCGCTCGCTGATAGTCGTACTTGCGATTCAGAGGCGTTTTAAGCCCAAGAGTCCGTTTCACGAAGTTGGAGGGCCAGTTCTTGCCAACGGTACATCCGGCGCGGTCAGTAAGTAGCTTATTTGCCATATCTTCAACAGCACTCAACCGCGGCGGAAATCCTCGCGAATCTAGGTCGAGAATGCGTTGAACAATCAAAGATTCCTCGGGATCGGTAAGCTTTCGCGAATTGGGCGTGCAATCGCGTCGTGAATGGGTCCCGTCGCGTCGTCGCTTAAGAGTCATTCGATTAACGTGGTACGTTTCCGCAACGCCCCGATTACTCCGAAATCTGCCTTGATCGATAGCTTGCTTTACTAAGAATAAACGAGATTCATATAAGGGTGATTACGCGTGGTTTGGTTGTTGCATAGTTAATAGAAGCTAAGGTGACGCGTTTTGTTAATGGGGTGGTCCGCTCGCTTGGGTGGTCCGCTCGCTTGTGGGATACGTTAATATACACCATACAAGCCTATATAGCGTACGGTGTATAGTTAGAAAGCCTGCCACTGACGCGTAGTCCATCTGCGGGACTACGCAGGTCTGGTACAGTTATCGCATCTGTTTGGGTCGGAGATGTTGCAGCCTTCCGATGGCCAGGCATGTGTTTATTGCCCTCTTGAGGGTGTCCTGCACATGTGCTCTCCACCGGAGTTCCTAGTCAAAAGTCACTCCCAGTAGCTTAACCTAGTCTTTTAGCTTAATAAAGTGGTCTTGCATGGCTACTATTGTCTTGCAGCACTGGTTCTTATCTCTAGTAAAGTGAATAAGTTCTGTTTTCTTCGCTTCGAACACGGATCCCGTCTTATTTACCCAGCGCTCTGTTCTAGAGAGATCGTCCCTTTAAAAGTCTCTAATATTCTTCTACGCTAAAAGGCTAGTGCGCCAGCGGAAGTAGTCGTTAATATAGGCCGAAGCTTCTCCGGTAAAGTCACTAATGGCCTGCCTCAACGTTAGAAAATCTATTTACTATAATTAGCATAAATTCCGATCTACTCTATGCATTGCGGCCCTTTCGGTGAGGGCTATCCACGCTATCTACCTTGACCAGGCTTTGTAAAGTAGCCTCGGCTGCGTCGTTAGGCGACGTAGCCGACGGTAGAGCTATAGTAGCTACTATATACTTAAACAGCTTTTAGCAAATCCGTAGTCTACGGTTCTTAGCCTGCTTAATCTTGAGCACCTAGTCCTCGATTAAGAGATCTAATTCAATAAGAGCTTCCTCCTACTTCACAAGGCTCTCTTAAGAGAATACGACGGTTTCGCCCTTTTTAAGATAAGAGATCATCCGCGTATATAAATCCCAGCGGCCAGCACGAAGTAATTTATAGGTTTTACGTAAATATTCATATCTTTTATCCAGGGCGCGAAGTTCCTGTAACGTATCCCACAAGCGAGCGTGCCACACAAGCGAGTGTGCCACCTTACCAAACCTAACCCATTTTAAGTACAAATAACTCTGCAACGTCTTGCAACATCGACTATTTCTAATAGGTACGCTATTCTACAGTAGTTTCCACACCTTTTTGACATGTACGAGAATTATGTCCAGTTTCGCCGCACTGCCCACATCGCCGTCGTTTTCTCGCTGGCCCCTCCGATTGCGCATCACTTTTGCGCGTTTCCCGCGAAATCTGCTGGTTAACAGCAGCTCCATCGATTAAATACTGCCCCTCCTGAACCGTAAGAGTCCCTCGCTTCTGAATCCGCTTTTTCTGCCGCTTTTCACGTCGCGTTGCGGCCTCGTTTGCCTTTTGAAGATTCGCGACTTCCGCCTGCAGAAGAACAGCCGAATGCGCCATCATTTGAGCCCCCTTAGCAAGCTGGTTCAGCGCATCGTTGATTGGCGTTGGTGAGCTGTTCTGATGCTTTGCAATCCGGTTCCTAATAAGCTCAGTCTGAGAGGCTAATTCAGCTGGGTTGTGCGGTGTTTGAGCGTCCCAAGTTATGGCCTCTGCCTGCGGGCGTGTCGGCGTCCGAAGCTTGACATCGAGCTTGGAAATCACGGCCTCTGGATCGAGCGGGACCAGTCCTGCGCCTCGGAACCCGCCTACGATATTCTGCTGCGTAAATGCGGCTTCGAACGCCGTTT
This sequence comes from Macrophomina phaseolina, assembly GCA_020875535.1. Classification (NCBI taxonomy): domain Eukaryota; kingdom Fungi; phylum Ascomycota; class Dothideomycetes; order Botryosphaeriales; family Botryosphaeriaceae; genus Macrophomina; species Macrophomina phaseolina. Next base: position 667,723 of record JAEQDS010000063.1, on the reverse strand, counting down.
TGAACGCAGGCAGAAACTCGAGCTTCGTGATGTGGTTGATGTGGGATCGCATCAGCTCTTCAACCTGCTTTCCGTACGCCTTCTTGAGAGGCGCAAAACAGCCTACATCGAGCGGCTGGAGGAGATGCGATGAATGCGCAGGCATGCAGAGCGTGATGATCTTGCGTTCCTGGCAGAACGCGTCGAATTCGGCCGAATTGTGGCTCGCGTGGCCGTCAAGAATCAGAAGTCGCCATGCTCCGGTTGTGCGATCCTTTGTGTGCTTTTCGAAGTGCTGCAGCCACTGCAGACCAAGCTCGTTCGTCGTCCAGCCGTTTTCGCTTAATGCGATGACCCAATTGCCTGGTACGTCGTCGCTGTACCAAGCAGAAAGGTGGTGTTGTCCCTTGAAAATCACGAACGGCGGAATCGCCCAGCCCTCGGCGTTGACTCCCTGGATCACCGTAACCCACTCGCGATTGCCTGGCTGGACTGATTTGGGTCGAGCGCGTCGCTCCAATGCTGTGACAACCATTCCGGCTGCAATCATGCCCATGAGGAAGCCGGCTTCATCGAAGTTGTAGATGTCACCGTTCACGATCCCATACTTCGTGATAGTGTTCTGGACGAGCTCGAACCATTGCGTGATAAGCTCTGGGTCCTCGCATTTAGCTCGCTGATAGTCATACTTTCGATTCAGACGTGTTTTTAGCTCGGGAGTCCGTCTTACGAAGTTGGAGGGCCAGTTCTTGCCAACGGTACCTCCGGCGCGGTCGGCGAGTAGCTTATTTGCCATACCTTCAACAGCACTTAATCGCGGCGGAAATCCTCGCGAATCTAGATCGAGGACACGTTTGACAAGAACTGATTCCTCGATATTAGTAAGCTTTCGAGAGTTGGGCGTGCAATCGCGTCGAGAAGGAATCCTGTCGCGTCGTCGCTTCAGGGTCATCCGATTAACGTTAAACGTCTTTGCAGCGAGCCGATTGCTTTGAATTTGGCCTTGATCGATAGCTTGCTTCGCTAAAGCTATCTGAGCTTCATGTAAGATGGATTGAGCGTGGGTTGGCTGATGCATTGTTGGTTGAAGCTAGGGTGTCGCGTTTTCTTGGTTGGGTGGCACACTCGCTTGTGTGGCACGCTCGCTTGTGGGATACGTTAACGTTATTAGCATCAACGTGGCTTGTCGTCGAATTTACTCGCAGATAGCTTACCTTTAAAAAAAAAGCCATATCTCTAGGAGTAAGAACTTTAAATCCTTTAACTTATCCGACTAACGCTTAACACAGCTTTTCTCTTTCCGGGCTTAGTAGTTTCGCTACCGTTTCTATAGCAGGAACACCTCTCGGCAGTTTCCAGGTATCCGCACCTTCCGTCTCTAAAGAACTTATTTATAAGCTCTTACCGCTTTACGCAGTTTACTAAGACATCTTAAACGAACGCCCTATATCTATAACTAACTAATCCGGCCTCTTCCTACTATGGGCGCGGACATAATCGTGCTTGTTAAACGATTCTAGAAAAGAGGATCCGATGGCTACAGAAATAGAGCTAACAGGAGCTAAAGAGTCGCTAATAGGGGTACGTACAATACTAGAATCGTTCCTCTACTATCGACAGATTGCTAGCAATTTCTTCATATATAAGGGCGGGAACTTTGGAGGAAATTCTAGAGGAATACCCCCACTATTGTCATGGGTAGAAACATTCGTCTCAGCCCTCAAATCTAGCTTCCCAGCCTCAGTAGTCGTCGGGCTCATAATCAGCGACAAACTCTTAGGAGTAGGCGTACCGCGATCCGTATCAGGCTTTAAAGAGTCCAGCGTCTACGAATTTAGGGGGATTAGTATTTATTACGGTGTAATAAAAGCTGGAGCGAGAAATAAAAATAATGGAATCGCCGAACAGATTCGCTCGTGTTGGAATATTAATAAACAGTAATCATTCATTAATAATGGCATGAAGAGGGAGTGGGTAGGTAACCCGCTTACCTCTTATACGAGTGATTGTAGCTAAGCTATGTGGTGTGATATAAGGAGACCTTGAAACACGTAATGTCCAACAGCTCGCTAATGTCCTATAGGCGCGCTGCCTGACCTCTCACGTACAGGGCTCTAGGGAGGCCTTTAAAGAGGAGGTCGGCTAGAAATAGTAGCTCCGTTTGTTAGCTACATACAAGTCATCTCCAGACAAGGTATACTTACGAGAATCCTATAAATCTTCCTAGAAGGTAGTCACTAGACGAAGTGCCTACAACTCTTAGACATTAATCTTTCGTCCCCTCGATAGTGGTTCTATACTACTAGAAGAGGCGCAGCCCTTATTAGTTACTGTGCGGCTCTCATAGCAGTAGCTAATCGTTACACGAAAAGCACGGTTGCTTTTTTAGTCGAAAATTGCGGAAGGTGGACTAACACGGACTTTTTATTCAAACGCTAAAGCTAGTACCTAGATTAAGCTCGCCAGAATAGTCTATGGCGTTTCGCTCGCTGGTTAGTTCGTTATTCTGCTGTTAGGTCTCTCGAGATCCTCCTAGAGGTCTCTAACTAGCGCAGACGAGGTTGCAGTAAATTAAAGCAAATATAACTCAACGTCTAGACGTATTCCCCTCGACGTAGACGATTCCCGGTCTAATATATAGATCTGGTTATTATGCATCACACTAGTCTGGATATAGTGTCGCCCTGGGCTCGCCGGAAGGCTGCTTATCCAACGCTCCCTTTAGCACGTTATAACTGGACCCTTCCCTGCGGAAGGATGCATGGGATTCAGGTTGGGAAGTTGTGTTCGCGGGACCTTGACGTATGATGAGCCATCGCACGCCACTCTTGTCGCCTGTGATGCAGATATCCGCTCGAGAGCGAGCGCGAGAGCGAGTGCGAGGCAGAGGAATAGAAGCTTGTCCTGCCGCCAACAGAGTGTCCACCGTCCCGTCGGACGTCACGTTCGACGCCAAGAAACGTGACGTTAGCCGTCCCGTCCGTCGCTCTGGTTGGCTCGTCCCGTCCGTCGGTCGAGCTCTCGTCGACGCGTCGCGACGAGAGGGATAAGTGAATATTCTGGAGATATATTTTGGCGTAATTGCACCACCCCTAGAGCTTGCCGCCTATCTTAGCTGTAAGAAGTGATCTTTCTCTGCTCCTGCCCAGGGATGTAGATATGCAAACTATGCAAACACACCTAGCTCGGACCACCGCGAAAATTCCACCTATATCCTGGGTCTGACCATTCATCGAATTGCACACCACCAGGGGTCTCCGCGGCGCGATGGACCGCTTTATCGCCCCCAGGACCTCACGGCAAGAGATTTCTCCATCGTCCTCGCCTTCTACGTCGCCACCGCCAGCGCACTTAACGCCCGAACCGACCGTAATTTTATATTCGATAGAGACTTCTACAACCTCCCACACCGTTCGCAATATTGATCTGGACAAGGTCCGCTATAACGGTAGACCGATTCCTCGTCTTTCCTACCGACAGAGGCATCGCTCAGTGGTCAATACGAGCCGTAAGCCGGCCTGGATATTCGACCACGGCGCTGATTGTGAAGCTGATGGTATTCGGTACTGGATCTGCCGATACTGCTACCATTCAAAACACTACAATATGGGAGTCTTTAAAGGGACTGGCACGGCCAACCAGGCCGATCACTTGGGCACCAAGCATGGCGTTTTTAACCTAGCTAACCTTCCTAGATCGTCGAATTCGCCTTCGCGCAGCGTTTCGTTAACACTAAGAAGCTTCTCGCTTGTAACGCCTTTCAGCGACGTCCAGTTTAAGTAAAGGTTCACCGACATAGTGATCAAGCTTGATCTGACTTTCAGACAAGCCGTTTCAGAGGAGCTGCGCGAATTGATTATAATGGGCGGACCGGCAGCAAAGGCTATGCTCGCACAGAGCCCGTCGTGCATAAGCAAGTGGATTAAGCTCTCCTTTGAGGATCGGAGGGAGAAGGTGAAGCAGATGGTCTCCCGGTCTCGGAGCAAGATCAATATTAGTACAGATATATGGACCGCCGACGAGGGCAACAAAAGGGCATACTGCGCAGTAAACGCTCACTTCGTCGACCACTCTGGCGCCCTCCGGACCGGCCTCCTTGCCTTTGGGCGTATTCTCGGCTCTCACAGTGGCGAGAATATCGCTCTAGTCCTTCTTCGCTGCTTCCAGCAGTATAACTGCACTGAGTCCATTGGTTATATTATATGCGACAATGCTGACAACAACGATACGGCGATTCGCGTACTGCAGGAAGATCTGCCTATCTTGTATCCCTCCTGTCGAGTGCGCTGTATTTGCCATATTATTAACCTTGTGGTAAAGGCGATTCTCTTCGGTCAGGGCGTGTTAAAGCTCGAGCAAAGTCTCCTTGGCAAAACTGACGACGACGCGGAAACGTTTATAATCTAGAGCAACGAGGGTGCAATCGGCAAGCTCTATAACATCTGCGTTTTCGTTAACCGCAACGATTAACGGAGGACGGTATTTCAGGCCTTTTAGTCCCCCGAAGAGCGTGAGCTCGACGAGGATCACGACTTAGAAGGAGATACGATCTTCTACTACGTCCTCCTCGTTGATAGTGGCGTCCGCTGGCACTCGGTGTACTATATGATCAAGAGAGGTAAGAAGCTGACAGCCAGTAGGAACTTATGTCTCTAAACAAGCCGAGATCGCGTCCTATAACTGGAGTGCTCCTAATATAATCTAGGACAAGTTCCCTACTCTTTATAATAGTTAAGTGTTGACTGTATGCAGCTCTGAAACTTCGCAAGGCCATTGACTTGTACGTCGCCCGCTACGAGCCGAAGAATAACAAAGGATACGACATCCGCCGCGACGCCCTTACTGGCGACGATTGGGATGAGCTCCTGCAGTGCTTCCACCTTCTACGACCATTTAAGACTCTTACAAAGCACATGGAGGGCGCGGCGAATAAGCCAGGGATAGAGGGCTCACACGGTGCTATCTGGGAGTCCTTGAGGTCTATGGATTTCATGTATAGCCACCTGAAGAAGACGGTTGATCATTTAGAGGGTTGTAAAGATACGGAAGAGTGGGACGTCTTCTCTAGCAGGGTGGATGCTGGCTGGCTCAAGCTCAATGAATACTACAGTCTCACGGACCAAAGCCTGGCCTACTGTGTGGCCCTGTTCCTCCATCCCAAGTACCGCTTTGACTACTTTGAAGAGCAGTGGGCCGAGCACAAGGATTGGATTACGAAGGCGCGAACCATTATTCGCGAGACGTACGAGAGATACGAAAAGGGCTGGCTTCGCAAAGAGAAGGAGAAGGAGAAGGCCACACAGCCGAAGGAAGCAGAGGTGGAGCTGCCTGGTGGTACAGTCGACGAGGGCGACTTCGAGGCGTTTGGTAGGGTTACTGGTGCTGCATATCGGAGGAAGAAGCGTCGTATTGAAAGCCAACTTGATGCGTATATGAACGCAGGCGTTAGTGATGCTGATCAGCAGGTAGAGAGCCCTCTTAATTGGTGGCTCACTATCGGATCGGCCTGGCCAGTCCTGCAGCAAATGGCTCTCGACCACTTCAGCGTACCCGCCATGAGCACTGACTGCGAAAGAGCCTTTAGGCTAAACGCATGGTTACGGAGGAGCGCAATCGTCTGAATGATGACACAATTGAGGCAGGGCAGTGCCAGAAGAACTGGCTGTTGAACGGGTTAGTGTAGCAAGTGGAGAAACGTTTTTCTCAACACCGCGAACCCTTACGCCTTGCCTAATTGGGAGTGCTATAATGCTTACTAATTGCATCCCGTCGACGGGACCAATTGTCCCGTCCGTCGCCGTCCGTCGCGCCATCTGGTTCGTCCCGTCCGTCGCGAGGCCTGCGACGGCAACGGACGGGACGGTGGACTCGCTGGCCGCCAATGGCGGGCTGACTGCAGCTTGGCCCTGACGATCTCAGTGATTTCCACTTTAGCCCCTCTTGGCAACACCGCTGAGTGCTTATGTCGCACCCGGAGCGTGCGCTGTGTCCTCAAGCGAGCCCTTCGAGTGGGTCGCGTAAAGATAGCCGCTGATGTACCATTGAAAGAGGGTTCCCTAATTTTAGAAGACCCTGCCGCGGCCGCTCTCAGTACAGGGAATTAGGAGCCTCCGAGCTGCAGATGAAAGCTTAAAGCTGATAGCGGGATCGTCGCGCCCATGCCGGCCGCGCAGCCAATCAGAGCCGCACGAGCGATGGCATGAACGGTTAAAGAAGCAATGTTGCGGAAATTTCTGCTGCAGCCTCGCGCTGGTGGAGCAGGTGATGTCCGATTTGAAGCTTCTGCAGGGCGGGCGCCCCAACCAACCTTCCCCCCTGGGGGAGCACCTCGCGCATACACGCTCCAAGAGCTTCGTTGAGAGTCCCAGCTGGCGCGGTGCAACTGAAACGGGTGGCGCGGCTGCAGTGCAGGCGTCGATGATCGCTGATCGCCGCCCACACGGCCTGTGGAAAAAAGCAAGCCCCGTCTCTTGCGCGCGGGCGCGGCTCAAGCTTCCCCGGAGCGCCTGGCCAGCAGCCAGTTTGTTCGCTGTGCGCCCTGCTGAAACCGGCCGAGCGCCTACAAACATGCGGACTAGCGTCAACAACCCGTCAGGTCCGAATCTGCGAGCAAACAAGGCCCCCAAGAGCTCAGTTTTAAGCTCCCAACCTTGATGATGATGATGATTCATACACCCCGTCGGCCTCAACGGACCATAGGGACAAGAGACGCTATTCTACGCTAAGTCTACATTGGGATCCCGGTTCATTCGAGGCCCAGCACGCTGTATACAAAGAAAACATCCTGTCAACCAGAATCCCCTTGTTTTTCAGGCATCTCTTGATATTGCTTCCTTAGGCTCCATATTGATTCCTTCCTCGGTGCTCCCCTACACCTCGGATGCTCTACACTTCCTCGGATACTCTGATTTCCTCGGTTATATCACTCTAGTTTCATGTATTTAAGACATTCATTCTCCTTCGTTCGAATTGACAGGCAGAAGTACACAGACAGAAATTCGATTCTCTCTTCTGACCTCACCGAGTTCGGGCCTGAGGCCCACCCAAATTCGACACATCCCTTCTCTCCTATCCAATGAACCAAAACGCAGATGCAATCGAGAGCACAAGTAGAGGAAGTTAAGCAAAGCGCGAGAAAATAAAGAAATAAAATGTAAAATAGAGCCATCCTTCATATACCCCTCATGCCATCCCCTTCGAGACCACTTCTCGAGTGCTGTCAGTCCCTGTAACGGCGTGACGGCTAGTTGGAGAAGGAGCTGATGTACTTTAAGAAGGACTAAGCGCTTAGTCTTTAGTTACAATTAGTCTTCCAGTAGCTACTATTGCTTTAACCGCGCGTATATCTACCCGCCACTTTTCCGGTAGGCCGTCCATATACCTACCGTCGGGCTTTTTCGTACCCGACTATCCGCCTAGCATAAACGCGAGATCTCCAAATCTACTTCCTAGGTCGGTCTATAGTTTAGCCCGGAGATTTATCTAACGCGGATATTCTAAGACGAAGTACTTTACTATCTCCTCCGCTCTACACCCATACGCTAGCGATTCTACTCGCTTAATTTTATACAGCGGCTCGTTTAGGCTCGCTTTCGAGGTTCTTAACTGCGCAATCGCCGAGGCCTCTCTATAGCTTAAATAATCGTATAGCTTCTTAGTAACTATTGGTTGTTGTAGCGCTGAATATCAGGCGATAGTGGAACAGTAGGCAGCACTTGGTATCATCGCACGGCTTCGAATGAGGAATCGGGGACGAGGGACGCAGTGTTCGCGGGGCATCGCGAGACCCCGGAAAAATGCCAAGAGAGCCTCCATTTTCTGCTTTGCCCTCACATTCCTGCGTCAACCTCGCTTTCTGTTGGTCTAATCCTCTACTTCCTGCTCGTTGCGCTGCCTCAACCTCACTTTTCTGCCCCCTTACTTTTCTGCCACCCTCACAGTTTTGGCAATTTTCAGGGTCTCCGCGGTCCCCCGCAAACGTCGCGCAGCTTCCTCCCTCATGCAGCAAGATCTATGATAACCATACGATTCATACGATAAGCTTGGCTTTACATAGCCTGCACGGCATGATCACCAAATATTCGATGTTTTGATGACGCCTCGACGCCTATCCTCATACCAGCGAAAACTGGTCAAAGACCGGTGCAGAACAGGAAACGGTAGGGAAACGGCTGGCCCAACGAGTGGCTGCACTCAGCTCCTACAAGTCCTCCAGGTGTATCGGAGTCTGCGTGCGGAGGTGAATGATCATTTACAGGTCCGTAAGCTGATCACCAATTCGCGAGATTTCTCGTTCGGGCTTAGCGAGAGATTGGGCTGCAACTGCGCTATCGCTGTCGCCGTCGCTGTCGTCCGCATCGCTGCTGCTCGAGCCCAGATCATGGGGGCTCTGCTGTGTACTCCACTCCGTTAGAGGATCTGCCGTAGTGATGGGGTCAATGGTGCGCTTGATGGCGCTTGTGTCCTTTTGATGTCGTTCGTAGTCTGAAGGACCAAGTTTACGGCTGTCTGAGGGCCTTGTCGCACATTGACGGCGCTTTCGACCGCCATCCACGCCCCTGCGCCGTGCTAGGCATAGATCCCACCACGGAAGCTGCGTTTGTGGTCGCGTGCATCGTCAAGAAGCTGATTTGCCTGGGTTCTAGTTGTGCGGCGTGCTCGTAGAGTGAAAGGAGCTTGTCGGCCGGTCGCAATCCGGGATTGAGCGGTAGCGGATTGCCAGTAGAGCGGCTTAACACGCGTTGCAGGGCATCTGCACGAGGCATTTCGTTCTCGCTGCGAGGTGGTAGTTCCACCCGGGAGATGATGGAAGGTCCTCCGCCCGCTTTCGAAGCTGAAGGTGTGATCTGCAGCTGGCCGGGCAACGGCGTGTTGATAGTTGGTCTGTGCTTGCGCAGCATCTCTATAGCCGAGCTCCCGCCGTTGCCTCCGAAGTGGATGTAAACTACGCATCGGATGACCTACAAGACTATCTTTCGATATGGAGGCAGAACTCGAGCGACTTCGACGACAACTTCAAGAGGAACAACAGCGACGTAAGGAGGCGGAAGCGGAGCGAGAGGAGGCCAAGGCGCGGGCAGCCGCCGAGGAGCGACAGCGCGAAGAGGCCGAGGCCAAAGCAATCGCTGAGCAGCAGCGCCGGGAGGAAGAGCAACAACGACGAGAAGAAGAGCAGCGACGGCGAGAAGAAGCAGAGGCTATCAGTCGCAGGACGACGCTCACCGAATTCCTACAGGCTTGCCACGAGATCTTCCTTTCCCTCAGAATCACCGACGATGAAACGCTCACCACCCAAGGTGACGTTACCAAGCCTGCTGGCAGACTCTACCCCAACCAAATCATCCCCTGGGATACATTCCCGACCGATCAATCAGAGATATGGACCGAGCTCTCTGCCAGCCCGGTTTTCGCATCGAATCGAGTCTTTGCCTCGACGCACCAGTTGGACCACATCCGCACAACCATGGACCCGATCGACAGCGAAGAACTACTGCGCCATTTTGCGCGCTCGGCGGTGGAGAAGCCGGTACAGAATATCGTGGACGAGATCTTCAATGACGAAACCCTGCGGGAGAAACTTGGACTACGGGGAAGGGTATCGTTCCAAAGCCACACGAACCTCGGCCGGTCGGATGCGACGGTCGATGAAGCGATGGAACGCATGTCTATCAGCGACACGTCTCGCGGCAATCAGAGGGCCGCCTCTGCTCGGCCAGCGACCTCGGAACGGAGGGGAAAGGGCGGTGGGCGGGCGGATCAGTTCTGCATATACCGGCAGGAAGACGGGCCAAGCAGCCCGGCGGTTGCGATCGAGTACAAGGCACCGCACAAGCTGACGCGAGGGGCGATCACGGCCGGATTGAGCGGCACGATCGTGCCAGGCCGGGATGTCATTAACAAGGAGGGCAACAGCGTAGAGTTCTTTTCGAAGTGGCTCCTGGCGGCTGTCGTCACCCAATGCTTCTCGTACATGATCGACAAAGGAGTCCAGTACGGCTACTTGTTCACCGGCGACGCCATCGTCTTCCTGCACATCCCCAACGACCCTGTCACGGTTCACTACTACGTCAGCATTCCAGGCGTCGACGCACAGAAAGACGACGAGTATGGGGTCCAGCGAACAGCGGTGGCGCAGATAGCCGCCTTCGTCCTCCGTGCTCTTGCTGCGCCGCCGCCACCGCAAGAATGGCAGCGCATTGCAAGGCGGTCGCTGGACACATGGGTGGTCGAGTATATAGACGTCTTGAAGAAGATTCCGGAAACGGAGCGCCAGAAGACGCGCGAGACGTTCTCGTACCAGCCCTCGCGCTGGATAGCGTCTGGCGGCTCACGTGTTAAGACGCGGTCACAGTGCTTACCGATAGACGACCAAGCGGGGGCGCAGCGTGACGATGATGATGACGACGCCGGAGACGGAGACGGTTGGGGTCACAGCATGGCACCCTCGCCAACTCCACAACGCAAGACGCGTTCCCAGACCGGGCAGGGTTCGTCTCGTCGCCAGCAAGGGGGGAAACGGAGTGCCGCCGGTAAAGGCACGTCTCGGGCGGCGACGACGGCAGCCGCGAAGTCAACGACACCGAAGCCACGACTGGAGGACCGGCCGTACTGCACGCACGAGTGCTTACTCGGGCTGGTGCGCGGCGGGCCGCTCGATCAGCACTGCCCCAACGTCCAATTCCACAGGAAAAGACACATCAAGCCAGACACTTTCCTCCGCCTCGTACGACGGCAGCTTCTGACGGACATCGGCGTCGACGCCGACTGCAAGCCTCTCTACGTGCGCGGCTCGCGGGGGGCGCTGTTCAAAGTGCGGCTATCGTCACACGGCTACACGCTGGTGGCCAAGGGGATGGAGGAGCACAACGCGCGCCACTTACGGCACGAAAGTTGCATGTATCAGCACGCGTCGGCGGCGCAGGGCAGGGCAGTGCCGGTGTGCATCGGCCTGACGGATCTGGAGATTCCTTACTTCTACGACGGTGGAGCATACACGCACATGCTGTTCCTCAGCTGGGCGGGCCGTCCGCTGTTCAAGTTCATCAATCAGGACAACAAGGTCGCTCTCCTGGAAAGGGCGAAGGCGACGCTGGGGCAGCTGCACGGGCTGGGGCTGCTGCACAACGACGCGGAGATGCGCAACGTCCTGTGGGACGAGCGGACGGGCGGTCTGATGTGGACGGACCTGGAGCGGGCGGAGGTGCGGGCGGAGGCGAGTGCGGAGAGGCGGGCTCGCCGGCCGCTTGGAGAGATCTGCCCGAATCGGAAGCGGAAGAGAACAGCGTGTAAGTTGATAAGCGGTTCAAACGACGAGTTTTCGCGGGAGATGATGCTGCTCTCTGCTCACGTAGCTCGCTCAGTCCGCTAGCTGTAGCGGGGGCTCTGTCTGCGTTGATAGGAGTAACGGGATTGGCTTTAGGTTTATGCTTTGAGATCTGGGGTTTCGGTGGTCTGAGGATGGCGAAGAGATGCGGTAACAGACTTTACTAGGGATTGGTGTAGATCGCTCTTAATACCATTCAGTAAAGGGAGTAACGTAGTTCACAAGCGAGTGGGTCACCCAAACCAAATTTTACACTCATTAAGATGGAAACCACTGTCGCAACAACAATAACAACTCCCTTCAGCTCAAAATGAAGCTAAAATACAGCTTGCAAAATGCGCTATCGATCAAGACCAAATTAAACGTAATCGAGAGGCTGCAAGGATCTTTAACGCGTCTAATACAACCCTTCAACGAAGACGCGCTGGAGTTAAACCACGACGCGATTGCACACCCAACTCGAGGCTGCTCACGGATCTAGAAGATAATTTACTAATTGAACGTATTTTAGGCCTGGATTCACACGGAAATCCTCCGACTCTTCGCCGTGTTGGAGATATGGCGAACCAGATCCTCGCTGGACGATTGTTTCATAATATCTCCTAGTCTTTCCTTACGGGGAAAAACCTCTTTTCAGGCATTCAAGCCAACTATTCCTAGTACGAACCTCGACCAACCCTTATACAGAACTCTAAAAGCAGAAAAGGCTCTTAACGTGTTCCACCACGCATCCGGCCACACCAGTCATCCGGCCACCTCAAAAACCACCAAAAATCAGAAAAACCGTACCTTAGTATCCCAACAACAGCTAGGTAATAAATTCTAAAATTTTAATACGTTATATACAGTGCTTAAAACTAGAAGTTAACTAACTAAATAAATGTCAACCATCACCACCATTGCCGTTACGGATTGCCGTCATTCGTATCTTTTCAGCCACCAGTTTTATACTTTTAGCATCACACCACCAAGACACCATCATCACCTCATGTACCCTCCCCACTATCATATATATATACTGTCGCTTCAACACTATTCAATGAGGCAGCAGTGAACCTCAATTCCTCACTGTTCAACACCTACTGAATGAACCGTATTCGTGAAGATCCGGCGTATGCAAGTCATGCAGAGGACAGGAGCGCGCCGAGTATAGCCACCGTCAGCTCCCTTCCTTGTGAAAAAAGCGGCCGCCAAACACTCCGCTTTGCGAATTCTAAACTCCTCCAACACATTGCTAGGCCCTAGCTCCTCGGCCCTTAAAAGTACCCCTTCAATACAGTCAAACTGACGATCCACGTAAATGTATGCTTCACGAGAAATCTCCTCATCAATCCAGGTTTGAATTGTTAATACTTGAGTTTCCATCTCTTCAGAAGTTGACGGTGGCTGGAGATCACCACGAGCAGCGCGTTTGTTCAAGTCGCGTAAACAGATGCGCTTAGCAAAATGGAAATCTGGCGCATTCCGTTCTTCCGCTCTATAGCTCATTTCAAGGAAGTGGTCCTTATAGGTGTGATAAGCATTTACATCACGGCCCATGGCATAATACAGCAATTGGACCATATCCACATATAAGGTCCATTCGGCAGATTCCGCAATGCAGACCGAATGTGACTGAAGGATCGACCTCGTGGAAAGTTCTGCTGGCCGGTTCGCGGGGGTCGCTTGCCTCGCCTCGATCGAATGTTGGGAGCTCAGAGACTGATCTCTCGAAGGACTGTCCTTGGGTGAGGCCGGGGCGGGCGTCTCAACCAGGTCGACATCGCTAATAGAGCTCGCTATAGCAGCTCCAACATTTTCAAGCAAAAAATGCTCATCTGAGTCTGCCTGAGTTGGAGACAAGGCCCGTGCCATTTCTAACTTTCGTTCAAAGCCAGCATCAGTGGGAATCTGAGCCGCCAGAGAGGAATAAGTCATCTCAGGGCGCTTATTGACCCGACTCTCCTCATCGGATGAGATATCTGCGTCATGTTTTTTGCGTTTCCCCGTCGCCTCGGGTGGAGCAGGTGATGAATTGCGAGGAACCATCTCTGAGCTCACCCCGGGAGGCGATGTCTTCCAGATCAGGACAGACTCTGGAGACTTCGCCGATTCATCGGATGGCGGGTGATAGGGCCTTGTGTCTCCATAGATCGCACCATAAGCGGGAGGGCTAGACGGAAGGTATCGTAGGGAGGTTCCCTGTTGGGTTTGAGAGAATGGGTAGTCGTTCCAGTTGTTTATCTGGCCCCGTACACCGTTCGGATAGATACAATCAAGCTTGATTTTTGGCTCATACGTCCCACTACGGAGCAATTCGCAAAGCCTCTGAATTTGGTCTTGGGTTTTGCGGCCATTCTCAAGATAAATATTCCAACTCTTGGCCATAGACAATGACTTCAGATAAATAAGCAGTCTTCTGGGGGTGCCTTTGACACGCCTACCAATCTGCCCCGCACACCGTAACACCTCGGGCATGATTGTGTACGGTGGATGTGAGTCGTCGGTTTTCAGATCCATACGGAGATAGGTCTTGCCTGAGTCGCTGCAGGGGAGATGATGGCGTGCGGCATCCGTCAACGTGTCTCCGACGAGGGACATAGATAAGCTTGAAGTAGGCAGGACGACGTACATGTCCTTCGCGCGCCTGGATGTCGATGCAGGAATTTTGACAGGGAGATGGAAGTTGACCAGCAAAGCACGGTGTGGCTCCTCGCTGCGGTGTATCTCCAGGCTCAATCTGCCAGTGCAGTCCTTTGAACGGTCATGACCTTCAGAAAGGCACCCAAAATACCTCGTATCGTCTCGATCATTCTCGTTCCACGCCACCAATACCCGCTCTTTGATCACACGTTTGAGGCCCGATCCCAGCCCGAAAGTCTCAACTTGTGCGTCGCTCATTTTGCCAGACACGGGGTTTCAGTAAGGAAAACTAAGCTCTCTATTAGGGTAACGCATTAGCCCACGAACATAGAAAAGGAAATAGGAGGGTTGTATGAGTAAAAGCCCTGCCGCATGGCAGCTCAGCCCACCCGCCCAGGCTTTGTAGAGCAGCCTTGACCCTGACACTCCGGGAAGAGTGTAGATAGAATGCAAGAATATAAGCTGACCTCCCTTTTTGCCGGGATCGCCACGTTAGTCGAGCTAGAACCAACACTGCGGTGAGGCCAATTGAGCGCGTCCACGAGCGACATAGCCGAAAAGTGTGGAGATGTTCTCTCCTAGGCCAAGGCCGCCAGAAGTAGAGCACGCTAGCAATCAACACGTCGCCGGGCCAGTTTAGCTCGAGTCTAGGACAAAGCGACAAGAAGGGGACACTCCAAGGTGCTGTTGCCGCGAGAAGTAGCACGCGCGGCGCGCAGGCACCAGCGATAAAGGGGTGGACTATAAAGATAAAGTAGCACTGTTAACAGGCAGCAGAGATGGCTGGCGCGCACCGAAAGGGAAAAAGGGAGGAGGGCGATGAGGGCGGTGATGAAGATGTGACGGTTGAAGCGGCGATTCAGTGCGGAGAAATGGGTCAAGGCGCCCCATCACATGATTAACATCGACGGAAATAGTTCATTCGCTAAGCCGTTTCGCGTTATCACGTGACTCAGTACAGACTACCTGAGGGCGAGACTGGCAACGCTTCCCGCTGCTATTTCGACCTTAGATCAACTTCCTCACGAGCCGACGACATCAACTGAGCCCCAGCAAAAGATCAACCGAAAAGCACCAAGTCCATCGAAGATTAGAAGAAAGAAAAGAACAGAGCTACCGGAGAAACTGTACAAGCGACCCACTAATGTCGGTGGACGAGTACGATGGGGGCGGATACGCGACCGTTGGCGCGTCGCGACGCGCTGCGCGTCTCCAAGCCCGACGAACCGACTATTACGCCCTTCACACCGGCAAACCAACGAGGCACCGTAGAAATCACGCAACTACCGTACCAGACCTACCGAGCGAATCGAGCGAATCGACCTTAGACGACGTGATTGGCTTGCTTAACGTCATTGTCGCGCAGAATAACCAGCTCACCGAGCGGAATGAGGCGCTTGCGGAATAAGTGGCCAGCAACGAAGATGAGATTATGCGGCTGCGCAACGCACTAGAGATATCCGAGGAGACGCAGGTCAAGATGGAAGAGCGCATAGGGAGGATGGAGAAGCAGATGGCGGCGCTCGTCGAGACGACGCGCAGGAACCTAACTTCGCAGTCGCAGATCAACGCGAGTTACGCAAGTGCCCTTAAAAACGTGCCCGCTACGCCGCCAACGTCTGCGAACACCAGCCCAGCGTCGATGCCAGCCATACCGGTGCGAGCCGCGATTACGAACACGCTACTGCTACTATCGCCACCGCCAGCGATCGAGCTCGATCTCTCCGAAGCCAACATTGACACCACAAAGCCGGGAGACATACGCGCGCAGTTTCAGAGGGCACTCGAAAGCCAGGAAGCGACTAAGAACGTCAAATGCTGTGGCCTGACGAGGAACGCGAGTGATGCGGCGAAGGTACGGCTCCTCTTCCGCTCCAAGGATGATGAGGAAACTGTTAGATCGCATAGCGGCTGGCTTAAGACAGCATTCAGAGGCGCGAGGATGAGAGGCCGACAATGGTACCCGGTAAAGGTAGACAGTGTCAACAAGACGACGGTATTCAACAACGAGCGTACGGCTCTGCGAGCGGATGCCTGCGAAATGATGAGCAAAGAGAACGAGGTGGAGATCGTGCATGCGCGCTGGCTTAGCAAGCCGAGCGACCGACTATACGGATCAGCTGTGATTTACTTGGCGAAGAAAAGCGATGCTGACGCGTTCCTGGGGTGCAGGGTGATCGACATCGGCGGAGAAGCGGCGTACACCAACGTATTTGAGCATCGGCCTCGCCCTCGGCGCTGCTTCCGATGCCAGAGCTACGACCACCAAAAATTTCGATGCACAGGCGAAGAGAGGTGCGTAAAGTGCGCGGGCATTGGACACAAGGAAAACAACTGCAGTTCGAGTGTGGAGAAGTGCGCAGCTTGCGGCGGCCCGCACAGGGCAGACGATCGAGGCTGCCCGACATACAAGGAGTTCCTGGAGGAGATGATGGGGAGGCTGGAGAGGTAAAGTACAGAGAAAAGAGGAGGAAGCTGGTGGTATGGAGGCAACCAGGCCCTGTGGCTAATGGTCTCTCGGTGCTTGCTGCCCCGCCGTTAGAGAGACGGGCAACACTCAGGAAAGCGCTCTTGATGGAAACCAGGAGGCAGGCTGGTCAAGGAAACAGGGTAAGGATGGCTTTCATGTTCTACTAACTTTAGGGATTTCTCGTTTTCTCCTCTTCTTTCTTGCTGGGTGACTGCTTGTATTCGACTGTTGTTCTCTCAATTTTTGGGCCTTGGATGAACCGGGATCTTCATGTATTTTAAAAGTATTCTGTAGTGCGTCTTTTCCCTATGGTCTGCTGAGGCCGACGGGGTGTATGAATCATCATCATCATCATCATTATATGGCCAATTCTAGTATCTTTCGTTTTCCCTTTCATTTTCTACTATTTTTTTTTTTTTTGTTTTCACATCTGAATTGCTCCGCTGTAGAGGCAGCTTGGAAGCCCGGAGGGCTAGAGGACCCTGCCAGACAGCATCGCCTGTAAGGAAAGATCAGTTTCTTACCTCAATGTTTCTCTGAATTCACTCTCCCTTAGGATACCATACTAGAATAAGCAAAGAGTTTGCATGAATCGTTACTACTACCACTACTACTACTAGGAGGGTCGTCAATCTAGTTAATGGAATGATATCGAAGCTGAACTATCCACTGCCGTAACCAACAGGCAAAGGCCGCGAAATAACTGGCCTCCGCTCTTTCAAGCCAGATAGTTTCTTCCTGCGATACCGCTTGGCAACCCATATCGCTATTCCCGCGAAAACGGTCGCTCCGCCTATTGCACCAACGCATATCCCAACTGTTTTACCTTTACTCGATCCAGAAGACGCATCATCAGATGACATACTATTACCTGTGGAGAATGACGATGATGTTGCTGCCGTGTGACTTGCGGTCAAGTAAGTTTGTCTACCAGAACCTATGAATTGAAGGGTTACATAGCTGCTTGGTAAAGTCCCTGTTGAGCCGAGCGTTGTTGAACAGGGAAAACTCTGACAGGGCTGAGACGTCGATGGCCCACTAGACAAGACTGAGATAGTCCATGTGTCCCAGGATGGGGCAAGCAGAGCTGCTGTAGACTCGTCTCTGCTTGTTGTTGAGCCCAAGCTGTTCGGCGAGGTTCGACCTTCGTTTATCAATATAGTACCCGCTGTAGGAAGAGCATGTCCCGTAGCTGATTCTGTCGTGAAAACTATATTATTCGTCTGGAAGGTGGCGGTAAAGCTGGCCGGTAGGTCTAAATTATCGTCCGCCCATGATGTGGGCACTTTGATAGCCATGCTGGACACAGACTCAGGAATTCCGGGCAACGTGGTGGTTGCCTCATAAAGGTTGCTTGCGCGTGAGGTTGAGGCGTCACTGACCGTAGGTCCCGAGCATGGCGATACAGCTACTGCTGACTGGCTCATCCATGTCGCGCTTTTCGCGGTATCTTGCTTCCCACCAGCGCTTGACAGCTTTTCGACGGTACCCTGGGATTCCTGGACCTGGTGTTGGGAGGTAAGACATGCGATATCGCACACGGTTATGCCAATCTGTGGACTAGTCCACAGGTCCCACGAAGCTACCGGGGAGACAGACGGTCCTGCATCGACAGCGTTACCAGTCAACACCGTGGTATCCCCGGAAGTGGTGACGGATAGTGTGCTCCCCGCTGATGATGCAGTCACATTTGTATTGTTTTCCACCAATTTCGAATCACGCAAAACCCATGAGCTATACTCGTGCGCTTGTACAGATACGAGCAAAGGTCCTGCCATGAGTTGTATGCACAGCCGTCTCCACAATCCACTCAATTCGGTTCGAGATGTAATGGCAATACCACGGACGCCAGGCATATCATTCCAGGTAATAGGTGTTTATAGTGTAGTCGCAAGCGGGGCGATATCGCCAGAATAAGATTTTGGAAGCTGCTAATGATGCAGAAGCTGCGACAAATTCTCACCATTCGCTATATCCTGTCCTCGATCGCAACTGAAGGTCATCCTGCATACCTTGACTCGTCTTTGGCCTGCTAAGCTCCTCGGCAGAGCACTAGGGTGGGCGAGCCAAAAAAAAAAAAAAAAAAAGGATAAAAGAAAGTGAGACGAGAGCGGTTTGTTGAGGGGTTCGTATTGGTCCTTCCGAAAGATTATAGAAACGCTCTTCCGCGAACTCTTCCGCGAACTCTTCCGCGAACTCTTCCGCCGAAGTCGTATAGTTCTAAACTACCTTTGTGCTGATCTCAGACATAATATGGCTCACAGAGACAAAGCGCGCTTCTCCATTAGTTCAGCTGATGCGTGGCACGAATATCTACGGCAGAAACAAGAATTGCACCGCCAGAGAACAGCAGAGAAATTGCAGCTTGGAGAAGAGAATTCTGAAGCGGCGAGACAATGGTTGGTGCCAACATGGCAGAGAAGCTTGCTGCAGAAGATGGCACGGCAGGAAAATCAGCTGATGGAGATGATGGCGGTTTTCAAAGAACTTGGAATAAGCGTATCGAGGGGGGAATGGTTGGTTACTGGAGAACGGAGCTGAAACCCACGGTCTTCAGCCACCAGAAGATCCTAAGATCTTATTGGAGTGCTCTATCATGACTGCTTTGTTTATAATCTGCAGGAATCCATCTCCCACCATATATAAAGGAAGGAGCTGATGGTCCGGGGTTGTAGAGAGACTAAGATTCGGCCTATGGCAAGCAGGAGAATGAAATTTCGAAGTACTTCTTCAGAGGCAGCTAGCCAACTCTGCGGGATGATTCGAACAGGCGAAGGAAATTTCAGATTCCTATACTGTTTGCAAAGTTTCTTTGAAGTTATTTAGCTTTACCTGTGGTAGCGATTTCGACTGGGGTTTTTGGAATTCCTGCGCATCTTAAAGGTGCATTCAAGACTCTCATACAGTCATTCCAATGTAGCGAAAGCCCATGACGGTTATCCACGTCAAGGTTCCCGAGCTCGTCGGCTTAGCTAGTTACACTTCTCCTCATCCATCATCCTACGTGGGTGGATCAAACCCTGAATCCGCAGTGTATATTGCTGTGTATTAGTCTAGAGGGAGGTCGACTATGTTTTGTAAGCGTAACGGACTAGATTCTATGCCGGGCGACTTGCTCTGCCTACCTCTACCTACTAAGCTTGAATTCACTCTCGTCCTGAGTTAGCCTGTCTCTAGCGATTCTAGTCTCTGCGCGACTATCCGAGAGCCTCCCCTTACAGCTAGCCTGCATTATCGACGTGATTTACGTGCTCTACCCCTTCTAGGGCTTTCTTATGAATTGCCCTAGATCCCAGCTTAATAGGCTTGTTGTGGACGGTTGAAGCTGACTTCTGTTTCCCGTCCCCAGAGCTTGCCCGTGCATTCGTCTCAAGTCGACCGGTCGTGTCATGCTGGTCCATGAGCACCACCCCTACCAAGGCCTTGATCTAGGTCTTCTGTGTGCAGATCGGACCGGCTGTCGAAGAAGAAACCTGACCGATTTCTGGTGGCAGAGCTCTGACAAGGCCTCTGTGGTCGCAGGATCTGAGGCCTTAACGGGTTTCGCGCTCAAAGTCTACAACCGCGTCAGCCGTGACAACTCCTTAGAAAAAGGTCACCCTATGCCCTCACCGCATTCTTAGCGATCTTGTAGCCGGTGCAAGCCCAAGGGTGCCCGGTCGTACGGCCTGAGCGCGTCCCGCACCGGTTGGTTAAACCGTACCACCGTCGGGCCTAGTTGAAAGCCAGGTAGTCGTACATCGGATGGTTTCCGAATCTCGGCTTCTCTCGACAAAGCATTCTCAAATAGTTGGTCTTGATGTGTAAGCGAAGCAGTAGGCAGTGTCGTTGTAACGACGGTCGGCGCGTCGATGAAAATTTTTCCACGCAGTCGAAGCTGGCCCCGAACAGTCCGTGATGGCGTGTCGCAGGCTACCATTCACCACCTCTACACTCGACTATCAGTCAGAAACGCTCCTATAATGATGTTACCAGCCGCGGCAACGCGGACGTGTGCAGTAGGGTTTCGCGACCGTAAAGGTGGTGGATGGCAGCCTGCGACACGCCATTGCAGGCGGTTGGGGCGCGACTCGACTGATGAATGTTCTTCATCGACGCGCCGACCGCGACCACAACCGCGCTGTCTCCTGCCTCCGCTGGACCAGCGCGACCACCCATCCAAGGAGACCTATCGAGCGAAAGCGGGATACGAAAACCACCCGATGTACGACTACCTGGCTCGCAGCCAGGCCCGACGCTGGCCCTACCTGACCAGCCGATGTGGACGCGCCCTAGGCGTACGACAGGACACTCCTGGGCTTGCATCGACTCTGAGACCACTGAGAATGCAGCGAGGGCGCGGGGGAACCTCTTTTCTGAGAACTTGTTAAGGCTAACGTGTTGTAGACCCTTGGTGCGTAACCCGTCAAGGCCTCGAGGCCTCCGACCGCGATGGCCTTGTTACGGCACAGTCCCTCAGAACTTACTATGGCCTCTCCGAGAGAGCCGATCGGGTGCGCATACCGGCGGCTCAGCGGGCGGTGTTGATAGGCGCGGTGCTGGCGACCTGGCAAGACGCGACCGGTCGGCTCGACGAGATGGAAAACACGGGCGAGCCCCTAGGAACGGGGAAAGCGGGCTAGCTTCGTCGGCCTTTAGCAGACCTGCTGAGCGGGCGTCAAGGCGACTCGTTGGGGAGTCTTGATAGGCGTGGTGCACGCAATCTACGACGATGATCCAGGCCAGCGGTGAGAGAAGGCTCTTGATGAGACACTGGCGAGTCGCGCGGAGACTCAGTATGTTGGAAACACAGGCCAACTCAGAACAAGAGGGGACAAGCTTGGTTAGTAGGAGCGGGTGGAGCAGGTCGCCCGGCGTGGGATCTGGTCCGTTACCCATTCTGCAAGATACGGTATGGGAGATCCCTACAGGCAACACGAAACGGAGATCTAGTGAGGGAAGGTGTTGCGTCCGTGTGAAATAACCAGGCTACCTGCGAGGTGTAGTGCGCAACAGTTTCTGCTGGCTCCGAGGACCTCCACCCTTCGCTGGGCTCTGACCCTCGGCGCACCTGGATGGCAGGCAGGATCAGGTCCTGGCCGGATAGACTGCTGAATGGCTCGAGAGAACAGATGCACGGGTCGGCATGCGTGGAAACGGGACCGTTCGCCTCCTTACCAACGCTGAGGCAAATGAGAATAAGAAGGTTGGAGGTCTTAAGGACAGCACGTCGGCGACGGATGCTTAGGAGCAAACAGGAATTATTCAGGCAGAAGAGGTTTGGCCCGGCCCTGACTGGAAGTCGCGAGGAGAGTCGGCTGAAAACTGAGGTAGGGGCCTAGGTAGACCTTTGAGAGACTGAAGGTTATAGGCATGTTCAAACCCACACCTCCGATAGGCAATACCAGCCGCGGCAACTATTGACACGTGTTGTAGATCGTGCAGACGCTGCAAGCTAAAGACTATTCAGGTAGACCAAATCGACCATTTACAATTGTAGAGCCAATTGAAAAAAGCAATTGCCTACCGTCAATGATGAGTTCTTGTTGGGATAACTAAGTTAGTTATATTGGAGGATTCCCAGGCGTCTTTAGTTCTATTAGAGGATTCCTAGGCATCGATAGTTCATTGCCTAGTAATCCTGCTAAGTTAGTAAGCTACGCCACTAATTTTACCCTAGTGGGTAAAATGGGTATAAAGAGGAGCCCATACGGCCTCTCTCTACGAGATATGCCAACTCATCTTCATCAGTTGTACAAGGCTGTCAAATAGACTCTTTCCAACAGTTCTCAGGTTAACGCTCTCAATTTACGCACAATTATCTTAGAACATATTCTTTAGCGATAAAGTACTGCTAGTAGAGCATTGCTAAGGATGGGATAATATCGTACTCTATTTGTGTGTCTCTCTCCTCGTATGAGCATACTGCACCGTCGAGGACTTCTAAGCAAAGATAGCTGAAGACAGCCGCGGCAACGTGATCCTACATAGAGAAAATCATAAGGCGACACGGTCTCCAT
Organism: Macrophomina phaseolina; assembly: GCA_020875535.1. NCBI lineage: Eukaryota > Fungi > Ascomycota > Dothideomycetes > Botryosphaeriales > Botryosphaeriaceae > Macrophomina > Macrophomina phaseolina. The sequence goes on along the minus strand of JAEQDS010000063.1, from coordinate 645,330 downwards.
GCGATGTACCCTCTGATCCTTTTTTTTTTATAAAAGAAAAATTATTTTTGGTCTCATCACTCCGGTGTACCGCCTTTGTTGCTGAGGCTTCTCTCCACGCAGGGCGAAAGCTAGGGTGAAGAGTAGAAACGGTGCTGTCAAGTCCCTGAAGCGTCTCTTCGACCCTTAACAAGGCAACAAGGGGACCACTTTTGTATACTAAAGACAGATGTTACACGGAGCTCAAAGTATCGAGTTTCGATTGTTGCTAGAGGCTTTGCGTCGACCCTTCGCCGTTTGACTAGCAGAACGCGTCATTAAACAGGTCGGCCTGAAGGTTAATCTTGGCTCAACCGCTCTACAAAGCAATGTACGCTGTTACGACAAATGAATTCTACGTAGACTGACGGAGGTGTCTTCTCTATATACATCTTGTGTATCACCCTTACAGCGGTGAGATTCTAAGACAAGAAAGTCGATCAAGATCCACAGTGTAAAGCATCCCGGCTATCTGTAGATGCAGAAGGGTTCCAAGCCATTGCGGACGTCTTTTGGCATGTTATAGTATCCCAGGCGTCCAGAACTGTGATGATTGGTACGATATCGCTCTCTTCTAATCTCTCAAACATGATCTCGAGCCCTAGGTGGCTGATGAGACTGTTCCATCCGCCTCGCAAGGACACTCTGGTGAAGGTAATTTCTCGTAGCGTCTCAATGTGATTTCTGATAAGGGCTAGTAGAACTGCCTCCTCCGTGTGTCCGCCGTCGATGTATAATCTTCTGAGTCGAGTGGAAAAAGGTGCTGCTCCCACTTCCGCTCCCAACTTCGGGACGGCCAGCACGCGCTGAAGCCCGAGATAGAGTTCCTCCAAGTTTGTCAGTACGCGGAGAAGACTCATTAGATTCGTGGACAGGCTCCTGACTGCTATATCCGAGCGACCTCCCGGGGTCCAGAGGTTGAGCTGCAGTACACGTAGCTGTCGAAATGGAATGGAAAGAAGTGCCATGCCAGGCCGTGGTATTGCTATCGCATCGCAATGGGCTCCTATCCCATGTTGACCCAGCAAGGGTTCGTTTCTGACTATGCGCGGTTGGGCCTGGCTCGAAGCTACTGCGGCCAAGACGATGGAGAGAGTGCGCGTTTGTTCAAGGATCACTGTAGTCCCGGTCTCTTTTTCCAGCTCGAGGACGCCCCAACTTCGAACCCCACCTTTGGAGCTGAAGCCTGATACAACGATCTCTACAAGAGACCCCTTCATGGCTGTCAGCGCGACTGCGAGCAATGCAGTGTCCTGGCCTCGCTGTCTGAAGTATGTCTGCTCTTCGCAGAGCTCTTGAAGCCTGAGACTCTGCTCTGTCTTTGCTGTTGATCTGCCACAAGCGAGAGCCTCCGACCCGATGCGTAGAGTTTCGACAAAACGGCCAAATCGACCCCTTGCAAGGCTACATAGAGCGTGGAGTCCATCGTAAGATAACATAAACTGCTTTGTACGAAAGCGTCGACGGCCGAAATACTCTAAAGACATGTGGTCGAACTGTCTGCATGTGGCTCTGAAGCTGGCTAAATCCGAATCATTGAGAAAACACAATACGTGCCATATCAGCTCTGTTGGGAGGCCAAGCGTCATGATGAGCGATCTCCGCACAAAAGCGAGATGTACGGCGGATATGGAGGAGATTATACACAGACAATGTAGCTTAAATAGCACGGCTCTTGGCTTGCTCCCAGGGCTCGTAGCAAACAGTTAATAATTCCAACACGGAAAATCACAAGTTGCTCAATACAAACTTAATATCTCGTCAATCAAAAGGGTGCAACAAGCAAGCACAGTCAACGCGTAAAATTATATACCACTCGCGCCTTGGTGAAAGACAACATTCAAGAGATAGTAAGGCTATAATTATTAAGCGCTCGATTGTTGCGACCCCTGCTTGCTCCACTACCTCCCCAGTAGATGTGTCTTAAGACAGTTTGCTTTTGGCGGCGGAATTCGCTCGAAGTGCTGCTCTTAAAGAGCTAGAGGATTCGGCAGATCAGACAATACTAGAGTGGGGCCGAAAATCCTCCGGGAATAATCGTTTGACATATTAGCTTCTGGCGAGCCTCCCAGTGAGGAGCATCTACTACTTCTCGTTGTCGGCCGCGCACGAGGTCCATAGTCGAGACGTTTGCTTCCATGCCCTGGAACCATGCATTGTGCCACATCTCAGCGGTTCTCCTCATGGCGCAGATATGCGAAGTCGGTGAAGGTCGCCTCACTTGCATGCATACTCTTGACTATTATTTGGCATAGTCACGCCTGCGAAAAGCTATTCTCACGAGATGAATCACTAAATGATTGTAAGACTATCAAAGCATGAGTCTTTTTGCTAAGCTAAATGCCCGTCTTTAGTCCCTAAAAAGATCTGGCAGCTTTCTCTCTACTCTTCTAATGACAAGCGCGAATTCACTACCAATTTCTCTACCGAATGGCAAGCGAAAAACCCTGATTACCGTTACGAATGCCTCCGCGACCAGGCCATAGATACTTTCGTGCTAGACACGTACCGAAATGATCGAAGAATCAGGAAAGCGTTCGATACAATCAGGCATGATCCGATCTTACAAGCAGATTTCGTGAGATACCTCATCCTCCTTCGAGAAGGTGGTATCTATGCCGATTTGGACACGCGCCCCCTAAAATCAATTAACGATTGGATTCCGTCCGAGTATCAGGATCAAACAAACATCGTCATCGGCGTTGAAATCGATAAAGGCCGGGGACAACTTTGGAGAGATTCACCCTGGACGGTGCAAATGTCTCAGTTCACAATCATGGCGAAAGCGAATCATCCTATCATCCAGCGTGTCGTGGATAATGCCTGCCGTAATATTGAGCTTTTTTTCAACAGCACCACTGATTCTAATGGCTCATCTTTTCACATATCCTTCGATCAAGTCATAACTCTCACAGGGCCAAAGGTCTTCACCGCAGCCGTTTTCCAATACCTCTCGCAGCGGATGGGGGCAGAGATGAATGGAGACGAAGTTTCAGAGTTAAATCAACCAATCCTACTTGCCGACGTGCTTATCCTTCCTGTCAACGGATTTGCAAGTGGCCAGGTACACTCAAACTCGGGCAGTCCAGAGGATTCAACCGCACTTGTGCAGCACTCATGGATGGGAAGCTGGGTGTCAACGCATCCGCATGAGTCATCTTTGCTGTCATACACCGACTAGCTTCTCTACCTTATCATCTCCAGACGGGTTTGATTGTTGTACAATCAGCCATCACTTTATATCAGAGTGTCTCTAGCTTCTTCCTTCAAGAAAATTATGTCGGTGGCCAGGAGCGACCCTGTAAAGGAGATGCTCGATTTAAGGTGAAGCTTTAGCTAGCTGCGCGGCTATCGTAACTACAGGTCTCCCCTATAAGGACAATACTGAAACAAACACATATTTGATATATGATGAGGAAGATGATGATTTTATGTGGTACTTGTTACGAATCTTTCTGTCTATCAAGATGTTGTGACACATGAGTCACCAGGCTGATTGTTGCTATACTTTTATCGCAATGCCTTACGGCACCAATTGAAACCATATAAATTTGGACGGTCGTAACACCCTCCTCATAAATCCGCCCTCCAAAGCTGTGTTGGTGGGGCGTTTTGTGCGGCCTAACGGGTTCGAGGCTATCTGTCAGGATCCCGCCTAACATATGCGCAGAACAGACAGCCTAACTGTAACGAGCGGGCCTCTGCCTCTAAGGATCCAAACACCAAAGAGGGAGAAAACCTGTCGAGGGGTTTCCTTGAGTGGGTACAAGAAGAGGGTGAGAGCAAGTCGAACACGTGATGAGACTGAGCACTGCGTGCGAAGGCCGTGTTACCAATAGAGTCCAAATTCTATTGTTGAAGTTGACCACGAAGGTCAAAGCTATCTAAGGAGTGTGGTTTATATACAGTAGGAAAGTGTATGCAATCTAGTGGTTCAGAGGTTCATTTTGTTGATCCGTTGAACGTCTGAACTGGCGGGTTCATGAGTTCAGAGCGCCAAGCCTTTGAACGGTTGAACTGGGGGTCATGTGACCCATATGGCCCCCTGCTTAGGGAATCGTCTGCGGTTGCACCTTCGCCCCGCTTTGCCCTCTTCCCTAACTTCTTGACCCCGTGAAGGCTGCGCCGTAACACTAACATGTACCGATAAGAACGCCCTAGGCAGGAAAAAGCAACCACAAGGATAGGGGTTGGCGAGGCGGGCTACACGGATATATCTTTAGCTTTCTCTCTCTTCTCCCTTCTTCTTTTTTCCCTCCTTACGCTTGTTGTTCTTCGTCAATTGAGTATCTGCATGGACCGCCATCGGCTGTGCCCCTGCACACGTGTCTGCATCGATCGTGACACTATCCAAGCGGATCGATTTCATATGATTATGTTACATTCATGTAACAAGCACCAGGAGCGCAATATCGTATAAAGTACCCACATTGACTAGGAACTCTACAATATGCTAAGAATCCTACCTCAAAGATCATGCAATAAGACACCCTTAGCTAGAGGAATTTACTTAGAGCTCACTACCTTTCACCATACCTGCCCATGCGAATGAGATAACGATGGAAAGAATAGAGAAATCAAGACGTCCAAAAGGAGAGACAATCCCAAGCAGTCACCACCGGCGGCGCACTTTCTTTGGAGCCTCAGGATCGTCCCGTCCAACCCTCTTTCTCTTTCGAGATCCGCCTCGAATGTGATGAGTGTCTCCTGCCTTGCTGCATGGCGCCTGCTTGACACCTCCATTCTCAACCCCACCAGGCGCTGTTGGGATCGGAGCCCGGCCCATCCTTCGGCCGATGCTCCTCGCGGGTTTGGTGCTTTGGGTCGTGGCCCGGCTCATACATGTGTTGGTCTTCTTTGCTTCGCAACCACAGGCCCTTCCGTCGCCCGTGCCATTGTCCGCATGATCCGCGCAACCGAAAGGCGCATCCAATCCTTGTCTTTCAACGAACCAACGCATCTTCCTCGACGGTTGAAACGCACTGATGCTCCACCTCCGCGCATCGTCAAGCTGCAGCGCAATCCTGACATCCTCATCAAGGTCACGGACTGTGAATCCCACTTTCCTCCTGTACAAGCCGCAAGTCTCACAAATATCCAGTTCTTCAACCGGGCCGAGTAGGGAATCTCTATCTTTGACAAACATAGCAGCAGGGTATTCCTCCCTAAGACGGCGTACAACGGCGCGGGCGTCAGGACTGCGACACCGGATCGATGCGCGGACTTCCCAGATGCCGGCCGAATACTCCGGGTGGGTATCCAGCTCGAGGAAGAACTGCGTGCAGAGCATGGCCTGCACGATGGCCTGAACCTCGCCATTTGCCTGCGCCTGTGCACGGGCCTTGTTGCGCAGCTCCGGCATTCGCTGCGCGTCGTCCAGCGCCGGCACTTCGGCGAGTGGCAGCGTGAGCCGAAATTTGTTGCGTCGGTGCGCTTCGCCCTGCAAATGCCGCTTGAATGTCATTTCGCTCTCGGAGGAGAACTCGATGGACTTGCAGACGCCGTCAAGAAAAGTGCGGGAGAGGCATGAAGGCAGCCAGCTCGACGAGCCGGGGTTGGTGGCGTAACCGGTGCCGATCGAAACGACGAAGTCAGGCTCCTGTGCGGTGGGCCAGATGTGTCGAGCCTCCCATTTAGCAGCATCAATTGGATTGTTGAACTCCCCTATGCCGCCGTCCTGAAGGTGGCAGTCGAGAGCAGGGATATATTTCGGGGGGAAGATGCTGCGTCACGGTGTAAGTAAATTTGTCAGACACGTTGCAGCGTTTTACTCACGATGGTGCTGCGGAGGTGGCCTGGGCGCTGTTTACTTGTCAGCTGTTTTCCTCTGTCTTCATCTAGCCTTGGGGAAGTACGAACGCATCACATATCGCGATTTCATCCTTTGGGTTCTCTGGCCGAATGTGCCTATAACCTACGCGCATGTTAGCAAACCATCTTAAGATACGATAGTTGTGATCAACGGTGCCAGACCAGGGTCCTCCAGACGTGGTCCGCCGTTGTAGTTGGTCATCAGGCAAAGCTGCCCGTTGCTAGTGGACAGGGCCGTAACTGCGACCTTGATCCCCGACGATCCTGTTTGATCCGAGTCGAACAATCTCTGCCTCTTGCCATACACGCGCTTGAGACAGTGTTCCATAGTAGTCACGTCGTATCGACCGTTCGCCATAACAGCTTTGAGAAACTCACAAAGCCAGCCGCACATGGGGACTTTCGAAAAGCGTTGCGGCTGAAAAACACGTGTCGCCAGCGTGTTGAACGTGGACAAGCAGAAATGAACGTCGCGCCCTTCTAAGAACATGAGAAGCACGATCAAGCCCCCTACAATCCCCGGGTCAGCGAGAGTACCGACGAATGAGACGGTGATATTTTTCATACCGGAGCTCGTTCCTACAGCGAGATCGAAGTCGTCCTGAATCGGGTACGGCAGCCGCCTCGCCAAGCTCAGAGCCTTAAACAACTCGAGCGACGCGATTCCCCTCACGCCACCGCCATCGAACGTGACAGTACGGTAACTCGCCGTCTTTGGCACCAGCCTCACGGCCAGTTGGACGGGCGTCTGACACAGAGAGCAATGCGTCACCTTGTAAGTGGAGTCTCGTCCGAGAGATTGGGCGTGGAAAATGCGCACGCAGGTATCACACATGGCGTGCTTGCAGCGCAGAACATGTTCTGGTGGACGTCGAAGGCAGCACAGACAGGTCGTGTTGCTTTTGAGGGCGGCCAAGCGCTCGGTCACGGACGCCATGGTCTGACGGTGGATGTCTGCGGCAGCCGTGCCCGACTTTGCCATACCCTCGGCCAGCATGACGAAGTGACCTTCCACCTGAGATGCAAGTGCAGCGCCTTGGCGTCCACCTACCACCCGAGCAGCAGCATCGCGAAACGGCTTGTAGTAGATGCTCCGAAACACGGCATGGGGGTCAAAGACTATATAGCACACAGAGAAGTCAGAAGTCATCGGTAAGTACAAAACTCTGGGAACGTAGGTGGCCTACAATGCATCCTTGGAGGGTAGTTGTCTAGCAGCATCGCAGACGCCACATGCTTCACTGGGATCCTGCGGCCTGCACACAGCTTCAGGAAAGCCTCTAGGTGTCGTGGAAAGTCAGCGTCCTCGATCTTGCTTGGACCCCTGGCCAGAGCAATCGCATCTAGTTCCTGCTCCACATTCTCTGCTACGCGTCCCAGAGCGCGCTCGAAGAGGGCTGCCAGATGTGGTGCCGAAAAGAGGCTGCCAGCCTGCTTCCGATCGCTGCGTGACAGGGCGAGCGTGCCGCGCATGGAAGCGCGCAGCCCGCTGTACAACGCTGCCGGCGATAGCTGCTGTGCGTGAGGCAGCTCCACGACTTCGATCCCGGCAAAGACGTTGGACGCCTCCGCTAGTATGTATGGAAGCCGCATTTCGGCGATTGTATGCGTTCGGCTAGTCACGACGAGCAGTCGCGGTTTGCCAATGTGGCACGCGGCACCGATGGCAGCCCATTCGGCCACGCTCGCGGCTACGTCGGCAAGCCTAGGAAAATCGTCAGCGAAGATGCAGAGGACGCTCGCAAAGGAGAGCAGGAGGCGAGCGAAAATGCGCGATGCAGTCTGCCGCTGCGTCAAGTCTTTACTCCACGCCATGTTAAGTCGCGTCGTCTCATGGCAGGTGTGACTTTCGCCTGTAGGCCTGTCGATCTCGACCTCGCCGAAAAGGACTGGATGCTCCGAACCGCAGGACTTGTTATCGATCCTCAGATTCACCAAGCCCTGGCTACTATGTCTGACGAGGTTGTTTTCTGGGTACAGCTCTCGCAGAGCGGCAGTTTTCGTAGCTCTGCCCATGAACAAGACAAGGGATGGGAATTGAGCATTTGCATATGGCAGGCTGCTCACAATCCTCTTCAAGCGGTCGCTGGATGTGATGGACCAGCCATGGTCTGCCTGGTCCAGCTGCAGCCATTCAAGGTGATTGCACGCGATCATGATGCTATGACCCAAAGTGGAGCCAGATGACGGACTGGAGGGGAATCAGACACCTTCTGTCTTTATATGCATTTCCATGACCACTGGAAAGTCAAAACAAAAACGCAGGTCCACGAATCGTGATGCATTCTCTGATAGAGGGGGGAAAAAAAAAAGGCACGCATGGATTACACCCTTGCGAGGAAAACGGCACGGTCATATTGCGACACTCCATGATCACACTTTTTCAGCGTGTTGCAAGACCGAAGGCAGCTTCTCGACCCAGTCGCCGTCAAGCTGCTGCTGGAGTTCCTTACGATGACAACAGTTGGCAAGATGGTTACTAGAACTGGGGCAAGGCAGGAATGAGACTTGGGACAAGAGACTGCTCGAAACTAGGAGCGCGCCCTCCATAAATATCCCTTCTTACTCTCTTCTTCGTTCATCTACTTTCTTTCCACTTCTCTAGCTTCCTACAAAGCTCACTATACAGCCACCAGGAGGAGTATAGGTCCCAAACGGCAGCTCTCTCCAACAGTTAACTGCCGAGTAAAGGACTGACGAACAAGCCGTGATGCGTGCCCATGTACGTAGCTCCATTTCACTGTAGTGCTTATGCAGAATGAATAACAACAACAACAACAACAACAACAACAACAACAACAGCCCTGGTTCGCACAACGGCTTATATCCTAAGGTGAGAGTAGGGATGCTTGAGGACTGTTGGCTGCGAGCTACGTTAGTTGAAATTCAGGATGTGTGTGTAGCTGAGTGAGTGCTGGCTGGCATGAGTGGCATGAGGTCTGACGGGATGGATGGTATCCCCCTTTTATCACGAGCTCGTCTACTTGAAACGCTATTGAAACTACAATACACATAATTTGCAACAACTTTTGTCTGCGGTGGTGTAGCCATTCGGAGTTGCTTCGCTTCCAAGGCCAACCCGCAGCTGAGAGGCCACCAGTATTATCTAGGTTATCGATTAGTACGCCGAAGGTGCTGCAATCTGTGTCGCTAGATATATGGAACTTTCCCGTACAGCTACGTGCTTATCTACTGAGTTCGCCGACATGAAGATCCCATTTCGATAGCAACAGGTGCTAGAGGTGATTTCCTGTTTATTGGCTCTCACTTTCTTCTTATTATCTAACGATAAACTGCCACCGCCCCTAAGGCTTTCGGCCATACTTTAGGGAAGGGGCTCGCCGTTACACCTCCATGACGTACGTCTGAAGTTCAAGTAGCCACTTATTGGAGATAGCTGCCGGTCGAAACCTATCCTTACGAGAACCCAGGGCACCATTCAGCATGATCGGGAAATGCATTCTTGAAATCCTTTTCGGCAAAGGCGCCGACGTATTTCTCTTCTTATCTGGCTTCGAAGCCCTCTTCTTCGCTAGCAGCGACAACCCCATGTGGACCAATTTGCACCGAGACCTCCAGCTCCCCCCACGCTCCGGCCTCATCATCTTCCCAACCCATAACGCCGTTTCTGAAGGAGCTGAGCACATCTTCCGCACGCTCATAGACTTGCTACCAAGCGACTCCTGCGTGGATGAGTTCCCTAACCATTACCATCTTACCATTCCTCTCCCTACCGGCTACGAGGCAGAAGTCTTTATCGGGGGCGTCAGCCTCGATCCCGTCTGTCACTCCCCTCTAGGTGCTTACACTTTGGATTACATCCGTGCAGGTTGTGGTTCGTTCAGATACATACGGTGTGTTGGGAGTCCGGAATATGTACGCCTTGTGGTAGTGGAGGAGTCAGAGGCGCCTATGGTGGCGGAATCGCTGATTCCGTGCTCTGAGAAAAAGGCAGTCACAGTCGTGTCTAGAGCGTTTGAGCAGTACACGAACCCTCGCGGGGCGAAAATTTTGCTGTCTTGGACAAATGAGAGACTTTCAGAACCATGGGTTCTTACGTGTACATCTTGTCAGTGGGTAGTTTTTTCGTAAGAATTCGCACACTGTGGGCATATCTCTGTCTGCGCAGAAGGGACGACAAGATATGGAATGGCCAAGGCTACGATCAACGGAAGCTGCGTTGTTGAGCGATTGTAGTGAGAGAATCCGATAACTAGGTAGCTCGCCGGCGTTTCGTGCACTGCAGTCGCCTATTACGGTAGCGCCAACAGTGCCAAATTTCAGTCAAGTACGGAAATGTTGTTTGGACTACTGTCTGCCATTTAAGTTGCAAACGGTACTGCAGTACCAGGGTGGCAATCAATTCAATCAACGTCAATATCGGGTCCAGATTGATTGATTGATAGGATTTTACAATAAGGTCAAATTGATTGATCAATAAGGTGTTGATATTGATTGAATTGAATTGATTGACGCACGGTTCACGTAGCAAAATCTCGTGATGCTTGGCATAGTGTTGAGATTGATAGCCATACAATCTAGCTAACTCTTGCTAGCTATAGCTACTCCCGCGTGTATAGAGTCCTCAACTTCTTTCAATGATGCCTTCTGCGTTCCATGAGCGTAGTATCTGCCCAACTGCTATAGTATTGGCCTCCAGCCTATTGCGCAATGGCGTCACCATTTGTCCTGCCAAACTGAATATCCTCTCCACCTCTGCCGACATTGCCGGTATAGAAAAGAGGTCCAGGGCCATACGTGATAGGCGGGGGTATTGCTGGCGGCGTAGTGTCCAGTAATCAACTGGATTGGTGACTGCGTCATCTGTAGGAGAGGTATCGAGCTGCCAGTAGGTGTACTCATCCTCGGTCAGATCTAGATGCTTGGTCCTCCTGGAGGCAGCAAGCCAGCTGTCAAATTCGCTGAGATGTTCGCGTTTACGCTTCTGCGGTAGCTGTGGGTCCTCAGCAATAGTAATTGACTGATACTCATCCTTCCAGAGCTTTAGAACAGCTGCCTTTGCCTTCTTGATCCAGCTCTTCTTGAATGCCCACTGATCCTCAATCCACTCCCAGCCGTAGGCAGGGTGAAGGGCGCAAGCTGCGACGTAAGCTGGAGTATCATCAAGGAGCTGATAGTACTCATCTAGCTTAGCCCACCCCAAATTGATCTTCACCTTGAAGTGAGAGTCAGGATACTGATCTGTGCGGATCTTGACCTCCTCCAGCTTGTTCAACAGGTACTCCATGCATGGAAGGACTTCCCATAAGCCGCCAAACCTACCACTAGTTGGGTTGGCTTGTAGCCTGATTGTGACTTCATGAAAAGGCTTCAAGATGGAGTGATATTCAGCAAGAGTTGCCCAATCATCTGAGGTTAGATAATTATCCACGATTGCCGGCTTGTTCTTTGTCTTAGCTGGCATTGGCTGAGTCCTACTGGCAGTGCGAAGCTTGACGTATTTATCCCATTCTTGAACTTCGTGGAGGACGAGGGCGTCAATGACTGACTGTAGCTTGATTGCGCGCTCAATTATGGCGGAGGTAGAGTTTCATCGTGTCGCATTATCTTCTATAACCTCGTAGGTAGGGCCGTTTTCGCCAGTCAACGCTTGCTCGTTCCGCTGAAGTTGGTGTAGTCTCTGATAGACAAGGTTTGAGCGCTGAATCCAGTGGACGATATTGTGAAGCTTGCCGATAGGGCCCTTCTTGCGCTAGAGTAGGAGCTCAGCGAGTAGCTCCTTTGGCTGAGCGCAGTCGTTCTCGAACGCGTCAGCTTCCTTGCCAAAGAGGATCTGGCGGACTACCAGGTTTATGATATGGCCAATGCAGCGCAAGCGGCGGTGCTTGTGATTGAAGCCAAACTCTTCAGCTAGCGCGTCCATGCACGTGTCGTTGTTTGACGCGTTATCCGTGACAAAGTAGCCAAGTTGCCCTCCAATGCCCCATTCTATAATTATCTGGGCCACCTCTTCCGCAAGGCTGTCACCAGTATGCCGTCCTTCGGCGTGTGGGAGGCCAATAAGGAACTTGCGAAGCGTGCCAGAGGACGTAAGGAAGAAGACGTTAATACCGAGTAGAGAGAGGTGATTACACGACGTCCAGCCGTCAAAGGCAAGGTGTATAAGGCTAGGTGAGCTCTGAAGAAGCTCAGCAACGATCCCTTTATGGCGGTTGAATTCATCAAGTAGCCATTTACGAACAGTAGAGTGTGTTGGAAGGCTGCCAGTAGATGTTACTGCAGGATTTAAATAGCTAAGAACGCGCCTGAATCTCTCGCTTTCAAGCTTGCGGAAAGGAATGTTATCGGATGAGACCCAATCAGTGAGTAGTTGCTGGAAGTACGCCGGATTGAATGATGTGACAAGGCGATTGACAATAGCCTGCTCTGAAGGCCTATTCGTATCCAGCCCAAGCCGCTGAGCAACTGAAATCTTGGCCCGTTTGACGTGACGCTTCCCTGTAGGATCTTCAATCTTATGCTCAGTCACCAGGTGCCTTGCCTGATTATCAGTGCCAGCAGCAGCGAAGCTAGCTGGTTTGTGGGCTTTCTTGTGCACGCAGTACATACAGACCCAGCGGGTACGCCCTTCTACGTCCTTAATGTCATATGCGTGCTCCCAAGTCCACCCGCTGCGCTGCTTTGACTCTGTGACATGATATCCACGGAATTTCTGCCATGGGAAGTACTCCCACCCTTCGCATACAGGTCCTCGGCCATCAACGGCAAGATTGGTGGGTTGCGCAGGATCTGAGTCCTGTTGAGAGGAAAAGAGGCTAGTGGGCGCGCTAGAGAGGCTTAAAACAGAGTGTTAATCGTCGCTAGAGTCCATCTTGATAGTGAGAGAGTTGCTGCTGAGCTGCTGAGAAAATGTAGAACGGATCTGAAAGAGTAGATTTAGCTGTCCCTTCTAGCCATTCTGAGAGAGCGTTATATACTAGCTGCCAAGAGAATGTGCCCGACACGTTGTGTGCCAAGAGTGTATCAGATAAAAGGCTAGCCTGACATGGCTTGAGCGCCACAAGAGCGAGATGATCATCAAAGCTGCTTTCTATACAAGGTAAGCCGTCAATCAATATCGTCAATCAACTGGCCCGGAGCAATTGATTGATTGACGAAAATGACAGACCTCAGTTGATTGATTGATTGCCAAGACATTGGTCAATATTGATTGACCGTCAATATTATTGAATTGATTGCCACCCTGGGTCTCCTACAGAGCCTGTGGCCTGGCCAGTTGCCACGCCGCTACAGGGACTGGCAGCGTTTGGGCGGGTGGCCTAAAGATTGGTCAGACTTAGGCTTGAGAAAACCATGGCTCGAACAGGAAAGCTTTTTTTTTTCTTTTGGTCTTGTTCTCCTACCCTCTTTTGCCTTTTGTCTCTCTTTCTTTCTTTTTCTGTTTTCTTTTTGTCTCCCTTCTTTCTCCTTTTGTCTTTCGAAATAGCCAATCAACGCGGCTTTGCTACGCTTTGTTCTTGAGTGTGAGGGCTTCGAATGGACAGGGAAACCAATGTACGTAATTCATCGGCTTAGCGTTAGTTCTTCCCTATGGCCCGTGCGGGCTGATGGGATGTATGAATCATCATCATCATCATCGGTTACGGTGGCGGACCAATCGGTGCTTTGGCCGACCAATGAACATTGGTCGGTAACGGGGATAGCACAAGGCCCTCACGAACGCGAGGGGAATGCTTCCCGCTTCCCCCGAGCAGGGATCGTGCAGAGCGCCCTAGTAGATTACCGCCTTACGATTCTGGCGACCTGCTGTAGCCTCGGGCGCGGGAAGGCACCTGACCTGCCGATATGCGTAGTAGCTCAGCTGATACTTGAGACAAGCGCCGTGATTTGTCTGCAGGCTCGGCCCCCACGAAACCTAAGCATGCCGATTACCGCCTTAGTGGCAGCTGAAAGCATTCTACCAATATATAACTGTAGAAAGCCAAAACGTTGGAAACGACTGCATGTTTGTTCCACCACTTTGCCATACTATTGTCAAACTCCATCGAGATATACGCAATGGGGCCTCCAGAGAAACAATCGGAAATCCAGGTCAATATTTATCACAACATAACGTATCCCACAAGCGAGCGTGCCACACAAGCGAGTGTGCCACCTTACCAAACCTAACCCATTTTAAGTACAAATAACTCTGCAACGTCTTGCAACATCGACTATTTCTAATAGGTACGCTATTCTACAGTAGTTTCCACACCTTTTTGACATGTACGAGAATTATGTCCAGTTTCGCCGCACTGCCCACATCGCCGTCGTTTTCTCGCTGGCCCCTCCGATTGCGCATCACTTTTGCGCGTTTCCCGCGAAATCTGCTGGTTAACAGCAGCTCCATCGATTAAATACTGCCCCTCCTGAACCGTAAGAGTCCCTCGCTTCTGAATCCGCTTTTTCTGCCGCTTTTCACGTCGCGTTGCGGCCTCGTTTGCCTTTTGAAGATTCGCGACTTCCGCCTGCAGAAGAACAGCCGAATGCGCCATCATTTGAGCCCCCTTAGCAAGCTGGTTCAGCGCATCGTTGATTGGCGTTGGTGAGCTGTTCTGATGCTTTGCAATCCGGTTCCTAATAAGCTCAGTCTGAGAGGCTAATTCAGCTGGGTTGTGCGGTGTTTGAGCGTCCCAAGTTATGGCCTCTGCCTGCGGGCGTGTCGGCGTCCGAAGCTTGACATCGAGCTTGGAAATCACGGCCTCTGGATCGAGCGGGACCAGTCCTGCGCCTCGGAACCCGCCTACGATATTCTGCTGCGTAAATGCGGCTTCGAACGCCGTTTTGAACGCAGGCAGAAACTCGAGCTTCGTGATGTGGTTGATGTGGGATCGCATCAGCTCTTCAACCTGCTTTCCGTACGCCTTCTTGAGAGGCGCAAAACAGCCTACATCGAGCGGCTGGAGGAGATGCGATGAATGCGCAGGCATGCAGAGCGTGATGATCTTGCGTTCCTGGCAGAACGCGTCGAATTCGGCCGAATTGTGGCTCGCGTGGCCGTCAAGAATCAGAAGTCGCCATGCTCCGGTTGTGCGATCCTTTGTGTGCTTTTCGAAGTGCTGCAGCCACTGCAGACCAAGCTCGTTCGTCGTCCAGCCGTTTTCGCTTAATGCGATGACCCAATTGCCTGGTACGTCGTCGCTGTACCAAGCAGAAAGGTGGTGTTGTCCCTTGAAAATCACGAACGGCGGAATCGCCCAGCCCTCGGCGTTGACTCCCTGGATCACCGTAACCCACTCGCGATTGCCTGGCTGGACTGATTTGGGTCGAGCGCGTCGCTCCAATGCTGTGACAACCATTCCGGCTGCAATCATGCCCATGAGGAAGCCGGCTTCATCGAAGTTGTAGATGTCACCGTTCACGATCCCATACTTCGTGATAGTGTTCTGGACGAGCTCGAACCATTGCGTGATAAGCTCTGGGTCCTCGCATTTAGCTCGCTGATAGTCATACTTTCGATTCAGACGTGTTTTTAGCTCGGGAGTCCGTCTTACGAAGTTGGAGGGCCAGTTCTTGCCAACGGTACCTCCGGCGCGGTCGGCGAGTAGCTTATTTGCCATACCTTCAACAGCACTTAATCGCGGCGGAAATCCTCGCGAATCTAGATCGAGGACACGTTTGACAAGAACTGATTCCTCGATATTAGTAAGCTTTCGAGAGTTGGGCGTGCAATCGCGTCGAGAAGGAATCCTGTCGCGTCGTCGCTTCAGGGTCATCCGATTAACGTTAAACGTCTTTGCAGCGAGCCGATTGCTTTGAATTTGGCCTTGATCGATAGCTTGCTTCGCTAAAGCTATCTGAGCTTCATGTAAGATGGATTGAGCGTGGGTTGGCTGATGCATTGTTGGTTGAAGCTAGGGTGTCGCGTTTTCTTGGTTGGGTGGCACACTCGCTTGTGTGGCACGCTCGCTTGTGGGATACGTTACCTAATTTGGGCCGTGATCAGAAAATTGGACTCCTTCAGAAGATTTGGCCTGAAGTTGGCGTAGTCAGGTCAGAATACAACGAGCAAAACTATAAGGAATTTTTTGGCTATCTCAGCGAGGAATGCAAAATGCTAGATGCCAATAAATCCGAATTTGTAGGGGAAACGCTTGATGCGCACCTACCATTGCTCGAAAAACTCGGGGAAAAGATCAACCTTACGCAGAAGGACCTTGTGCATCAGCTGCAAAAAGATTTTCCCGACACGAACCCTTTACGAGTTCGGAAATCGCTCGAGCTCATCAGTCGCATACTGCTCACACTGAACATTCGTTCACCTGGCGTTGTGGTTGGCCGATCCTACGCGAGAGAGAGAAAGATCGAATGGCCAGTGGATAGCTCACTTGTTCATGTTATCAATCAACAATTCCAACGTAAGCCTGTTTCCAGGAACAGTTCAGTCCCTGACGCATTCTCAGCAGCGCGTCTCAAAATGATGGGAATACAGATTGAATGGACAAACAACCTTGCGGATCACTTGTTATACGATGAAAACACGGTATGGGTCTACCAACACAAAGTCTGCCTCTGGAACCATACGAAGCAAAATAATGGTGCTTTCCAGAAGAAATTTTTGCTGGAAACAATCGACACACTCAATCTTCTTTTCCCCGCCAACGACAAAGACACTGAACGGTTGCTCAAGATGGACGAGAAAGGGTATATCACTGGACAAGGCTTACTTGGTCGGGGACGCAAGCGAAACATTGAGCATTACGAGTATTGGGGCGAGAATTTGCAAGCCCTGGTCAATAAATTTGACAGCGGTCCGCGGCATATGAGGAAAGCGTTGTTTTGGACCCAAGGCGACACATTGGGACGTTTGAACTTGTGGATTACGCTACTTGTCGCTCTCCTAACTGTGGTCACAATAGCTTTCGGTGGAGCTCAAGTTGCGTACGCGGTCAAGCAGTATAAGTTGTCGCTTGAGCAATACGGATTGGCTGTCAAGCAGTATGATCTGGACCGCGCAGAAATCTGCTCAAGGAACAATTTGCCCGAGCAACTCCAGCGGGTCTGCGCGTAATGTAATCTCTCAGCCGTCAGATCATGTTTTCCTCCTACTATTTACTTTTTGTGCAGCTTAAGTTTGCTTATGTATCGCATGATTAACGCACAGCTTGTGAGCTTTTGATGGAGCATGCTAAGAAGCTTTGTCGATTGAATAAGCATTAACGTAGATGGCAAGCGAGCCGTCACCCTCATCAACTTTCTACGCCTTTATACGCGTATAGCTCCGCAACCCGCGATAATAGTATCTGATTGACCATTAGATATTATTGTATAGTATCTACAGTATCCTTCTGGCACGTACGCGAATTATGCCCTGTCTCCCTGCAGCGCGTACAGCGCGCTTTTGCCTGCCTGCTTGGACCTGCCCTTGCCTTGACGCGTTTCGCCCTCAAGCTGCTCACCAACGTCCTTTTGAGCAATAATTTCCTCGCCCTTCGCCTTTGTTAACGTGCCTTGCTTCTGGATCCGCTTCTTTTTGCGCTGTCTACGCTTTGTGGCGGCCTCATTTGCCTTCTCTAGCCTAGAGACCCGATCGCGTAGCAACACTATCTCATGGCCCATTATCTCAGCGCCCTTCGTGAGCCGACTAAGCGACTGAATAATTGATGTAGGCGATGAATCTTGATGTCTTTGTATCCGATCGCGAATTAGCGTTGATTGAAACTCTAGTTCGCGCACGCTGCTTGGTGTTTTCGACTCCCATAAGGTAGCCTCTGGGGCGGGTGGTGTTGGCGTACGAACCTTTACATCAAGCTTCAATATTACCCTATCTGGATCATACGGGACTAGGCCGGCGCCTCGAAAGCCTGCGCAGATATTATTCTTTGTAATTGATGCATCAAAGGCTGCTTTGAAGGCTGGCAGAAACTCAAGCTTCGTGATATGGTTGATGTGGTTGCGTATCAAGTCTCCAATCTGACTCCCGTACGCGCGCTTTAACGGCGAGAAGCAGCTAACGTCGAGCGGCTGCAGGAGGTGTGATGAATGTGGCGGCATACAGAGAGTATAGATATTGTCCTCCTTGCAGATTGCCTGGAATTTGAGCGAGTTGTGGCTCTCGTGGCCGTCTAAGATCAGCAGCCGACGCGCGCCTACTGTCCGCTCCTTTGTATGTGTAACGAGCGGGCCTCTGCCTCTAAGGATCCAAACACCAAAGAGGGAGAAAACCTGTCGAGGGGTTTCCTTGAGTGGGTACAAGAAGAGGGTGAGAGCAAGTCGAACACGTGATGAGACTGAGCACTGCGTGCGAAGGCCGTGTTACCAATAGAGTCCAAATTCTATTGTTGAAGTTGACCACGAAGGTCAAAGCTATCTAAGGAGTGTGGTTTATATACAGTAGGAAAGTGTATACAATCTAGTGGTTCAGAGGTTCATTCTGTCGATCCGTTGAACGTCTGAACTGGTAGTTCATGAGTTCAGAGCGCCAAGCCTTTGAACAGTTGAACTGGGGGTCATGTGACCCGTATGGCCCGTGCTTAGGGAATCGTTCTGCGATTGCACCTTCGCCCCGCTTGTCTTCTTCCCTAACCTCTTGACCCCGTGAAGGCTGCGCCGTAACAGTATGCTTATTAAAGTGCTGCAGCCATGCGACACCAAGCTCGTTTGTTGTCCAGCCGTTATCGCTAACTGCAATAACCCAATCGCCAGGTATATCGTTGTCCTCGTACCAAGCAGAGAGGTGGCACTTGCCCGCAAGGATGATGAACGGCGGGATTGCCCACCCAGCTGCGTTGATTCCCTGGATCACTGTGGCCCATTCACGATCGCCTGGCTGTATTGCCTTCGGTTGATTGCGCCTCTCTGAGCCTGTAACGACAAGCTGCGATGATATCTTGCCCATCATAAAGCCAGTCTCGTCGAAGTTGTAGGTATCCTCGTCGCAGATACCGTACGTGGCTTTGGTGGGCTGTACAAGCTCGAACCAGTCGCTGATGACCTTAGGATCCTCACATAAGGCTCTCTGCCGATCGTACGGTCGGTTGAATCGCGTCGTAAGGCTAGGAGTCCGTTGGACAAAGTTCCTTGGCCACTTCTGGCCAACCTGGCCAGCACCGCGCTCAGCAAGCAATTTATTGGCCATATCTCGTACGGCACTTAGGGTAGGCGCGAACCCTCGCGAATCTAGGTCAAGTATATGCCTGGCAATCACCTCCTCCTCAAGCTTTGAGAGCTTCTTTGAATTAGCCTCACAATCGCGTCGTGACAGGATTCCGGCGCGTCGGTCGCGGAGCGTCGATCGGGGGACGTTGAACGTTGATGCAGCGCGCTTTTCGCTCTGGATCTGGTTCTGGTTAATAGCTGAGATAGTAAGGAAGATATCTGCTTCGTTGTAGGGCGATCGAGTAGTAGGTGGTTGAGCCATTGTTGTTAAAAGGTGACGCGTTGCGTAAAGTTGGTGAGGGTGACGGCTCGCTTGCACTGACGGCTCGCTTGCCATCTACGTTATACACCCTTTCAAACGTCTATCGTACTGCTGTTCATCTTCGTGGCAACATTCTGTAAATAGTCCAGGCACTGATACTACTTTACGTGTCCAAAAAAATCAAATTGTCAATTGCTAAGGTACGACCGTCCTAGACTATACTTGTCGGTACACTAGAAATTTGTCCCATGCAGAGCTTCGAACAGGCAAGCTCCCTTATATCACTTCGCGGCTTTGTGAGTCTGACTCTCCTCCTAGCATGCTGCCTCTGTTCTCAAAGTTCCTATAGAGGTCTAGCATCTCCCTAGCATGCAAGGATCTCCGACTATCCTAAGGCTCCAGTCTCCTTGCAGTCCTTGCATTTATGCCGCCAGTCCTCATCCTTAGTCTGGTAATTTTTGCGCTCCGTTTCACCTGACTGCACGGTGCCTGGTCACATTATTACTGTTTTCAGACCATATTGCTACGATCTACTCTACCATTGCCGTTGCCACCACCGTCGGAATGCTGACCACCGGGCCCCTTCATTGTCAACACTTCCCGATAAGGTATGTCTCCGCGTGGCGCTTGGATGGACTTGTCCTTGTTTGCGGCTGCGGTTCTGTTGGATGTTACTAGTGCAGTGGAAAGAAGGGTTCACCCTCTGAGAGGCTAGATAGTCGATGAAGATTGATCAACTCCCTTGACTCTTGAAGTGAGTTATCTAGAGCGGCTTACAGTACTAGGACAAAATTTCTGGGCCGGCCGGATACGAGCTACCTGCCCATCCACCCAACAACGTTGTGTTAGCCAACACAACGTTACTAGAGTAGCTATGAGTGCTCATCTTAGTCAGAATTAACTAGAGAAAACTATGGTATTACATATCTATTCTAATATTTAGTATGCCAGCCCTCAGCTGCAATAACTGCCTCACACCTATGTTTCATGCTACCTAATACAGAGTTAAATAATTCCTGTGGTAACGCGTTCAATGCTTCCTGTAATGCTTTCCTAGCTTCTCCCTAATATAACCTTGACTTCCAGCCATAGTGGCAAGCCCTGCATGAAGTTCCAGAACCTTAGCTTTAACATGAAACCAGAGATACTCAATGGGGTTTAGATCTGGGCTATATAGCGGCCATTTGATCACATTAATGCGTCTCTGATTGAACCAATCCTTAACCTTATTGGCAGCATGAATAGGAGCGTTATCCTGCATAAACAGCATACCTCTACGATGTACTTTTGGTATATTTTCCTCGAGAACCTCTAGGTAGGAGTTGGCGGGATAACCACCCCTCTTTGCCAGAGGATCACGCACCATAATATGTAATGGTAACCTTCCTCTCTTGCCAGAAAATGCGGCCCAAACCATGACTGAAATATCTCTGCCTTTCTTATAAGCTTGAACCATTTCCAGATCCCATTTCTGGTCTGGAACCCGAAAGCACCACTCTCGTTTTTTGCCTTTTCCTCGCTCCGCAGAGCACTCATTTGACCAAATGACCTTCGCCCATTGTTGTTCAGTCAACTCTAAATGTTCGATTGCCCAGGCAAGCCGGATGACTGCGTGTTCTGGAGAGAGTTCTGGCCGGCCCGCACAGCGCCATTTCCTAATGTATACACGTCTAAGAGTCGCGCGATGGTTCGGTCGTGGCAGGTGACGCCCGTAGCATCTCGCACGTCTTTGTACGTGTATTTTGGGTGGGCACGAACGACACGACGGATATGACGCGTGTCAAGGCCTGAGAAGCATTTTGGACGGTTGGAGCGAGGCTGCGAGCGCCCGTCGTTGCGAAGTGGAGCGAGCAAGGTAGTGTCGGTAATAGACGAACTTGGCACGCCTAGCTCCTTGCGAAACCAAGCTGTTTTCTTGCCTAACGCCTTACAGGCGAGCAAGATACCGCGCTGATGTGGAGAGTAGGGTTGATCAGGAGCATGCTTGCCAAAGAGTTCTTGTAAAGGAGTGCGTTGTGGGGGTCATTGGGTGGTGTTAAAGATGGGGGGTGCACGTACGCGAGACGCGATTTTACGCGACTCGCTTATCGGTCCAGAACTTTTGACAGGTCACTGTATATACACCACAGTGCGAAATCTAGAAGTTTCTATGACAGAAACTTAGATAAATGGTAGAAGGAAACAATCTGGAGGGACAAATCAATCTTGACTCAACGATCTAATATTTCAGCAGTCTAGAGCACTTTAATCAGCGTAGCGACGCCGATACTCCTGATATATACCCTTCGTGACTCTCTTTGCGTCATCTTGCCACTTTGGGAAGCACCTCCAGTTCTTCTTAAACCATATGAATCGTAGGCAATGGTGTAGTGCGATAGCTACGCGGTAGGCTGGCGTTGAATCGCTTCTGTTATAGTAGTCGTCAATCTTCTCCCATGCAAGGTTAACACAGGCCTTGAGGTGAGTGCTTGGCTGAGCGTTAAGCTCCTCCTTCTTCGCCTCCAGAGTGCTCAACATAATTTCTATGCATGTAAGAGACACACAAAAGGGACCTAAAGGCGCTCTCTTCTCCACTGCCTTCCAGTCTCTTCGTGGCCTTCTGGAAAGGCGCGAGAATGTCCCTCATCTGACTGATCTCGTCCCATTCTTCCTCAGAGAGCATATTGTCGGCGAGATCGTGACTGTCCTTAGGGGCTTTATCACAGATAGTTTGTCTGCAGTACATATCAATGGCGAGGCGCAGTTTCGGAGCATGCTACCATGCGCGTTAGTGCTTTCATTGAAATCCGGAAATCTTTATACCAAACAGTATGGAGATCCCCTAGCCAATTAGGCTAAGAGATACTCATCTACATCCGCCTTATTATGCGTAGAGTTCCACCTCACTCCTCCAAGGGTCGGCTTATATAGACGCTCCTTCTCACTGTTTAGTTCGCCCCTGGATCGCCTCAAATACGTCAATCTAGCCAGAGTGAGATTGCACATGGACGATAATATTCTGCAAATTACCGGGAAGGCTTTTCTCCCTTCAAAGCACAAGCTTATCGACCTTCGTGATGTGCTTGGATGATAATGAGGTTTTGTGCTTTTCAACTGCCGCGCCAGCTTGTGCAGAAGCAGTAGGCTTACCTGCTTGCCGCCGACGATTTCGTGTGACCGTATTAGACGACTCCTTAATAACCTTAAGAACCTCCTCAATGCAGTCTATATCAACCTCATATATCGCACTGTTTGCCCACAGGTTGCAGATGTGATTGGTACAGCGTAGGCGACACACCTTTCACGTCAATAGCACCCCATCAAATACATCCCTGCAAGCCGTTCAAGCGCACGGTCGTTGACAGGGTCTAATGGTTCTGAAATAGGCTCTTATGTTCGAAACCGGGAAGCTCCAATGTCTACATTCGAATAACCCTCTTCTTTTGCCCACTATCATCCGATAGACTTATATAAGCGCAAAGGACTCAAGAAGTAACTTCCAGAGTCATGACGAAGTAGAAATTTGGCGTTTTGAAATCGCTGGCGGTGGTATAAGTGTAGAGATTGACATAAAACATGATAACGTAGTTTACAAGCGAGCCGTCCATCCAAGCGAGCCGTCCACCCCACCAGCTTTCTACGCCTTCACACGCATATCGTTCAACAACGCATTAAAATATAATAAGAACAACAACTATCCTAGCTTAAGAAGCCTCCCCAGTATCTTTTTGGCACGTACGAGAATTGTGCCCTGGCTCCCTACAGCGCCTACAGCGCGCTGTTTGCTGCCTACTCACACCAGATCGCGCCTTGCCTTGACGCATTTCGCCCTCAAGTCGCTCATTAACGTCCTTTTGAGCAATAGTTTCCTCGCCCTCTGCCTTTGTTAAGGTGCCTCGCTTCTGGATCCGCTTTCTTTTGCGCTGTTTACGCTTTGTGGCGGCCTCATTTGCCTTCTGAAGGCTGGACACCTGATCGCGTAACAAGACCATCTCATGCACCATCAGCTGAGCCCCCTTGGTAAGCCGATTAAGCGACTCAATCATTGAAGTAGGCGACGAATCTTGATGCCTTTGAATCCGATCGCGAATTAGGGTTGATTGAGACTCTAGTTCTCGCGCGTTGCTTGGTGTTTTCGACTCCCATAGAGCAGCCTCTGGGGCAGCTGGTGGTGTTGGCGTACGAAGCTTCACATCAAGCTTTAATAGCACCGCATCTGGGTCGTACGGCACTAGACCAGCTCCTCGAAAGCTTGCGCAGATGTTAGCCTTTGTAATTGACTTATCAAAGGCTGCTTTGAAGGCTGGTAGGAACTCAAGCTTTGTGATATGGTTGATGTGGTTGCGCGCCAAGCCTCCAATCTGATCCCCATATGCCCGCTTCAACGGCGAGAAGCAGCCAACATCAAGCGGCTGGAGCAGGTGTGACGAATGTGGAGGCATGCAGAGGGCAATAATCTTCTCCTCCTTGCAGATCGCCTGGAACTCAAGCGAGTTGTGGCTCTCGTGGCCGTCGATAATCAGCAGCCGATGCGTCCCCACCGTACGCGCCTTCGTATGCTTGTTGAAGTGCTTTAGCCACGCTACCCCAAGCTCATTCGTTGTCCAGCCGTTGTCACTAACAGCGATGGCCCAATGGCCAGGTATATTATCGTCCCCATACCAGGCAGATAGGTGGTGCTTGGCCGCGAAGATGATGAATGGTGGAATCGCCCACCCAGCAGCGTTGATTCCTTGGATGACAGTCACCCACTCACGGTCGCCTGGCTGTACCGCCTTTGGTCGATTGCGCCTCTCTGAGCCTGTAACAACGAGCTGAGCCAATATCTTGCCCATCATAAAGCCAGTCTCGTCAAAGTTGTGGGTGTCTTCGTCAAGGATGCCGTACTTCTCCTTCGTGCGCTGTACAAGCTTAAACCACTCGCTAAGGACCTTAGGATCCTCACACAAGGCCCGCTGGCGATCATACGGTCGATTTAATTGAGTTTTAAGCTGCGGAGTCCGCCCAACAAAGTTCCTTGGCCAATGCGTGCCAACCTGGCCAGCAGCGCGCTCAGCAAGCAGTTCGTTAGCCATATCCCGCACTGCATCCAACGTAGGCGCAAAGCCTCGCGAATCTAGGTCAAGTATGTGTTGAATAATTGCGTCCTCCTCGGGTTTTGTAAGCTTCTTCGAATTGGGCTCGCAATCGCGTCGTGAGGCGACTCCAGTGCGTCGGTCGCGGAGCGTGGTTCGGGGGACGTCAAACGTTCGTGCAGCGCGTCTTTCGCTCTGAATCTGATTCGTATTTATAGCTGAGATAGCAAGGAAGATATCTGCTTCGCTGCGAGTTGATCGAGTAGTGGTTGGTTGAGCCATTGTAGTTGAAAGGTGACGCGTCGCGTAAAGTTGGTGAGGTGGACGGCTCGCTTGGATGGACGGCTCGCTTGTAAACTACGTTAAAACTTTGCGCAAAGTAGTTCGCCTGATATTTCTCGCCGCAGCGATCAATTTCTGAAAGTAGATAGCACTGCAAGCTGAGTCCCTGAAAGCCAGTAGCCTTAAATGGAGCCGCAGGTACCGGTCTGTGGATTATACCCGCGCATATTCTATAGAAAGAATGCTTTAGAATCTTCTCATAGATTTAAACAAAGTGTGCAGTTAAACTTACGTCTCGCTTTTCTGAGAGACTTTCCATCCATACAACCAAGTAACCATGACTTGTCGCCGGTCACTTCTCCGCGTTCATCCGCGTTTTCGTCTTTGTAATGGCGGCTGTCAAGACTATACTGTGTTCCGAAGAGATGGCCAATCCAGTCCTTCTCTCTGTTGACAAATACCTGTTCCCGCTCATAGCCGCTGTCCTCTTGTTTGTGTTCACTGATGACTCCGAGTTGCGCCACAAAGTCCTTTTTATTTGCAAAATGCTCGGTGCGGAGAACGTGTTGAGGGCACATCTTCCAATCGACGCTCGGATTGCCGAACGTGAAGACGCAAAGCCGCTCCCCCATCGTTTCCCGAAGGCTGTCTGAACCTTGATCGAGTAGTTGTTCCAGCACGAGACGGAGGACGAGACAACCCTGGGAATGGGCAATCATCACCACATATTCGTATTTCTTTCCGCCTTTTGCTTGCTCCAGTGCGGCTTGCAACTGCTCCTTCAATGACTCCTGAGCCATTCGGCTACTCCACGTCCTTAGCACCATATCCTTCTGGCTCTCAACGCTTCCCTTTCCATAGCGGTCCCTTTGGCCCGCACATTCAACTAAGTCCCACAGAATGCCATCAGTCCTGTTGTAAACACCTGTCACTTCTCTTGAGTACCATTTTGCCAGTTTCTTGCAGGAGAGGTGAAGCCAGAAAAGCTCTGTAGCAATGCCATTGATAAACAACCATTTCTCGTTTGTGACACTCTGTTTGAGTTCTCCTCGCTGCTCTGGTTCTGCTGCCGCTGATGTCTCTGACGCTGTTGCTGCTGGTGTTGGTAGTCGTACCCAACCCCCCACTGGAAGCGGGCATACTACTCGTTGCCATCCCGAGGGCCTGACTTCGAGGACCGCTCCCGAGTCGAGGATGTCGCTGCACAGTTGTGTTTGCGTGGTCATATCGATCTCGCTGAAAGTGACCGGGTCCGCCGCTTTTGTCATGATGTAGACGAGCGATTTGACCAGTCTCTGAGCTTGGCATACTAGAGCGTATCGATTCATGGCCTGCGAGAAGTCGAGCTCATTGTCCTTCCCGTGCGGATTGTCATGATCCTGCTCTCCGTCCAGCGACATAGCCGGGGCGTAGCACTTAGCGCACTCAATCACGTCAACGACCCAACTCACCAGCTCGCCGCGACGGGTCCACAGTAGTCCAATGGTTGCCGCGTTGAGATCGTTGCTCATCACGCCGCTCTGGATAGTGTCTAGCTTCCCCACCTTGGCCAGTATGGAAGTGAGGACCGTCTGAGTCAGCCCTCCCAGCGTGACCAGCAACACGTTGGGGTCGATCTCGTCCAAGGCCGGGTAAATCAGCCGCAACGAGCTGTTTAGCACTTCTCCAAGGAGCTTTCGCGCTGCTTCCGTGTACCCCTGACGTATTCGGTTTATGAGACACCTTGCAGTCTTCAGAAGCGATTCGAAAAGTGGTCCGGGGTCCATGAGGTCGAAAACGTGACAAAGGACGTCCAGCGACCGCCGCAACACCTCTGCGATGAGAGTGCTCAGGGGGTCTTTGTCACTCTTTTTGACAACGTCCGTCGTGATGTAGACGAGCTGGTCCTCGCCGCCAACGGTGTCAATGAGCCGCGCGGAGAATTCGGTCACCAGTTTTTTCTTTCTGTCTTCCCCGAGCGCTGTGCCAGCCGCACGGTTTGCGAGCGCTGCGGCTATACCTGCGGCCCCGTTTATTCCACTTTCGACGACATCCGCCGTCGCGCTCAGTGCGGGCCCAAGAAGAGGGATCCCCTCCCAGAAAGCAGCCATGAGTGCAGAATGAGTAGGAGGTTGCGGGTAGCCGCAGTTGGATGACTGATTCAATCGCAGTCGAAAGGATGGGTCGTAGCTAGTGAGTTCAATGAACTTTTTACTCTAGCCTCCGGGCGAGGCCAAGCAAAGTTTCCACGTTTAGTGCAACGATCCGAGGACGCTGATGTTGCAGCGGTGAACATGCATGCAGTCCGGACGCTTAAAATTGAGTTCCGATTTTGTGGCAACGGTGATGGACATGTTACCGCCAGGTTCTCTAGCGGCTGCCCTTTCAAATAAATTGCACATGTTGTCCAGGCAGCTCCGCAATCCAGACTACGTCATCGCATGACTGCCTGCCTGCCTTGGCCTAGCTGGAAGTCTCTGCCCGGTCGATAACAAACGATTCTGCAGCTTTTCCCACATACGCGCCACCGATACTGGCCGCGGGCCGTCAGCGCGACTGTCTCGCTTGTTCAGCCTCGCATTAGGTCCCGTCGAACTACTGTGGCTAGCCAGCCCGCAGGAAAATTGGAGATCCGGTTGCGCTTTCGGCTCCTTCCGCCAGTACGTGAAGATCCAGTCCATGCGGTCACCCTAACGGCTGAGGCCTGAACCTAACGTGGCGGGGCCAGAAGTAGCCTTCCAGTATATATGAGAAAAACACGTTATTTAATTCACTAAGATTGGTTGCTCTGACCTGCATTTGTTTGATGTAGGTCTTGCCGCTTAGCTTCTGGTCCAGAAGCCCTAAGTTCTCGAGCCCGTTCTCATGCGCAGCCTCAGCCCGCTCCAAGCGACCGGCGCTTTCATGTGAAATGGCCTCCCAATTGGTCCAGCAAGGGTTTTGCCTTCTTCATGATGCCTACCGCGTAGATGTGTAGAGCCATGGAGAGTACCTAGTGGGCAGGAATTGTATAAAGCGAGAGATGATGCATGCTGACTTGCAGTCGGTGCAGATGTAAGAGCGAATGGTGATGGTCGGGGATGGTGTTTATGGGTGAGGAGAGTGATGATTCCATGGGCGAGCAAGTAGGCCGGGAAGACAATAACCTCGCCATCGCCCCCGCAGCGCCTCGCAGCTTCGCGCACGCGCGGAACGATCGGGCTTCGGCTTCGTCTCCAATTCGACAGGCGCCTACCTCAGCCCGGCCACCTGGGTAAAGCAACTTAGCAACCCGCTTCTGCCTGCACGACGTTTGCACATCGAGCGAGCCTCGATCGGGCGGAAGAACGTAGTTACAGGCTCCCGTCAAAGTCTTCCCCGGTACTAGAATCCTCCGTCTGTCCTATCAAAAGGCAATGGGTGATAAGGCCCAAATGGCTCCTTTGAATCCACCATGCCCGCTTCAACGGGCGGTAGACGAACGCTTTCACGAATTTGACCACCATAGACTTATCAGCGCTTAGCTACTGACTCACTTTTGTAACGGCCTTGTTTTAGATCGTCAAATCACGCTCCAATGACATGCTGCCGCAAAGTTGGTGGGAGCTGAACCTTGCAACGGGCACTACTATGGTAGGCCGCATTGCAGTTTAGAATACTTTGGCGAGGAGAATACGTAAGTGGCTGTAGTCTAGGACCAAGCTGATAACTGTGCGGCACGGAGCAAGCCGAACCGCGCGGCCCGCTCTAGGCCGACCGGCTCAAGGTGAGATGCACGCGCTGACTAGCCGAGACCTTTCTCAGCAAGCCACTTCTGCAGCTAAAGTAACGTGGCTGCATATCCTCCTCTTGGCGTCCCCAAAACATACTCGCAAGATCGTGCTTCTTTATGTCACAAACTTTCAAGCGCCATCAATTCAAGTGCATCACGTCCCAACTCGGACTGTCGCTCGCCGTCTCCTTTCCTCACATGGACTTCTCGTTCCATTCTCTATTAATGGGATCCAGAGCCAGCGATTGGGGACTATCAACGGTTGCCGACCCGCCGGCCGATGACGCCACAGCTCCCAGCGTAGTCTCTCATTCGGTTAGAAATTCAAGCGTAGGCACTAGCCTCCAGCACGAGTCTCCTCCGCCTCCATCGGCTGTGAAAGCGACGCATGGGCCAACAGGCACATCGACGGACCACTATCCGAATGCTATACTCAATGGGAAGGGTGCATTCCCCACTGGCACCGCCCCAGCACACTTGCCCACAGCCGCAAGGACGCAACCTCAATGCCTCGATGAGTCATCGCAAATATTTACGGCTAGTGCGGCCCCAGAAAGCGACGTTAGCTTGAGATCGGATGAGGAAAATGTCGCCAGTGACCTCGCAAAAACCCATAAGGAAGAAGTGGCACCTAGATCATGGAGAGTCTTTCGGAGAAAGGATGGGTGGTACTTTGCTACGGAGGAACGGCCGCAATATCGTCCATGTGATCGATCAGAATGGCACATACAAACGCCTCTATCGTTGCCCGAAGTTTTAATGAAACACTGGCTCAACCACATGCGAGAGCGGTTACAAGGCGATATCGACCCATACGTCGCAGGCGTTACAGAGAAAAGTTGGTCTTTTACGTCCAGGCCGAAAACGTCAAAGGCTACAACGGAAATTCTCCTGCGCATGGCTGGCACAGCCCAGCGGGATAATGAAACCGTGGTCTTGAGGCCGACAGTTTCCATCATCTGTAGCTCTGTAAAGTGCAGAGACGCCGTGCGCTCGGCTTTGAAAAACCTCACCTGGATACGTGACTTTACCTCACGCCCGGTAGACGTGACGATGAGCATTAGAAGGGCCAAAAACGTGGTTGAAGGCGGGCGTGGGAATCCAATTCGCCTTGGGAGTTCCCGCGAATTCTACTGCGTCAACAGCAAGACCGTGCACCTTCATCTCCAGCGGCCGGAGCAAGGAGCTTCCTTTTGTGGACTCACACTGCGTGTAACTGTTTTCCGAGACGGTGAAACCCTGTGTAAGTCCAAATCAGTCGTGGGAGGTCCACTCGCAGTCGGAGAAGGCATATACGGCCTAACCACTGCCCATGCGATTATCGATATACTCGCCGACGACGATGATGATTGCAGTACAACATCTGCTGGAGATACCGACGATCCAAACGTGGATTGGGTGAATGTGACCGAGGTGGCGATGATGAGCTACGAAGGCTTCGAATGGGACGTTGAACAACACAAGTTTCAGGACAGCTCCGTCTTGGACTCTGACATCATGCTGATCAACCTCGACGTTCTTGGGAGCCGTGATCTGCGCACTCACTTCAGCATCCACGGTCCCTTGGAGGATTCCAACCAAAGGGAGCATCCTTTTCCGTCTCGTACATTAGGTGTGAAGGGCATTGTTACCACAGCAAAAGACATTACCGGAGGAGAGGTCGCCATTCTCTGCCGTCACGGTACTGCTGTCACAGGACATCTTCTCCAGAGTTCTCCATACTTGAAACGTAACGGGAAAAGGTTGCAGAGGAGCAAATTGCAGCTTGATGAAACCCTGCGTAAGTATCCATCATGGTTAAAATATATTGTCGTCTAATCAAGCTTAGCTGTTGGCTGTTCGGGCGCGTGGGTCGTTGACAAAAGCCGCGAGCAACTGATGGGAATTATTGTGGAGGTGTATCAAGATGAGCCATATGCACTGATGCTGGGGATGCCAAAAATTCTTTCCGAGATTGAGCGAAGTTGGAAGAGGACCGACCTCAAAATTGAAATTCCAGGAGGCGAGAGAGCACTTCAAGCTGCGGCTGAAAGGGCCACTCTTGAGGTTGTTGAGAAGCTACTTGCTGCAGAGGCCGACATCAATGCCGAGGGCTGTGATTACGGTAATGCTCTTTACGCTGCTTCTGCTGGAGGACATGAGAAGATCGTTCAAATTCTGGTTGACAATGGTGCCGACGTCAACGCCAAGGGCGGTCACTACGGCAATGCACTCCAGGCTGCTTCTGCTGGAGGACATGAAAAGACCGTTCAAATTCTGGTTGAAAATGGTGCCGACGTCAACGCCAAGGGCGGTCACTACGGCAATGCACTCCAGGCTGCTTCTGCTGGAGGACACGAGAAGATCGTTCAGATCCTGGTTGAAAATGGTGCCGACGTCAACGCCAAGGGCGGTCACTACGGCAATGCACTCCAGGCTGCTTCTGCTGGAGGACACGAGAAGATCGTTCAGATCCTGGTTGAAAATGGCGCCGACGTCAACGCCAAGGGCGGTCACTACGGTAATGCTCTCTACGCTGCTTCTGCTGGAGGACATGAGAAGATCGTTCAAGCTCTGGTCGACAGGGGTACAGATGTCGGTGCCAATGTCAATGCTAAGGGCGGTTACTACGGTAATGCTCTTCAGGTTGCTTCTACTAGAGGATACGAGAAAATCGTTCAGATCTTGGTTGACAGTGGCGCCGACGTCAACGCCGAGGGCGGGTGTTACGGTAATGCTCTTCAGGCTGCTTCTGCTGGAGGACACGAGAAGATCGTTCAGATCCTGGTTGACAACGGCGCCAACGTCAACGCCAAGGGCGATTACTACGGTAATGCTCTCCAGGCTACTTCTGCTGGAGGACACGAGAAGACCGTTCAAATTCTGGTTGAAAATGGTGCCGACGTCAACGCCAAGGGCGGTCACTACGACAACGCACTCCAGGCTGCTTCTGCTGGAGGACATGAGAAGACCGTTCAAATTCTGGTTGAAAATGGCGCCGACGTCAACGCCAAGGGCGGTCACTACGACAACGCACTCCAGGCTGCTTCTGCTGGAGGACATGAGAAGACCGTTCAAATTCTGGTTGAAAATGGTGCCGACGTCAACGCCAAGGGCGGTAATTACGGTAATGCTCTCCAGGCTGCTTCTGCTGGAGGACACGAGAAGATCGTTCAGATCCTGGTTGACAATGGCGCTAACGTCAACGCCGAGGGCGGGAGATACGGTAATGCACTTCAGGCTGCTTCTGCTGGAGGACACGAGAAGATCGTTCAGATCCTGGTTGACAATGGCGCTAACGTCAACGCCGAGGGCGGGAGATACGGCAATGCACTCCAGGCTGCTTCTGCTGGAGGACACGAGAAGATCGTTCAGATCCTGGTTGACAATGGCGCCAAGGTCAACGCCAAGGGCGATTACTACGGTAATGCTCTCCAGGCTGCTTCTGCTGGAGGACACGAGAAGACCGTTCAAATTCTGGTTGAAAATGGTGCCGACGTCAACGCCGAGGGCGGTAATTACGGTAATGCTCTCCAGGCTGCTTCTGCTGGAGGACACGAGAAGATCGTTCAGATCCTGGTTGAAAATGGCGCCAAGGTCAACGCGAAGGGCGATTACTACGGTAATACTCTCTACGCTGCTTCTGCTGGAGGACATGAGAAGGTCGTTCAAGTTCTGGTCGACAAGGGTACCGATGTCGGTGCCAATGTCAATGCTAAGGGCGGTTACTACGGTAATGCTCTTCAGGTTGCTTCTACTAGAGGATACGAGAAAATCGTTCAGATCTTGGTTGACAGTGGCGCCGACGTCAACGCCGAGGGCGGGTGTTACGGTAATGCTCTTCAGGCTGCTTCTGCTGGAGGACACGAGAAGATCGTTCAGATCCTGGTTGACAACGGCGCCAACGTCAACGCCAAGGGCGATTACTACGATAATGCTCTCTACGCTGCTTCTGCTGGAGGACACGAGAAAATCGTTCAGATCCTAGTTGACAATGGCGCCAAAGTCAACGCCAAGGGCGATTACTACGGTAATGCTCTCTACGCTGCTTCTGCTGGAGGACATGAGAAGACCGTTCAAATTCTGGTTGAAAATGGCGCCAACGTCAACGCCAAGGGCGGTCACTACGGCAATGCACTCCAGGCTGCTTCTGCTGGAGGACACGAGAAGATCGTTCAGATTCTGGTTGAAAATGGTGCCGACGTCAACGCCGAGGGCGGGAGATACGGCAATGCACTCCAGGCTGCTTCTGCTGGAGGACACGAGAAGATCGTCTAGATCCTAGTAGACAAAGGCACCGACGTCAACGCCAAGGGCGATTACTACGGTAATGCTCTCTACGCTGCTTCTGCTGGAGGACACGAGAAGATCGTTCAGATCCTGGTTGACAATGGCGCTAACGTCAACGCCGA
This sequence comes from Macrophomina phaseolina, assembly GCA_020875535.1. Classification (NCBI taxonomy): domain Eukaryota; kingdom Fungi; phylum Ascomycota; class Dothideomycetes; order Botryosphaeriales; family Botryosphaeriaceae; genus Macrophomina; species Macrophomina phaseolina. Next base: position 612,684 of record JAEQDS010000063.1, on the reverse strand, counting down.
GGGCGGGAGATACGGTAATGCACTTCAGGCTGCTTCTGCTGGAGGACACGAGAAGATCGTTCAAATTCTGGTTGAAAATGGTGCCGACATCAACGCCGAGGGCGGTGATTACGGTAATGCTCTCCAGGCTGCTTCTGCTAGAGGACATTGGAGCGTCGTCCGGATTCGAAATGACAATTTCCCAAGAGATGTTCCAGGTGACGGACGAAAGACAATGTAGGATGGCAAGGCAGCAGCAAATTCAGGGGGAAAAATACGAAGGTGACAAATAACAGAATGTAAAGCAAGGACAACGATGTGAAGCCCCGTAACGGCTGTTAAACGGCCTACAATGGGACGATGTGTTTAATTGCTTGATAAAGCCATCAAGGTTAAGTAATGACATCTCTCTGATTCTCCTTGATCAAAGTAGCAGACACTTCCATCACTTGGAAGCTCGATATTGAGTGAAGCGCCTAGACCTACTGTTAAGCGGCGATGTTGAGTGACGAAAGTGGGCAATCCGCGCTAGTTAAGTAATGGTAGCAATGCGTATAAAATGATTTCTCTGCAGGACCTGCGAAAAATTGGACTTCGCGGATATATCTGGTTCCAGTCAGAAGCAATTTCCCTAGCAAAAATGATGGAATATAAGCCCAGTTGTTGCCCGATCATGGCCTTACTGCCTTCTTTCGATAAACTTTCTCTCTCCTCCCCTTCCTCCTCCTCCTCCTCCTACTCCTACTACTACTACTACTACTACTACTACCAGGCCTTGTATAGTCTTCGAACTATGTGGCTATGGTTTTGCGCCCAATTTCCTCTGTTCTAGCGGTGCGTTGGAAACGAAGTACACTCTCCATTACTCATTCTTCTTGCCTCCACTGCACTGATGACAATCATGGCCAATCCCATCAAGGACAACACGAAAGTGTACCCCTTATACCAGCGCGAAGTCAAACACGGAATTATCGTCGACTTGGTTTCTCCCCTGAAAATATAGACGTACATTATGATCGCGGTGACTCCAAACGCAAAGCCAGGGTCCGCATGGAAGGAGTCACCACAGACGAGAAGGAGCTGCAGTGTGGGGTCCCGCAGGGATCTCCAGCCTCGCCAATCCTCTACATGCTCTAACTCTCGCCGCTGCTAAAGCGGAGGAACGCACAGACGAGGTTCGCATACGCCGACGATGTCGCCTTCCTACGCACTGGGAAAAACATAGAAGAGACAACTGAGGCCCTTACGGCTGACCTAGAGGATGCGCTTTACTGGGGGGAGGAGAACGCAATCGCCTTCGCGCCAGATAAGTATGAACTTATTCATTTCTCTAGAAGTAGATCCTCAGAACTATCCGAAACGATCCAAGTAGGAGAGACGGTAATCCGCCCGAAAGAAAAGCCAGTCCGATGGCTAGGGGTCTACTTTGACCAAAAGCTTAACTTTAGGCATCATGCCGAAGTATGGGGTTCTAAAGGCAGCAGAGTAGCAGCACACCTCAGAGGCCTAAACTAGGTTATAAGGGGATGCCCCCGGCAGCAGCGGCGAAAGCCGCACACGCATGCATGCTCCCGGTCGCCACGTACGGCGCGGAGGTCTGGTATGAAGGAACAATAAAGCCGATACCATACACTGCCAGGACGGTAGTACCGAGACAATCATACCATACGGCGACTATAGATAGGGCGCTGCGGACAGCGGCCCGGGCTGTAGTACCCGTATGGAGAACGACCCCGATCCCGGTGCTCCACCGCGAGACAGGGACCCCACCGGCAAGCGTACTCCTACAGCAGATCCAGAGAAGAGTATCACTTCGCTTACGGCTGCTGGACGAGGCACACCCAATCGTCGGGCGGACACAGGTCATAAGAGAACACGGGGGATGGGCACCGAGGGCCCCCAATTCGCCGCCGAGGGCCACAAGGCTACAGAGAACGGCGCAGCTCGTGGAAGACTGCGAAAGGCCCCAGCTGCTACAACCGAGCTACACCAATAGCCCCCAAAAGACGACGCAGGGGAAAGAGAGGGGAGCAAGGGAATTTGCAGAATCACTGAAACGAGACCCACCGGAAACTTTAATATCTATTCGGATGGCTCAAGCATGAACTCGAAGACCGCCTGGGCCTTCGTTGCCTATAGTCACGGCGCACGGATCTATGCCCAAAGCGGAAGCCTACACAAGGCGGAGGTGTTTGACGCGGAGATCCGAGGCGCAGCAGAAGGACTCGCGTGGGCGGCCGCCAACGCAGAAGCCCTACAAGCCACGAACGTCGTCCTATGCATAGACAACACTTCAGTCGTACAGGGCATAGACGGGCACACTCCGGCCAGCTCACAGAGCCAATTCACGAGGCTAAAGAGCACGAGACAGGAACTCCGAATCCCAGTGGAGACTAGGTGGTGCCCTGGTCATATGGGAATCACGGGAAACGAGGAGGCCGATCAGCTAGCGAAGGCAGCCATCGACCTACTAAACGGTGAACAAGGGCCGGCATCGGTATCCTGGACAAGGCGGAGGAATAGGGAGGAGAGGTCGCGTATCTACGAGGCTTGGTGGGAGGAGCACCAAACACCAACCTACCGGCACCTAGGCCTCAAGATAAGAAAAGGAAGGAACCCTGAACTAGCACTGCCAAGGCAGACGCTGCATCGGCTACTAGCCGAAAGAACGGGACACGGGGATTTCGCCGAATATCACAGACGCCTTAAGCATGAAAGGGCAAAACTTACCTGTAAATGCGGCGCTGAGAAAGCGCAATGGCACTTTATCGACTGCCGCCTAGCAGCCGGCTGGGGGTATCCGGGAGTCGCGACGAGGGCAGAGAAGCTTAAGGGCCTCCTCGGACAAACGGGGTGGTTTCTGTTCCAAAGCCTTGTTGAATCAACAGAGGTGTTCCGGGGCGGAAGCGAGGCACCGCAAACGGATTAAGCCGCGAACCTAAATCGCGGAGTGCTGGGGACGGCCAGCAAGGCGGCTGCACAGCAGGACTTGTAATAAAAACTGGGTAGGAAGCGGAGGATCTCATTTGTCCAGCGAAAAGGTGGCTACTCCACCCGTCAACAAGCCCCATGGGAGGCAAACTGGCTATAAAGTTAGTACAGATAGACGTTAATACCATCATCATCTCCTTCAGTTAGAAGGACAGGCAGAAATTGAAGGCAGAAATTCGATTCTTTCTTCTGACCTCACCGAGTTCGGGCCTGAGGCCCACCCAAATTCGACACAAATCAAATCAAATCAAATCTAAAGTGAAGGCCAAAATCCGTAACAGACTGGGGCGTCCGGGCGACTGGTGAAACATGTTACTTGCTTAAGGCAAGTAAACAAGCAAGTCTCCTTGATAGGATTTACTCGTTGACCACCCTATGCAGAACAGGTTGCAGACAATATGTGAAAAGGCATTCGGAGATGGTTCCGTGCGTAGCCAGCATCACCGCTCAGGTAGAAAGCTGCGCGTCACCTATGCATGCAAGCCAGAGACCCTAGCATGACACAGGTCGACAGGAGTGGGTACAAGGCTCACCGGCCAACCGGAACGGAATCCGGAGCCTAAGCAGCTGAAGCTAAACCTCTTGGCGCACACGCTACCGTTGTTCAGGGCGTCGTTAGCGGTCGCAGGGCGCATTTGGTCGAAGATGATAATCTAGCATGAACGGCTGAGGTAATGACGATCATCTGCACATAGGGACCGTTTCGCAGCGGTGTGCCTCGGAAAATGCCACACCCTCGAGAGCTACTGCGCTACAGTGCTCAACTCTACTCCGCGGAGAGCACCACGGCTAGGCTTCGAACGCCATACGGCGGCTTGCGGAAGATCGAGCCGCTCTGCATGGCTTCACAACAGTATGGCCCACCTGCGAACTGAGCTAGCAGCTTTCGGATATGCGGTTTCTGCCAGTTGAAATAAAGAGTTTGAAAGGGACGAAGCACCGGTCTTTCTGGGATGTGCCTGAGTGGGGCCTTGCAATAGTGACTTCTGTCGATTGTCTCTCTGGATGGCGCTGCGCGGCTGTCCCTCTTTTAGGGTTATCGCTTTACTGGCGGCGGCTAATCATGTCCTTGTGATAATTTAATCGTTGGGTGGTTTCTTAGGTTGGGATGGCTGTCCGTGCGGTAACAGGCATCCAGATTAGGAGCCACACCTTTGGCCACGAGTGAGAAAGTTTTCGCGAGAATTGAGCGTTGGCGGGCTGTAGGGAGATCCGACTTAGTAGCCGCACGCGGACGGTGAATGTCTGCGGCTTGGTTTAGGTATACTGCTCGCTGCGCGTCTTTTTCGTTTCTTTCGGCTATTCCGGGCCTTAGTTCAAGCTTTCGATTAACATTGAGCCGATTGATTTGATCTGATTCGATTCATTGAGCCGTCCGTACTTTACCGAATCATCACGATGCATCATATAACCAAGCAATGAATCAAATCGTACTCATAATTTTGGAGCCCTTACAGCACATTCTCCATTATATACAGAAATCTTGCTCAAGTCGGTCTAAGAATCGGTGCCGCCAGTAGTCGTGCATCGCGGGCACGACTGCTTATGCCTTCCTTTTTTTTTTTTTTTTTTTTTTAAATTTATGTTGCAATGCACTGGCCATTCCATTGTTTCTACAGTCTTCTTTTACCCGGTTGATGGCTCACTTGGTAGAATAACCTCCTGGCTGTCTCCATGAGTCTTCTGTGTTGAATTGAGCGTGCTAAGGCCGTGCAGATATGATTTTTTAGTCCTTTTAGAATTCCGCAACTCCAAATTGTACGCTTGCTGGTCTGAATCAGGGACCCGGGAAACTGTAGATCGAGTGCTTAGCCTGAGCAGGCTGCTGACTGCGGGAAACTGCCGAAGGAAGGGCCGCAAGCTAGGAATGCACGAGCAGACTATAAGACTGCAAATTTCGACTGATGACCAATTTAATGCCACGACGAGAGAGTCTATAGAGAGCTTGATTAATTTCTTATTCGGGTTCTACGCTATGTTTGATACAGGCAATCGGCCAAACCTAATACTTACAAGTAACATCTGCGTCTATCTTAGATAAAAATGGTGCACGGATGATGCTGATAACACAGACTCTATGATGCAATCAATAACAGTGCTCTGCTGAATGGACGCTCAGGGCCTAACTTACAGTAACCCAAGAGAAAACATGGCCATCACACCAATTTTCCTTCCCAAACTTGTCTGGAGCCTTTGCAGCGCTGGGATCGGTAGGAGGAACAAGGCTAAATCCGTCGCAAGTTTGACCGCGAATGCGACGTGGTAAAACGTGCGTAGGTCCATACAACTCCCCTTAGTGGTTGGCCGCCAAAGCTTTCGTATGGGCTTGCACTGTAGGCACACCACAACTGTCTCTTCGATGTACTCCGCTACAAGCACTACGGTAAGACTCAAAATAATTCTGCGGAATAGCTGGTCCGGGAAGACACGCAGGTATAGGGCAGCAAAGGAGAGCTTAGAGGCGACGAATGAGGCGATATAGGATAGTTGCATGAGAAACTGGATCTATGCCTTGGTTAAGCCCGTCTTCATAAGTCAGCATGTAGTATAAGAGACCTACCTTTCTAAAAGTAATGAAATCACTTTCAGGCACAGCACGCAAATGATAGCCAAGGCCGAATTTGGTTCCTAGCTTAATATTAGAACAGGCATAATTTTCCATCTCCAGAGCCGCAAAGGAAGCTAGCGTGACATATTTATTTTCCTTACCAACACAACAGGCAATGAATAGTATCATGCCAGCTACCTAAGTAGAAGAGGGAATTAGTGATATTAACTTTTCCTTTTGGTTGTGGTTGTAAGCTTACATATGCGCATGTTACGAGGTCTATTAATTTTCGGATTAGAATCTGGAATAAGGGCATCATTTTGTTAGGACTTACAATCATCCAATCCAATTGCCTTCTTGATGAAGAGTCGAGTGTAGAGCCGAATACCGATGGCGATGGTGGAAAGGCAGATGAGCGAAATATTGCAGTTTAGGACACTTGATGCCTTGCTATCAGAGTTATTAGAAGCCATTGCCAAACTAGTGAATGCGGGCTTCAAGATGCCTAAGTAGCGGCAGACTATGGTGGCTGAATGATTTAGCAACGAAGGCAAGTGGACTATTATACTGGCGACGGAATACATATGCGAACTCAATACCACAGAGACGATTTCAACCGCAAAGAAAGAATTTATTAGGGTTGAATCCGAAATTGGTGGCGTGCAAAAAGTAGCCAATGGGTTAGATGATGTTATCCACCTAGTTTCAAATGTCGTAGTGAAGAAAATCCGCCACGGAAGATGTTGGAACGAAAAAGCGTGACGCCACGCTCAGAAATCTAAGCTGACAGGCGTTCCTTAAATCCAACAGAAGATCAACAAGCCCTAAGGTTTATCTCCAAGCCACATTCCAGTCAAGTCTGGAATAAAGTCACTATAATCCATTCCTCCACGCATAAAGAGTAGCCTGGGCCACCTCATTCAGAGGGAAAACCAGGCATAGAGCCGCTGAGGATGAGCTCGTTAGCAAATTTGGGCCGTCTTATATTATGCACTGTTAGCATACACCAGATACGCCGGCTCAGAGGATGCTTCCCCACAAACCTCTATCAGCCTACTACCAGCGAAACCTGTTTTAATCGGAAGTTGCCATGTTACAGTAGTCGATGCCACGCTCTCTAATCACCGCATCGGCAAGTTCCGCGACCACACAACTAAAAATTAGCGCGAAGGGCTGCAAGCCACTTAACACGCCATGAATATATTTTCAAAGGCCTTGACCTGTTGCAGAGGCTATACAGTAGGCGTTCTAACATAACCCTTCAGCGCTCTTGTCATTAGCGGTTTCCAACAGTAACGGCTAGAGCTCGAGTCTGAGGCCCTAAAACTCAAAGTCCCGCCTTGGTTTCTACGTCGTCCGCGTTATGATCGCCTGTCTCTATCGAGAATTCAAGGGTTGCGCCTGCGCTCTAGGTTGCGGCTGCTGGGAGCCATTTCCTACGTCACCCGCGTCTGGGGCCTAGTATGTCCCCATCCGTCGATTCGGCGGATGCGCGCTAAAAGCCTGCGGCAGTTTAGCATCCTCCTATTGCTGGGGTACGTGAGCTTAGGGCGATCAGAGCACGGTGATAATTCAACGGCTCTTAGAGAGCCAGGCAGAATTCAATTCACTCTTTCTGACCCCAGGACTTCGACATAAAAAGAATGTGCAATGTTGAATTTAGGATACTTCGACCCGCTGGCCTTATATTCTACACGCGGCTAGATCAGCACACGGCCAGGACCTGACAGCTTCGGCTGCATGTGCGACTGCCATGTCGTGGCACCTCTTCCATTGAGCGTCGATTTCGGACCATTTTTGCTCCGTTAACTTATACGTTTCTGATGTAACACCGAAATGCTCTCGAGTGCGAACCTGGTGTTTGGTGTAGTTGCGACGTGCCTGCTCCCACCTGGCGAATAGTTCGCGGCATGCGGCGGCATCGCACACCTCAGGCACATAAGGCTCCGGGGATATCGTGAAGTTGGCGTGTCCAAGATTTATCGACCACTTGTTATGCTTGTCATCGTAATCGGTCATTGGTGGGATGTCTGAATACAGTAATACGTGGTTCGGACCACTATATCTGAACGAGGCGAGAGAACGTCTTAGAGATGATGTCGGAGTCTGGACAGAAGATGCCACTGGGATTCCCAAAGCACTGCTTATCGCCGCAAAGGCAGCACAGGACTCGACAACAGGAGGGGATTGCAAGGGCGACTGCCAGGTTGATTCCTCCGGCGGTCGCTTGTCCGCAATCAGAGGCGGGAGCAGAGGTGTTGAAGTGAGCGCCTCGCGGTCAATTGGTTCGAATGCGAGGGCTGTCGTGACAATATCGACCGGCGAGTTTGAAGTTGGCCTGTCTTCGTACGCCCCTGAAACGAAAGCAGGAATAGGAGGAAGCTCGGTCTCGCTGATATTGAGAGAGCGGCGTGGAACGGAACTCGCCAGCGATGATGACCAACAAGAGCGCTCACTAGGTGGAGTTGACGTGTGAATATCTTCCCTAGAGAGCGAAGACACAGCCCTACAGCCCATCCACTGCCTTGTTAATGAGGGAAACCGCGCGCTGACGCGCGACCCAATGCTGTTGGCAGGCGACTCGCGCAGTCCCCGACGCCTCGGTAGAGGCTTCACATCGCTATCATCACCGATGGGGCTATTGCAGTGCGGGCAGCCTTCAGTGACGCCTATTTTATTGTTAGGAGTAGAAGCAAATACAGAAACATGGCACCACGTACTGCATAGACACCATGCTCCTTGACTGCCCTCTAGGTCTTCCTCTACGGTTCTCACTTCTGGCTTGAACGGTTCTTCGATAGAGTCCTCCGCTAACCTTGGAAGTTTGCTTAAAGAGGCCATACTATCTACGTGCTTGTATGAGGATGGCGGCAACGATGAGGTGAAGGATACAGAGCTCGAATGCGTTAGGTGGTCGTGTGCGGCGGACATAAGATTTAACGGTGTGGAGCCCTTGGAGGCGGAAAGAGTCGAGTCAGCAGAGGCCGCGGAGACGCGCTCGTCAATGGTGGACGAGCCGGCCTGAGAGTTCTTGGCTGCAACCAATCTGGGGAGCATTAGAGGCTTCATGTCCTCCCGTGTAGTGGAGAGGTAGATTGTGCTGTGCTAGCAGTTCCCATCACCACTTAAATACTACAGAGTGGGAATTACAGGAGTGTAGACGGCGGCAGAGGGCGTCTAAGAACGGACTTAGTGCATATGTGGCTAAATTGGACTAGGGACGATCTTGTATAAGCTGGCCACCCCTAGAAGCTGGCCACCCCACCAAACTCATTCCACCCTACTCACGCAGCGAATTCTCACCACATCGTCATTTAAATGGATCCCTATGAATATGCTCTTCCACAGGCAATTACAGACTTCCAATCAGGCGAATACACATCTATTCGAGCCGCTGCAATAGCGCATAACGTCTCGCGAAGCACGCTCGGCGCCCGAATCAACGGCACCGCGTCTCGACGCGATATCAGTCATCAACAGCAGCAAAGGCTAACACCTTTGCAAGAAGAATTTCTTGTTGAATGGATACTCGAAGAAGATAAACGCGGATATCCTCCTTCACACGCACGCGCTCGAGAAATGGCCTCGCGAATCCTACGTTCTAACGGCGATACTCAACCACTCGGTCAAAAATGGATATCCAACTTCTTAACGCGTAATCCACGCGTCAAAACAGTCGTCGGCCGCCGTATTGAAGCTTCTCGCACGCACAGCTGCACACAGCCCGAAATCCAAGCCTTTTTCGACCGTCTAGAACGCGCTATCCACCAACACAACGTTCAAACCGATCATATATGGAATATGGATGAGCATGGGCTCGGATTGGGTATTTGTACGAACTCCCAAGTCCTCGCAAGTGCTCAGAAGAAGCGTGCTTACGTGACGGGGCCCCAGGATCGCGAATGGGTATCGATACTCGAATCAATCTCAGCGACTGGCAAAAAGACGCGACCGCTTATTATCTTCAAAGGCGGACATCTACAATCAACTTGGTTCGAAGCCGATACGCCAGACTGGATCTTCACATCGTCAGAGAATGGATGGACGTCAAATAATATCGCAATTGGTTGGCTACAGTCAATATTCATCCCAGAAACGAAGGTTGATGACCGACCTCGAATCCTAATCGTAGACGGGCACGGGAGCCACATCAGCGTTGAATTCATGTGGATTTGCAAGCAGAATAACGTCTATATTATCTACCTACCACCAAATTCATCTCACGTTCTTCAGCCACTCGATTTATCATGTTTCTCGCCAGTTAAGTCGCGATATCGGTCTCAAATCGCAGCGCTCGCAACTCTCGACGATTCAGCACCAGTGAAGAAGCATCGCTTCATTCAATACTACCACCTTGCTCGTACAGAGTCACTCACCGATCGCGTTATTCGTAGCGGGTGGAAAGCCGCCGGAATTAGCCCGTGGAATCCCATCAGAAGCAATCTATTCATCCCAGGTCGCTCAGCCGCCTATTACACCACCACGCGCCTCTCAAATATCGAATTTAGCACACGTACAGCTCTTCCAGACGCCCCAGAGCTCACGGCAGCTTTATCAGCTCAGTCAATCCGCTCAAACACAAGAAAGAATCGGGCGAGACCTCCGTGTCATCCTTCAAAAGGCGGGCAAGGCGCTTGAGCGAGCAAATGCGACCCAGGCAATGCAGCCAGGGTGTCCACCGTCTCGTCAACCGGATCGTCACCGATCCGGTGACGGATTACGTAATCCGTTCCGTCATGACCTGATTGGTCCGTCCCGTCCCGTCACAGAGTCGCCCGTTGACGACCGTTGACGAATGGCTATTCCCAAAACGGTAATTTCATGGCGTTGCAATATTTTCTCCGCCAAACTCGCCCAAATGGGAGAATGCCTATACAAATTCGCCTATATTCTCCGCATATGCCTAGAGATATATTTTGTTGCAAGACTGCAAACTTGCCAAGCCTGGAGAAATTTTTTTTTCGTCGGCCCGCGCGCAGGACCTCAACACAGCCGCCCTACCGCAATTAAAATCGTTTATGGCCTCCCCAGAGCTTGCCATCGCGATCCTGACCCTCAGGAGTCTCAGGCATCGCTGCCTGCGACCTCTGCGCCCTCTACGCCAACGCCGGAAGCCTCTAGCGACACCACGCACGCCGTCACAGATATCGATCTATCCAAAGTCCGCGACGGTCGATCCAAGCAGATACCAGGCCTCCAATACCGCGCCCGCCACCGCACACAAGCCAGAGGTCATAAGATCTCGTGGGTTTTCGATCATGGGGCCGACTGTGAGGATGCCAGCGGCCGACGATGGTTCGTTTGCAAATACTGCCAGCTAGAAGGTCGCTACAACGATGGCGTATATAAGGTCACAGGCACCCATGCAATAGAGGTCCATCTACACCGAACCCACAAGATCTATAATCCAAGGAAGCCTCCTGCTCGGCAGTACCGCGCATCAGCTGTCTCTGACTTCTCTAAGCCAAGATTTTCCTCCTCTTCGTCCTCCAGCTCACCGTTGCCAGCGTCGTACTCGCTCGTCACACCGTTCAACGATAAGCTATTGCGACAATCCTTCACGGATATGGTAATCAAGCTAGATCTGTCGTTCCGCCAGGCCTCCTCAGAGGAGCTACGCAAAGTCGTCATACAAGGCGGACCACTGGCCGATCGCTTACTACCAAGGAGTCCTACAACCGTTGCCGATTTGATGAAGTGGTCCTTTGAAGATCGCCGCAAAAAAGTACAGGATCTCGTCTCCTCCGCCAAGTCCAAGATTACATTCAGTGTGGACATGTGGACTAGCGATGAGGGTAATAAGAAGGCGTATTTGGCGGTAAACTCCCACTTTATCGACAATCTGGGTACCCTCAGGACAGCCCTCCTGTCCTTTGCCCCGTATCGTTGGACCCCACAGTGGCGAGAATCTTGCAAAAGCGCTTTACAAGTCGATTACGTCGTATGGTATCAATTATACAAGAGTCGGCTATTTTGTCGCCGACAACGCGGATACCAACGACACGCTATTGCGTGAGCTAAGAGAGCTCATGGCCATCGACTACCCGGCCTGTCGGATCCGCTGTATTGGTCATATAATCAACCTCGTTGTCAAGGCGATCCTCTTTGGCAAAGGCGTCTCAAAATTCGAACAGAGCCTCCTTGGACGCACCGACGATAGTGAGGAGGCCTTCCTTATATGGAGCAACGAAGGACCTCTTGGTAAGCTGCACAACATCTGCGTCTTTGTTAACCGAAACGACCAAAGGCGTACGGCCTTTGCCAACTGCCAGCTGCCTGAGGAGCGGGCTCTTGACGACGATGCGGATCCAGATGGAGGAGACGAGGTCTTCTACTACGTCCTCCTCGTTGACCAAGGGGTGCGTTGATGCTCCGTATACTACATGATCAAGCGAGGTAGGTATAAACTTTTAATAAGTATTGTCTTGCTAACTACTATTAGATTCCTTACGGGGCGCCCATGGCTTGAGAAAAGGCAGTCCCCGCTATATAACATAGGCCAAGTTCTCCTCCCCAAAGAATTTAGCAATACTAACATCGACCGCTACGAACACAAAGATCGAGGATACGATATCCGCCAAGACCGCCTCTCACCTCACGATTGGGAGGTAATTAAGCGCTTCTACCAGCTACTTCGACCGTTCAAATGCCTTACCCAGTACCTGGAGGGCAAGGCTAACAAGGAGGGCAACGAGGGCTCACACGGATCCATTTGGGAGTCTCTAAAGGCAATGGACTTTGTGTTTGATCACCTCAAGCGGAATGTAGAGGCCCTTGAGGCTCAAGTGGCCTCTGGCGAAGCAAGTCGTGAGGACTGGCAGAACTACTCAACGAAGGTCGATGCAGGCTATCTCAAACTTCAAGACTACTACAGCCTCCTTGACGAATCGCCGGCGTACGTTGTGGCGATCTTCCTCCACCCAAACTATCGCTTTGAGTACTTTGAGCAGGCGTGGGCTTTACACAAGAGCTGGATTACATATGCAAAGTCGGCTATACGTCGTATGTATGACACATACGAAGCGATGTACCTCTCAGAACATGCTGCAGGCGAGGAGACGGAGGAGCCAACTACAGATGAGTCCACCCCAGCTACTGACGTTTTTACTAATTTTGAGGCCTTCGGTCGGCCCAGCGGTGCCAAGGAGCGTAGCAGAAAGCGTCGG
>JAEQDS010000062.1:0-215179 GCA_020875535.1 Macrophomina phaseolina | reverse complement strand
CCCTAACCCTAACCCTAACCCTAACCCTAACCCTAACCCTAACCCTAACCCTAACCCTAACCCTAACCCTAACCCTAACCCTACTTACCCTAACCCTACTTACCCTAACCCTCGCTACTACTTATATTTTACCACTCGCCTTTTATAAATTTTAACCGCGAAATCCGCTTTCTATATTTATAAAAACTATTTTCTTAAATTCCTAAACCCTTTTTATATATAAACCGCTCTACTAAAACTGCTTTTTTCCTAAATCGCCCCCGTAATCTATATACCCATTCCCTATTTCTCCCCTACTATATATTAACTTTCCGCCTATTTTAATATTCTAATCGATTTCTCTATATATAAACACTCTTGACTTAAATTCTCGGACCTTTCTTATATACTAACTATCCCTCGAAAACTTTTCTCCCTCTAATCTACCGTAAATTTACTTACCCTAACCCTCTACTTCTACTCGAATTTCACTACTAATAATATACTAATTCCGACCGCCTACTTACTTTCTATATACGTAAAAATATACTTTCTTAAATTTTTAAACCCTTCTTATATATAAACTACTCTATAAAAACTTTTTTTTTCCCTTAACCGCCCCTATACTTTATCTACTTCTTTCCTATTCTCTCCCTTGTTATATACTATCTTTCCGCCCCTTTCGATATTATAATCGATTTCCACGTATATAAATACTACTTACTCGAATTCTCGGACCTTTCGTCTATACTAACCGTCTCCCCAAAACTTTTCTCCTTAAAATCTATTATAAATTTACTTACCCTAACCCTCGCTACCACTCGAATTTCACCGCCTATCTTTTACTTATTTCGACCGCCAAATCGATTTCTATATACGTAAAAACTATATCTTTTAAATCTTAAACCCTTCTTATATATAAACCGCTCCGCTAAACCTTTTTTTTTTTCTAATCTATACCTAAACTCTACCTACCTACTTCCTATCTCCTTCTCTATTATATATTAACTTCCTACCTATTTCGCTATTACAATCGATTTCTACGCATATAAATACTATTTACTCGAATTCTCGGCCCCTTCTTTTATACCAACTGCCCCGCCAAAACTTTTCTCCCGGGCCGACCTAAATTATTACTACTATACCCCCCTCCCTACCTTACCTCTATTATCGTCCACGCCTAATACACTATTAACTAACGCCGAAATCGCATTTATTAATACCCAAAAATAATATCTATATACTCCCTATTCTATAAAATACCGAACTCGCTATTCTATAATTTTAATATTTACAAAACTACCGGTTTTTTAAAAAATATAAATCCGCCCTACCCTCCACCCCTATCTCTCTACACCCCGCGCTTTCCTACTACCTATTTCCTATTATATATCTATTTTGCCTTGCTTTTACTATCCGCACGCCGTGTTTCGGCTTCTTTACTTTACGCCCGCACTCGATATCTCAATATCAAACCGCCTTAACCAAAACTTATTCCTACCCTCACCTATCCTTATACTTACCCCCACGCTTCCCCCTCATCTACCCCCTATTATATATCTATTCTACGTCGCCTTCACTACTCGCATGCCGTGTTTTAACTCCTATGCTCTATGCGGGCGCTTATTATTCCTATTTAATTTATCTTAACCTAAACTTCCACCTACTCTACCCGCCCTTATACCACTCTCGCCTACTTCTATACCTACTCTTATATACTCCTACACCTCCCCTTCGATGCTATCTACCCGCTCCGCCAACCATAAAAACTCCCAAACTAAATTATTACTCTCCACCTCGGCCGTATCCCGCTTTCGACCCAAAAAACCGACTACGCCCGCCCCTTCCTCTGCCTCTACTACTCCCTCCTCCGCCGCTATCTTCTGCAACCACCTCCTCCACACCGCCTCGTGCCCGTGCTTAATCCCGTATACCGCCGCCAACAAAACCCCGCTGAACTGACATTCCCTCCCCGTCCTCCTCCACCCGCCCATCTCATTACTCTCCCACCTATCGCACATGCTCTGCGGCGCCCCGCAACCAAAACAACCGGAATACCGGTCGTATCGAATCCTTCGGCCCGCCTCCCGCCTCTCCCCTTCCGCCCGCCGGCCTCCTTCCGACCTGCAATCACCAATCCCATGCTCTACCGGCCGGCCTACCGCCTTGCACACTCCGCAAACACCCCTCCAACGCCGTAACTACCACTCCATTCTCTCCATCTCCTGCCTCTCTTCCTGCGCCCGCACCGTCTGTCTCGCGTACGGCCGTGCCCGCTACCGCTCCTGTCCGCGGAACGCTGCTCTATCTCTCTCCCTCCCTACCTGCTCCCTCTCTGCCTGCTCCCTCTCTGCTTGCCTTCTCTTTTCTACTACTTCGATTACCGCCCGCTGCTCCATTCCTCCTATATCTTCATCTACATTTTCCCCTTCTCCTTCTTCTACTTCGTCCCCCCTTCCTTCTTCTACTTCGTCCCCCCCTCCTTCCCTCTCTCCGCAATTATCGCACCGTTCTTCCCCTTCCTCGCACCCCGTTCGCCCCGTTCGGCCGTCGAAATACTCGTCCATGATAATGCGCCGGCACTGCCTATTCGCCGGGTCCGTGTACCGCCTCACTAACTCGTCGTCTCCCTCCCCTCTCCCATCATCCACGAACCCTAACCCTGATCCTCCTCTGACGATGACCGCCCCGCTTCTTCCGCCATCTCTCCCCGCCCTGCCGCTCTCCTGCCCGTAATCCATCATGCTACGCGGCTCGCCCGCGTGCACGATCAACCTGATGCCCGGTATATCGATCCCCATCCCCAACGCGCTCGTCGCCACCACTACCCGCTCCCTACCTGCCCGGAAATCCTCCAACACCTCGTCCTTTCGCCGCTCGCTCATGTCTGCCCGGAATTCCTCGCACACGAACCGCCCTGCTTTCGCTAACCGCTCTACCTCCCCCCTCGTCTTGCAATAAACTACTACTTTCCCCTCCGCCGATGCCCTCAACTCGCGCTCTACTAACTCCGCTACTAAATCCTCCTGCTCCTTCCTACTACTCTCCTTCCTGCCGACTACCCGATACCGCACGTTCTTCCGCACCGTCGGCCCCCTAAATATCTTCACCTCGTCCGCCCTCCATCCCATCCTTTTATACAACCTGCTCTCCTCCGCCACCGGCAATGTCGCCGTTAACAATACCATCTGCGTCTCAACTCCGGCCAACTTACCCAACTGCTGCAAATGCTTCCGAAAATCCACCCTATCGTTCAACACGACGTGACATTCGTCCACCACGATACGGTCCAACTGCCTCGTCCGCCTGATGCGCTTTAAAAACGTCCCGAACTCCTCGCCCACCGCCGCCTCCGGCGTCACCAACACGATCGACTCCGCATCCGCCTGCCGCCTGCCGCCCCATACCGCGCACCGCACCCCCGCCTCATCGCACCGCCGCTTCATATCCTTCCGCAACGACTTCAACGGCACCACTACTACTGTCGTGCCACCGGGTTCTGCCCACGCCGGCAATGTGAACAACACGCTCTTGCCCGCCCCCGTCGGCATCACTGCCACCACGGGGCTGTGCCCTGCCTTGATCGCATCCAATGCCGGCTTCTGCACGCTGCGGAAAACCGCCTCCTTACCCACCAACTGCCGCAACTGTTCCTCGCCATTCATCTTGTTTAACCGGATCCAACGATCCAACCGCTCCTCTTCCGCCTCCTCCTCGAACGGGCACCGCTTGCGCTTTTTGCTCGTCGCCTTGCTATCCGCCGCCTCGTTCCGCTCGTCTGCCTGACCCGTCGGTTCGAATCCTAAAAATCGGTGCCAATCGATACTGCACGCCCGGAACTGCTGCCTTCGTTCTGCCACCCACCCCAACTGCTCCATGATTCCCCTCGCATATACGATTCCCGCCACGTGCGACGTGTGCCCTGCCTGCGCGTCCGCGATCGCCGCCGCCATGCCGTCCTCATCCTGCCGCTGCTCGCTATCGTCTCCCTCTCCATCATCCTGCCTGAACGCCGTCGGCCCGCGGATCCACTGCCTGCTGATTGCTATCGCGATATCACGATACGCCCGCACCGTGACTTCATGCCCTAACCCCGCTGCTGTCTCCCGCTTAATCGCCTGTCTCATCCGCTCCGTCGTCCACTTCTTGCCCCCGGGCTCGGCTGCCCATAAATGCGCGGACAACGGCGGCGACTGCTCCTGCTCCTGCTGCTGTTACTCCTGCTGTTGCTCCTGCTGTTGCTCCTGCTGTTGCTCCTGCTGTTGCTCCTGCTGCTGCCCCTGCTGCTGCCCCTGCTGCTGCCCCTGCTGCTGCTTGCCTCGTATCAACACCTCAATTCTCCGCTGAAACGGCAAAACCAACCACAAATACCACACCAACAACTCACCCACCTCGCGCGGTAAATACCGATGAATGATCTTGACATCTCCCTGCAACGCGTACCCCTTGTAATACCGCGTAACAAACACGACCATCCCGTCTTCGATGAAAATATGCCGGTGCCCCGCCTCCGCCGTGTTGCTGTGCCTGATGCTTAATATCTCCGGCCCTCTCGCCGGCTGCCCGCCCGTTATGTGCATCAACACCAATAACTTTTCCTTAAACGCCGCAACCCGGCTCATCCAATCCGATACCGCCTCGCGGTTCAATCCGGACGCCGTCCCCTGCCGGGTAAACCGCCTTCTGACTCCGCCGTTCTCCATAATCCGCTCGAACAACCACGACCGCCCGTCCACCGGGAATCTATTGCGCTGATCTTGCAAAAAATTCCACCCGCGCCGCCCGTTCGTCGGATCGTCGTGCATCGAATGCCACGGCACCGCCGGAATCTCCTGCCTGCTCTTGCAAAACAATAAATCCTCCACCAACACCTGCGCTGTCCCCTGCGTCAAACCGTGTACCATCCCGCGGAACTGCGCCATGCTAAACGATATGTTCTTGTACTCCAACATCTCTATCCCTCCACCCGACGTGCCCTTTCGCCGTCGTGTTGAAATGAATCTTCATACCGTACGCCCGCAAATCCAAAACCCACTGCATCGGGCTGTCGCTGCCGCGGACCATGAAATCGTCCATCATCTTGTTCACCCACTGCAACCCGCTCCTGCCGGCGCGCCTGCTGCTCTCGCCGCTTCTACTGCTTCCCCCGCTTTCGTATCCGCTATCTTCGAAATCACACGGCCTCGCGCTCGCGCTAAAATGCTCGTTCTCCTCCGCCGGCGTTGCTACCTCGAATGCCTTCTGAACGACCATGAAATGCGCCACCTTGATCAACGCCGATAAAATCGACCCGTACGTCTCCGGGCCTCTCCAACTGTTGTCCGTCGGGTCGACTCCTAACACGGCGGCCGCGCATACCAACGCGCTCTCGTACTCGCGCTCGACGAATCATTGATTCAACAACTCGATGCAAAAATCTAAACATGCCCGTTGAATCGGGGTTAATTTTTGCCACTTCTCTTCGTCCTTCTCGTTTGTCTCGCTTTCTTCCTCGTCGCCTTCCCCTTCTCCCTCCTCTTCTACTTCCTCGTTATCTTCGTTTTCTTTGTTACTTTCTTCCCCATCTTCGCCCCCTTCTACCTCCTGCTCTGCCTCTTCGACCAATCTGACGAATGCTTCGAACTGATTGCGGGTGAATTTGTACGCCGGGCTGTCCCAATCGTGCTGCCGCTGCGTCCGCATAAAAAACATCAACACCTGCTCCCACGACCGGGCACGGTCCTTGATCGATTCCTCGTCCATATACGGCTGCAACGGCTGATATCGGGTCTGATGCTTCTCCGTCCTAATCGCCTGCATCCGCATCGACACGCCCGCCCGCTTCGCCACGCTCTCCTGACTGATGCGGGCAACGTCCTCCATCGCCTGCCACACGGCCGTCTCGATCGGCTCGTTCGGATCGTCTTTTTCCTTATCGGCGGCCTTCCATCGTCTGTTCTTCTTTTCGTCCTCCTCGCCGCCCGGCTTGACGATGCACTGCGACAAATCCTCGCGGTTCTTGCCGACCAAATACTTCTGCCACTGCGTCCGCTCCAACCACGGGTTCGCCTGATCCCTCTCGGCGTCCTGAACGACGGCGGCTGCCTCCTTCTCGGCCTGCTCGAACCGGGCCTGCATCTGCTGCTACGTATGTGTTTCTGCTGCTGTCGTTGCTGCCGCCATCGCCGTCTTTACCCGCTTTGTTCTCTTCGTCTGCCGGCTGCCGCACCTCGAAATACTGCGATCCGTGCCGGCTCGTGAAAAATCGCTGATAATGCACCCGCCTCGCTGCTTCCTGAAACCGCCTTTTAATTCTATCGGCCTTGCTCTTGCCCGATCCGCTCTTTTGATACTTAACCTCTCGGACGTTTCTTATATACTAACCGCTCCGCTAAAACTTTCCTCGCCAATAACGCACCGCAAATTCTAATTCGCTAAACCCTAACCCTAAATATCGTCTTTATTCTACGCTTATTCTTTTATAAATTTCGCCCGCCGGACCGATTTCTACGCTCCTAAAAACTCTTTCCTTAAAATCCCGGGCCTTACTATACACTAACTGCTTCGCTAAAACTTTTTTTTTTTTTTTTCTCCCTAAACTGACTTTAAAATCCGCCCGCCTATCTCCTCCTATCCTCCCCCTTACCGTGCACTTAAATTTTCGCTAATATTAACCGCGGAATCCATTCCTCCGTATATAAAAACCCTTTACTCGAATTCTCGGACCCTTCTTATACACTGACCGTGTTACTAAAACTTTCCTCCCTTAAATCCACCGCAAATTCACTCACCCTAACCCTCGCCCCTACCTTATATTTCTACTACTTATCTTTTACGGTTTTCGACCGCCGAATTAATTCCTATATACGTAAAACCTATTTCTTTAAATTTTCAAACCCTTCTTATATTCAAACCACTCCGCCAAAACTTTTTTTCCCTAAACCGCCCCTACACTTTACCTAACCACTCCCTATCTCTCCCCTCATTATACGCTATCTTTCCGCCCGTTTCGATATTACAATCGATCTCTACGCATATTAATACTATTTACTCGCATTCTCGAATCCTTCTTATATACTAACCATCCCTCGAAAACTTTTCTCCCTCTAATCCACCGCAAATTCACTTACTCTAACCCTCGCTACTACTCGAATTTTACTACTAACTATATACCGATTTCGACCGCCCAATCGCTTTCTATATACGTAAAAACCGCGTCCTTAAATTTTCAAACCCTTCTTCCATATAAACCACTCCACCAAAACTTTTTTTGCCAAAACCGCCCCTAAAATCTACCCACCCCCTCCCTATCTCTCCCATTATTATACGCTATCTTCCCGCCCGTTTCGATATCGCAATCGATTTCTACGCGTATAAATACCCTTTACTCGAATTCTCGGACCCTTCTTATATACTAACTATCTCCCCAAAACTTTTCTCCCTCAAATCCACCGCAAATTTAACCCTCGCTACTACTCGAATTTTTATCATTCCTCTTTTACTAATTTCGACCGCCGAATCGCTTTCTATCTTTATAAAAACTACTTTCTTACATTTTCAAACCCTTCTTATATATAAACCGCTCCGCTAAAACCTATTTTCTCTAAACCGTCTCTAAAATCTACCTACTCACTCCCTATTTTCTTTCTTACTATATACTAACTTTCCGCCTATTTCGATATTACAATCGATTTCTCTATATATAAAACCCGTTTATCCGAATTTTTCGGACTCATTTTATATACTACCCGTCTCCCTAAAACTTTTCTGCCCTAAATCCACCGCAAATTTACTCACCCTAACCCTCGCTACTACCCTAATTTCACTACCCGTCTTTTACCAATTCCGGCCGCCGAATCGCTTTCTATACACGTAAAAACCCGTTTACTTAAATTCTTAAACCCTTCTTATATATAAACCGCTCCACCAAAACTTTTCTTCCCCGAACCGCCCCTAAAATCCACCTACCTACTCTCTAATCCCTCCCTTGCTATATACTAACTTTCCGCCCGTTTCGATACCGCGATCGATTTATACGCATATAAATACCATTTACTCGGATTCTCGGACCCTTCTTATGTGCTAACCGCTCCGCCAAAACTTTCCTCCCCGGCGGCCCGAACCGTCACCACTACCTACCCCTCCGCCCTTCGCTTCCTCTATTACCTACGCCTGACCGAACATCGACTCTGCTATAAAAACGGCCCTCTTAACGTCTATAAATAATGTCTATTCGCTCTCTATGCTCTTTACTTCTAAAACTACCGCGCCACATTTTTTCTGCTTAAAACCCCGTCGGTTTTTTAAATCCGCCCGACGCCCCATTGCCCCTACCGCTACCCTCGCCCATTCCGCGCCTCACCCGGACAATATTTTCTTTTTATTCATCTACTCGACCACTTCTACGCTATTATTACCGCTTATTTCGACTTAATTACTATCCACGGACACTTAATGTTCGTATAATTCGCTATAAACCAAACCTTCGACCGCCGCCCTAAAACGCCCGTTCCTACACCCTTATCCACTCCCCTACGTTCTCATTTATCTACACCCTCCCCCGATATAACCCTCAACCCTCCGCGTGATCCACCAAAACTCCCGCGTCAAATTATTGCTCTCGCACCCGTCTATCACCCGCGCCTTCTTCAAATATCCCGCCAACTCCTTGACCTGCCCCTCCCGGACGCCAACCACGCCCTCCTGCCCCTCTAACCGCTGCAACCACTCGTCCCCGACCTCGTCCACCGCGTACGCGATGCCCACTACCGCCCCTAACATCACGCCCTCGTAATCGCACCGCTCGACGTGCGCCCTTTGCTTCATCCTGCCAACCGCTCGATCGTCTCTAACCCACCGATTACACACCTCCCGCGGCGCCCTACACACGTAACAACCCGAACTCCGCACCCTTCCCAAACGCGCCTCCACGTTGCTCCTGAACTCGTGCGCTATCTCGCCCGCCCTTACCCGGCACTGCTCTAATGCATGATTCGACGGCTGCTCCTGCACCTCGCAAATCACGCACCTACCCTTCCAACGGCCCAACTGACGCCTAATGTCCTCTATCGAAACCTCCTCGCTACTGCTGCCGCTGCTACTATAACTCCCACTACTGCTTTGTCTATTTCTCCGCTCTTCTTGTTCTTCTCCTTCTTCTTTTTCTTCTTCTTCGCCTTCTCCTTCTCTTTCTTTATTCTCTCCGTGCTCTTCTCCTCTCCATGTAATACTGCTGCTGCTGCTACTACTACCGCCACCACCAACACCACTAACACCACCACTACTCCTTACTCTTACCACCGGCGGTGATGACGGCGGCGCCGAATGATGACTGTAACTGTCACTGCCGCTACGGCCGCCGTCCGGTTCGGACATTAACTCGCTGGCGAACCCCGAATCCGTCCAACCCCTCGGACCGGCTCTATTGCCACTATTTTCGTCATCGCCGTCCTCTCGCGCTCCCTCCTCCTCCTCCTCCTCCTCCTCCTCCTCCTCCTCCTCCTCCTCCTCCATCTCTTCCTCTAATTCCGCCGCCTCCGCTTCTGCCTCCGCCTCTTGCCGTCGATGCTGCCCGCCGTCATCCATTAATACCGCCAACTGATGGAACAACCTCGCCAACATCGTCGCCTCCGCACCTCCCCACAACACCCTCTGCCCCATCCACGCCAACGCCCTGTCCAACGGCGGGCCCGACGCTGCCGCCTTCCCCTCCGCCAACCACCTCACCGCCGCTTCGCTCAACTGCTCGTCCACGTGGTGCCGGCTCATCCACGCGTCCACCAAACACCGCGCCCGCTCGCTTTCCGCCATCATCACCACCAACACCTCTACCATCACCCCGTCCCGGTGCTGACACCGGACCCCCGGCACCTCCACCCACCACCCCGTCTCGCCATCCTCCCTCTGCTGCCACCGCTGGCAAATCAACTGCGGCACCCCGCAATGCCTGCAACCGGCGAACGGCTGCATCCTGATCCTGCCCCTCGTCCCCCTGCTCCTCCGGCTCAACGCCCACGCCGCCTCGCCCTCCGGGCACTCGCTCAAATCGTGCCTCGTCCTCCGCCGGCCGCGGTAATGGCACAAACTGCAATGGCCCGACCAACGCTCCAAAAATCCGTTCAACTCCTCCACCTCCGCCACCTCGTCCGCGATCTTCTGCATGAACCGCTTGTGAACGTCCCTCCTCCCGCGCTGCTGCTGCTGGAACGTGGCGAACAAACGCTCTTGCTCCTGCTGTTCTCGCTCTCGCTCCCGCTCTTGTCCCTGCTCTCCTCGCTGCTGCTGCTGCTCCTTCTGCAAATCCGCCTCGCAAACGTCGCAAACCACCTCCCCTTCCTCGCCCCTGCACCTCGTCCTCTCCCCGTTGCCGTCCATGTAACCGTCGATGACGGCCCGCCGGCACCGCCGCCCGCTCATGAACCTGTCCATCTCCGCTCTCGCGCGCTCGTTGCCGACGTCGTACTGCGTTGCCGCCCTCATCCACCTCTCGCCGCTGTCCACGATGACCGCCTCGCTGGCCTGCCCGTCCCTGCCCGCCCTGCCGCTCTCCTGCCCGTATTCCACCAAACTGGCCGGTCTTTCCGCGTGCACGACCGCCCTGATGTCCGGCACGTCGATGCCCAAACCCAACGCGTTCGTCGCCACGATCAACCGCCCGCTCTCGTACGCCCAATGCGCTAAATTCCTCGACTTCTGCTCCTTGTCCTTCTGCTGCCCGTGGTACGCGTTGCACCCCAATGCCTGGGCTAAACGCTCCGCCCGCTTCGTGCTATTGCTGTACACCACGATCCTGCCGCCGCCTCCCGGGCGCGTCCGGTCCTGGTTTTGATTCTGATGTTGACTGTGCTCTTGCTCGTGCCCTTGCTCTCGGTTTCGGCCTCGATCCTGATCCCGACCCTGATCTCGCCCTTGACCTTGACCTTGACCTTGACCTTGATCTTGATCTTGGTCTTCATCTTCATCTCGATCTCGACTTTGCTGAATCCCCAACCGCTCCTGCAACCGCCGCACCTCCTGCACTACCGCGGCGATCAACTCGCCCTGCTTGCTCGCCCCGACCGCCCGCACCACCCTGTACCGCACGTTCGCGCGCGTCGTCCGCGCCCGGAACCTCACCACTTCCTCCCCCCTCACGTTCATGATGTCCAACAACCGCCGCTCCTCCGCCGGCGGCAACGTCGCCGTCAACATGACCATCTGCGTCTCCGCCCTCGCCAACTCGCCCAACTCCTGCAACTTCGGCCGGAAACTGCCCCGCCCGTCCAACGCCGTGTGGCATTCGTCGACCACGATCCGGTCCAACCGCTGCCGGCTCCTCAACCGCTCCAAAACCCCGCCGAACGCCTTGGTCGCCGCCGACTCCGGCGTCACGAAAACGACGGACGCCTCCTCCGGCCGCCGCCTGTCCCACTCCGCCGCCGTGATGCCCGCCCGCCGGCACCGGTCCACCATGTTCTCCCTCAACGAATTCAACGGCACCACCACCACCGTCGTGCCCTGCTCGCCCACGGCCGCCGCGCACAACGCCGGGATCATGAACGCCACGCTCTTGCCCGCCCCCGTGCCCATCACCACCAACAACGGGCTGCGGCCCTCCACCACCGCCTCGACCGCCTCCTCCTGCACCCCCCTGAACTCGGCGTCCCTCTTGCCCGTCAACTCGCGCAACACCTGCCGCCTGTCCACCGTCTTGACCTTCTTCCACCGCCTGAAATGGGCGTTCATCACCTCCGCTTCTACCGCCGCCGCCGACCGCTTCTTGCCGGCCTGCTGCCGCAACTGCCGCAACGCCGACGCGTGCTGCTGGAACTGGTGGAATCTGACGCTCGCCGCCCTGTACCGCTCCATCACCGGCTTCAACTCCTGCGCCGCCTCGACTATCAACCGCCCGTACACGGCGCCCGCCATGCGCGTCGTGTGCCCGAACTGCATGTCCCACGTGTGACTTCTGCCCCCCTCCCCCCCTTCCTCCTCGTCCGCCTCCTCCTCCTCGTCGGCGTCGAAAAAATGATCTCCCTTGATGAACTTGTTGCCGATCGCCTGGACGCACTGCCGGTACGCGGCCACGCCCACCTCGACGCCCATCCGCATCTTGCTCTCCCGCTTCAACGCCTTGCGGAACCGGCTGGCCGTCCACTTGGCCGCGCCCGGCCCCTCCTGGCTCCAAATGAACCCGCTCTCCTCCGGCGGCCTGTCCCTGCCGTCCGCCGCGAACGCCAACCGCCGCTCGAACGGGATGACCAACCAAATGTACCACATCAACAACTCGCCGACCTCGCGCGGCAAATACCGGTGGATGACCTTCAAACTGCCGTCCTTGCCGTGCCCCTTGTGGTACCGGGTCACGTACACCATCAATCCGTCCTCGACGAACACGTTGCGCTGCCCGCCGTTGGCCGTGTTGCAATACCGCACGCTCATCAACTCCGGCACCCGCGCCGGCCCGCCGCCGGTGATGTGCATCAAAACGGCCAACTGCTCCTTGAACCGGCCGACCGCGCGCCCGAACGCCTCGACGTGCTCGCGGTTCCACCTGACCGGGTGCCGGCCGGGGTCCTCGTCCGGGTTGGCGATGAACTGCCACCTCTGCTCGTCCCGCCGGCGCGCGATCAACCGGTCGAACAACCACCACTCGCCGTCCACGCCGAACCGGTTGCGCGGGTCCTTGACGAAATACCACCCCGGCTCCGCCGCGCTCGGGTTGTCGTGCAATCGGTCCCACGCGATGGCCGGCAAATGCCCCCCGACCCGCTCCTGGCCGGCCGACACCTGCATGATCTCCTCCACCAACGCGCTCCGGCCGTCGCCCGCCAACCCGTGCACCCACGCCCTGAACCCGTCCATGCCGAACTCGATGCCCCGGTACGACAACGTGTCGCCGTCCGGGCCCTTCCACCGCACCGCCCCGGCCGCCGTCGTCGTGTACCTGATCTTCATGCCGTACGTGCGCGCGTCGTACATCCAACTCATCGGCGTCGGCGCGTTCCTGACCATAAACCGGTCCACCATCGCCCTCACCCGGCGCCAAATCCTGCCGTCGCCGCTGTCCCTGGCCGCCTGCCGCGCGCTTTGGACCACCATCATCCGCGCCAACTTGATCACCGCCGACAACCTGGGCGTGTACACCAACGCGCTCTGCCACCCCTTGCCGTCCTCGTCGATGCCCAAAACGGCCAACCCGCTGACCAACGCGCTGACGTGGCTGCCGTCCTCGGTCTGGTGGTCTAACAAACTGACGCAAAACGCCAAACACTTGCTCTCCAATGCGCTCATGGCTTCCTCCTCTTCCTCCTCTTCGTCATTGCTGCTGCTGCTGCTGCCGTCATTCGCCACCTCCTCGTCAACCACCTCCGTCCACCCGTTCATGCCCCCTCCGCCGTCCTCCTCGTCCTCCGGATCGTCGTCCGCGTCGCCATCCTGGACATTCTCCTCCACCGGCGCCGCCATCTCCGCCGCCCTCCCCTCCGCCCACTCTAACCTGGCCTCCTCGATGAAATCGTACAACGCCATCTTCTGTTCGGCGGTTAACTCGTACGGCGGCCTCTTGGTTTGTCCCCGCCCTTCCTGCCCCGCTCCTCCCTCCCCCTCCCCCTCCTCTGCTCCTCCGCTCCTGCTCCCGCCCCTCGCACCCCTCCCGCCTCTCCTTCTCACCACCTTGGCCATGCCGTGCGTGCGGAAAACGTAACCGATGATCCGCTGCCATGCCTGCTTGTACCGCTGCTTGGTGTCGTCGCCCATGCGGGCTTCGAACGGGTACGCCGGCTTGACGTTGGCCTCCTTGCGGATCATCTCGAACAAAACCTCGATGCTAACGGACGCCAAAACCGTCCGCTGCGCCTTGTCGACCATCTCGCCGAAACTCTGGCACATGATGGCCAAAATCTGCGTCTGCGTCCGCTCGCGCCGCCGTCGGTCCCGCTCGATTCGGTCGCTGGTGGTGGTGCCTCTATTCCCACCTCTCCCGCCTCTCCCGCCTCCCCTGCGCTGCTCCGCCTCCTCCGCCTCCTCCCTGTCCTCCTCCTCTTGCCGCTGCTGCTCCTCCGCCGGCAACTCCACGTGCCGCTTCAAATCCTCCGTGGCCAACCCGGCCAAATGCTCCGTCCATCCGGTCCGCTTCAACCACGGGTCGGCCTCTAACTTCTCCTGCGGCCGCACTACCGTCTTGCGCCGCTCGTCCGCCGCCTTCATCCGCGCCTCGGTCTGCTGGCGGACGTGCTGGCTGATCTTTCCCGCCGCCGCCGCCGCTACTGCTGCTGCTGCTGCTGCTGCTGCTGTCTCTCTTCCTCGCCCGTTGCCCTCTCCTGCCGGGCCCGACACCTCGAAATACTCCTGCCTGGGCCCGCGCTTGAAAAACCTCTGGCACCGCACGCCGGCCCGCCATGGCCTGGGCGCCTCGTGCGCCCTTCGCCGCTGCGCCAACGACCCGCCCTTCCGCTGGCTGTTGACCCATCCGTGCCGGCTGCGGCAATGCGCCTGAATCCCCTCCGTCGTCCGCACGATATGCCCGCACCTGGCCCCGTCCTCGCCCTCTCCTCCGCTCCCCTCTTCCTGCCACTGGCACGCGAAACCATCCGCGTACACCGGCAACCACGGTATGGCTTCGATCGGCTGTGACGGCTTCCTGAACTCGCGCGCCAACTGCTCTTCTGTGCGGATTAAACCGTCAATCTCCCCCACTACCTCCGCGATCCTCTGCCTGCTGGACCCGTCTATCCGCGGGTGCTTGGGCCCTCTCAAATGCGCGTCTATCTGTCCGGGTAACACGGCGAATCCGCAATCTGCGCAAACGATGGCCCTGAACTCGGGTACGTACTTAAGCGGCTCCATAATTGGCTGGCTGGCTGGCTGGCTGGCTGGCTGGCTTGTTCGATTATTTGCTCGCTCGGCTTTACTGCTTAACCGACCGGCTAATTGATGGCTTACACGATATGGATTATTTATATGGTCAATTGATATCATTAACAACCGGCGGTGGCGGTGGCGGTGGTGATGCTGCTGCTGCTGCTACTGCTGCTGCTGATGTTTCCTCCTGGGCGAACGCGTCTTTCCCCCACCAACTCGCGCGTCGGCGCGCGCGCCCTGCCCCCTTGCTAACACGCGTTCTCACCCCCCCGGCTGCCTCGGGCCTTGCATCCGCGGATTGTATCTGACTACCGCCTGGTATGCACCGATCCAATCGAAACCCCGGTTGATTGAACTTTCTGACTCGTCGGGCGGGCCTCCGCCTTCACTCCCTCAACCCTAACCTACCCGGCGAAACTGGCCGTGCCCTTACTTGCTTGGGGTTACTTGGGGTAACTTGGGGTTGCGGGTTGCGGGGTCCGGGGCTTTTCACTCCCCTAACCTACCCGGCGAACTTTTTCTTTCTCCCCCGCGCGCGCCGCCCGGGGCCCGTGCGGGCCGCGCCCTCATCAACTTTCAACCACAATTCTCACCTTCAACCATCAACCTCGCCGCCACGACGACCGCTTTTCGACCCGCGCGGGCCCGCTTCGACACCTCCCGACCGGCGCTCGAAATTCTACCGGGTCGCATTCGCGATCCGGGCGCGCGGCGGGTCGAAATGGTTGGGATTTGAGCGGCCAACCATTTCGACATCGAAAGCTCATTTCTTGGCAGACGGTTTGTATGGGCCCACCAAGCATTTCGACGTCGAAATGGTTGCTGCATTGGGGGCAGTTACCCTATCTCACCAATTATGCCCGAACGGACGGTCGCATCGGCATACTTCTCAATATAATTTTGATCGGGCAGGTGCGCTCTATTATATATCTCAATTTGACGTAAATCCGGCTTCCTTTCTGAGTCGACCCTACCCTGAGTCGACCGTACTATCCGCCAGGAAACTACCCGACGAACTTGTATGAGAGCTCAGTCGACCCTTATAACAGTAGACTCAACTTTTTTGGTTAGGGCAGGTGCGCTCTATTATATATCTCAATTTGACGTAAATCCGGCTTCCTTTCTGAGTCGACCCTACCCTGAGTCGACCGTACTATCCGCCAGGAAACTACCCGACGAACTTGTATGAGAGCTCAGTCGACCCTTATAACAGTAGACTCAACTTTTTTGGTTAGGAAACTACCCGACGAACTTGTATGAGAGCTCAGTCGACCCTTATAACAGTAGACTCAACTTTTTTGGTTAGGGGAAAACCCCAGGGCCTGATAATATAACCCAAGAGATCTGTTGGAATATCACGTGTGTGTACAATAAACTTTAGCTTAGTCACGGAAGAGGACGGATAAGAGGACTCCCCCTGAGCGTCCCTCTCAGTCCTCATGCCACTCATTCTCAATTGATGGCATCACCACCAAATCCAACAAGATCATTATCCAAGCGTATAAAGCAGCCCCACAAGCCTTCTACAAGGTGTTCAGTACTCTGTTCAGCTATGGATACCACCCGCTATGCTGGAGAGAAGCAACAGGCGCAATTCTCAGCAAGAACAAACCAGATATACATGCTCCCAAGTCCTACCGGGCCATCAGCTTGCTCAACTGTCTTGGGAAGATATTAGAACGAATCACGGCCAAACGCCTAAGTTATCTGGCAGAGACAACACACCTTCTAGATCCCTCTCAAATTGGGGGAAGGCTAAAGAAATCTGCTATTGACGCTGCCTTATTACTAGCTAATAAGGTAGAAGAGAACGGACGTGTAAAACGTAAAACATCAGTGGTATTCCTTGATGTAAAAGGTGCCTTTGATCACGTTGCTCAAGAACAACTCCTTACTATCATGGCAAAAATAGGCCTTCCACTCAATCTTCTCGCGTGGATCAGGTCTTTCCTAAATAAACGACAACTACGGCTTGCGTTTAATGGAGAGGAGGAAGAGTTCAGCCCGATTGAGACAGGTATTCCGCAAGGAAACCCTGTTTCACCAATACTCTTCCTTATCTACCTCCGAGAGCTCTTCCCCTCTCATAAAGTTGTCTACCTCTCCTACATAGATGATATTGCAGTAATAGCTCGCTCCAGCAGCTTTAAACGCAACATTAAAATACTACAAGAGGAAGTAAGCTACTTCACTTTAGTAGATCTAAAGAAGCAACCTCCTCATCTCTTGTTCTACCGGATGGCCAGGTGAAGAAGCCTCAGAACCTTGTACGATGGCTAGGTATTTTCTTCGACCCGCTGCTTACTTTTAAAGAACACGCTTCTATAAGAATAAGCCAAGCAAGATCTACCTTCCAACGCCTCTCAAGGCTAGCCAATGTTGAACGGGGGCTTTCTCCCCATGCAATCAGACAACTCTATAACGCTTGTGTTATAAGCGTAGCCGACTTTGGCTGCCAACTATACTGGAACAACCAGTGGGCAGTTAAAAAACAACACAACCTCCTCCAAAACCTTGCCCTACGGAAGATCCTAGGAGTGTTCAAGACTGCCCCTATTAAACCAATGGAAGTAGAGGCTGCAATACCTCCGCCAGAGCTACGACTAAATGCTACCCTCCGGAAGTACGCATTAAGAACCAGCCAACTCGGAGAAAACCATCCAGTACGGAAAGAACTCGACAAGATCAATCTAGAATCTAGAGAGAACAGCCCAGCCACACGGCTAGAGAGAATTAAGGATACACTACGCTCGATCCCCAGGGACATAGAGAAAGTCGATCCATTTCTCTACCCGCCATGGGCCGGGTACACTCCCTACAATACAGAGATCTCCACCTTAAGCAAAGTAGATGCTGCTAGTGAGCACTCAAAAGCTTTAGCAGAGGCCCCGGAAAATCTCATAGTTCTCTACTCTGATGCCTCATCACTTCCTCAGGGAATGGGAGTAGGTGTTGGAGTGGTACTGTTAGATTACAGCCAATCCAGAGACAAAATCCAATTAAGAGCTACTAAGAATATTGGTCCCAACGCTCTCGTTTATAACGGTGAGCTTGATGGCATAACCACTGCCCTTGAGCTGGCCAACAAACATGGGTACAAGTCAAAAGACATAAGAGTCTTTGCGGATAACCAGGCCGCACTCTTGAGGCTCAAACACCCTAACAACACGCCTGGCCAATGGTGGCAGCAACGGGCAATTCACGCTGCCAG
Organism: Macrophomina phaseolina; assembly: GCA_020875535.1. Taxonomy (NCBI): domain Eukaryota; kingdom Fungi; phylum Ascomycota; class Dothideomycetes; order Botryosphaeriales; family Botryosphaeriaceae; genus Macrophomina; species Macrophomina phaseolina. The sequence continues at coordinate 197,169 of JAEQDS010000062.1, read as the reverse complement.
GCAGCTTAGAGACAGGGACAACAAAGTCACGGTTGAATGGGTTCCAGGGCACGTCAACGTGCACGGAAATGAGGAGGCCGACAGACTCGCTAAGCAAGCAACGTTAATCCCCCCTACAACAGAAGACACTTCTGTTGCATTCTACGGAATGCAACTAAAAGAAGTCCTCTACAACGAGTGGAAAAGCCAGCTCTTATCAGCTCCCAGCTCAGCCTACAGTAAAGCATTTACCTGGAAGATAAAGAGGAAGCTAATCGCCCCTACCACGGTAAGGGAAACAGCTTCCTCCTTCTACCAGCTGAAGATTGGACACGGATACTTCAAGTCCTATCTCTACCGTTTTAACCATGTAGAGGATGATAGATGCTACTGCTCTGGTACGGCAAAACAATCACCGAGACATCTCCTCTTAGACTGTTATTTATATAGAGCTGAAAGGCTCTCTATAAAAGACGCTCTGGGGAAACCTATTCTTAATCTTACGGACCTATTCACTACAAATAAAGGCACTCAAGCAACAGCTGAGTTTCTTAGAAAAACCAAGATATCCACGCGCCGGTGGATTCTTAACAACACGCCCGACGGGGTTTAAATACGTCCGACGCTTACACTCCTTTGTTTTCTATTACTATTCTCTCATACTATCTCCTTAGAGGCCTGCCTCTCTTTTGGCTTTTAAGTCTACTATTCCTTGTGCTCTCCTAGAATGCTTCTTTTACAAGGAGCCTCCAGAAAATATATAACTAGAAACGGCTTCTAAAGCCCGTCTTTGATAGTCTCTGACTCAAGAAGGACGTTAAACTAAATAAATAAATAGATAAATATGGCTGGAACGCAACCAGATCAAGCGGCTGGAGTAGGTGTGTACTGTGAGGTGGCAGGCAGTAGACAAGGATATTGTTTTGTTCGCAAAAACTAAGAAACTCGTAGGTGCAGTGTGAACCATGGCCATCTAGTTGTAACAGCCTATAGCCATCCTGTCCCCTTCTTCTAGTCTGCCTGTCGAAATGTCGAATCCATTCAAGTGTCAGATAGTCATCTGTGTAACCGGTATCCGAGTTAGCCAATAGGGTATTAGCTGGCAGGTTATTCTCAGTCCAGACCGTGTAGATATTTAAACCAGGTAGAATAACCATTAGGGGAATAACGCCTCCATCTGCACTAATACACTCGCAGCAGGTAACTAGCTCTCGACAAGAGTCACTAGGTAGGATTGCCTTACGGTCAGGCTGTAGAGTAATAATCCACTGGCTGCCACCAATACCGACTCGAAAGCCGGTCTCATCGTAGTTCCAGATGTCTACTAGTTGAATACCGTACTCAATGATGCGCTTAAGCTTAGTAAAATAGTGACTAATTGCAGCTGGATCGTGACTAGTAGTTCGCAAAACCTCAACTGGCTTCTGCTTGATGACTGACAGTTCAGGGTGGCGGGCAAGGAAGCGTCCAACCCAGTTGTGGCCAATTGGAGGAGGCTTAGTAGTCGGATCCGAGTGGGCGCGAACTAGCAGTTGGTAGGCACTTGACTGCAGCATATGCAGGCGGCAGGACACTCCAATTTCGTCCAAATCAGCGCAGTAGAGGACTAGGGCCAGCTCCTGGTCATCAGTTAGTAGCCTGCCAGTCGGCTTCCGGTCCATTCGTGATCCAGTGCCATGCCAGCGTCGGTGCAAGCGGAGGCGCGGAACATGGTGTTTCTCAGCCAAATTCTTAATATTCGGTGAGATTTGAGCATTCGCCTCGTCAAGCGCTAGTTGAACTCGCTCCTCTACCGCTTGATAAGAACCAAAGGGTTGTGGTGGCTGCATGGTGACTGGTTGTTGACAAGGTGTCGTGATTTTGAGATTTTTGTTCGTTGGGGTGGGATTGTTCATTGGGGTGGGAGCTCCTCGCTTGCGAGGAGTCCACAGAATGTGGACCGGGGTTGGCCCGCAGCCCAACCCCAGTCGGCTGTTAGCTCCGGATACACCTCCACAAGCTCCACGAGCCTCGAATTTAGCACGGAATCTATTACTACAGACCCCCCAGAGCTCACGGCAGCTATATCAGATCACACAATTAGTGGACAGCCAGGAGAGGGCTGGAAGGCAGATACGAACGGTTCCTCAAAAGACGGGCAAGGCAATTGCGAGGGCAAACGTTATCCAGGCGTCACAAAAGGCGGTTATTGAACGGCAGCAGGCTCAAATAGAAGTACTTGCGCCTTCAAAACCACGTAAACGGGTCGCTGTTAATCCAATTACTTGATTTGCGAATATAGATACGATCTATGCTGCCCAGCAGGAATCTAAGCGTGTAGAACTAGAACGCGAGAGGAAACGGCCAATGTGGGATGCTCAAAAGGCTGCAAACGCTGTAGCAGCTAAAAACCTAGCTGATATGTGCTTTGAGTGGCAATTATAGCTGTTGTTGTTTTATAATAATAAATAAATGAAGCTGGATTGACTTTGGTGGGATGCGCAGCTACTAGGGCTGCGCAGCTTCTAGGGTGCGCAGCTTACCCACTTCTCTCCGAGGGGCTCCTTGACTATCTCTCTGACTAGATTTGTTAGGATTTTGGGTGTAGGATGCATCCCACGATCCGAAAGATTGTTAATATGGCCGAGAAGGACCTCCTCTTGTGCATCCGTAAGTCGCTTTTGGTAAAGAGAGTGCGCCTCTTGATTTGACACGGTGGTGCCTTTATGCCTGCGCGAAAGGGTATTGCGGTCGACATGTATTCGCGGCAGCGGCATAATTTGGCCTCTCTTGCGAATTTAGATCATCAAGCGCGAGCTGGATATCTGCTTCGTTGACCATTTTATGGTGGTTTGAAAATTTTGGATTGTGGTAGGGCAAAGTGATCATCCGGTGTCCGCTTACGTTAGGCGAAGCGAGGGATGGTCTGAGGTTGCTAAGTAATGCTTCTCAACAAACGCCAACAACGGCGCCGCCCTGGTCCGTTGTCGGTATCCCATGCCACATGTAGTGAATCCTCGGGCGGGCTGCCGCTGATTATTTGATGCCTGCCTGCGAGCCCGGGCGGCCCATCAGCCGCCCACCGACCGGCGTCGCGCACGCAGCCTTGCGCTGCTCCGCCTCCTTATGGGAAACGCCCGACGATCCTGCGGAAGCGGAGAGAATGAGCCATCGCGAGACTCTAGCCTTCGACTCTCGTGCTCCTCGAGCCTTCTGAACTTGTGTTCTGTGCCGTCGCTTAGCTCCTCGGGAGGCGTGGCCTTGCGCTTGCGCCAGCGCCCGCCGGACGGGCGGTTGACGGCGCCGATGCCGGCGTCGAGGTCGCGGTGCAGCTGCTCGGCGTCGGCGAGGTCGGCGCACAGGTCGGCGAGGGGGACGGCGATGGGGAGCGCAGCAGCGTCGGCGCCGGGGAGGCCCTCGAGGGCGCGAGGGGGGAGGAAGTCGGAGAGGCGGAGCTCGAGGGCGCCGGACGCGGGGCTGCCGTCTGGTTCGCGGAGCGTCTGGGCGGTCAGGATGGCGCACAGGCGTTTTGGTTGGGGTTGGGGAAGGGAGGGGGGCAAGGGTTGCAGATTTACCTGCTGGTGCGCTACCACGTCTCGGTATTCAACACCGTCATCGTCGGCGCCGCGGTCCTCGCGCCATACGAAGATGGCGGCTTCCTTCGAGGCTGGCTGCTGGCGCGGCGCGGCATAGTCGACGTCCAGACCGATGACAACGCCGATGTTCCCGTTGGAGCGGCGGATGTAGTCGTAGGCGATGCGCGGCAGGTCCTTGCGCTTCTGGCTGTACGACACCTCGAGCACGACGCAAGGCCAGCGGTCGCCGCGGTAGTGAAACTGGAAGTCGGGGCTGCGCTGGGTGCGTTCCTCGCCGTCGCCGTCGCCGTCCTCGTCTCCGTTGTGTTCCTCGTCATCGTCGCTCTTCTCGAGGCGGATGGTGCGCGAGCCGAGAGAAAGCACGTCGGCGACAGGGCGGCACAGGGAGGGGTGTATGTCGGCGAGGCGGGCGAGCTGGGCCTTGATGCGGGCGACGGCACTGCTGCAGAAAGCCTCGTGCAGCGCCGACGGCATGCGCAGCACGAGCTCGCGGGCGTCGGCGTCGTAGTCGAGGCGGGCCTTGTGCAGCACAAAGGCGGCGAGCGCGCCGTCCTGGGCGATGCGGCACTGGAGCGCGCGGTACTCGTCGCGGCGCAGGGCCAGCTTCTGCCACGGATGGTCGGCGCGGCCTTGGTGGAGCTGGCGGACGAGGCCGAGCGCGCGCACCACCGCCGGGCTGGGCTCGTCGGCGTGGCTGGAAAGGGGAGGCGATGGCGGGAGTGCGGCAGCGGCAGCGACGACAGGAGAGGCGGGCTTGGATGAGTTGAGCGGCGGCGTAGACATGTCGCCGCGACAGGAGTGATGGCAGGAGTAGTGGTGGGAGTGGTGTTGTCGAATCCCAGCGCTGACTTGCCTTAAGATTCCTGCGTCATGCTCCTTCGCTTCGGCTACTTGACCACCCCATTAAAAATCAAGCGCCGGATTTTAAAATGGTCTTAAACTAACGTATCCCACAAGCGAGTGAGCCACCCCATCAACAAAACGTGACATCCTCGCGTTAATCAACAATGCATCAACCAAACCACGTTCAGTCCACCCCTTATGAAGCTCGAGTGTTCTTGGCGAAACAAGCTATCGATCAAGACCAAATTACAAGCAATCGACTCGCTGCGAGCACGTATAACATCGACCGATCAACCCTTAAGCGTCGACGCGACGGGATCCCTTCACGACGCGATTGCACGTCTAATTCTTGAAAACTCACGCCCTTCGAGGAATCAGTTCTTGTCAAACGTGTCCTCGATCTAGATTTGCGAGGATTTCCTCCGCGATTAAGTGCTGTTGAAGGTATGGCAAATAAGCTACTCGCCGACCGCGCCGGAGGTACCGTTGGCAAGAACTGGTCCTCCAACTTCGTAAGACGGACTCCCGAGATAAAAACACATCTGAATCGAAAGTATGACTATCAGCGAGCTAAATGCGAGGACCCAGAGCTTATCACGCAATGGTTTCAGCTCGTCCAGAACGCTATCATGAAGTATGGGATCGCGGACGGTGACATCTACAACTTCGATGAAGCCGGCTTCCTCATGGGCATGATTGCAGCCGGAATGGTTGCCACAGCATCGGAGCGACGCGCTCGACCCAAATCAGTCCAGCCAGGCAATCGCGAGTGGGTTACGGTGATCCAGGGAGTCAACGCGCAGGGCTGGGCGATTCCGCCGTTCGTGGTCTTCAAGGGACAACACCACCTTTCTGCTTGGTACAGCGACGACGTACCAGGCAATTGGGTGATCGCATTAAGCGAAAACGGCTGGACGGCGAACGAGCTTGGTCTGCAGTGGCTGCAGCACTTCGAAAAGCACGCAAAGGATCGTACAACTGGAGCATGGCGACTTCTGATTCTTGACGGCCACGCGAGCCACAATTCGGCCGAATTCGACGCATTCTGCCAGGAACGCAAGATCATCACGCTCTGCATGTCTGCGCGTTCATCGCACCTCCTCCAGCCGCTCGATGTAGGCTGCAGGGTGGTAAGCGTCACGGTTGACGACTCGGTGACGAGTCGTCACCGGATTACGTAATCGTCACGTCACGTCTCGTTCTATGCCGTCCCGTCTCGTCATATGAGTCTCGTCACCGGTCGGTGACGATAAGCTAAGCCCAATCGGGTAATTATCCATGGTGTTGAGTTTCTCGTGAGCACGGCCGCGACGCGTTCCCAATTAAAACACGCCATGTACGCGAGATCCACAGCAAATTTTCGCGTAGGTTCTTCCCGCGCCCAGGGGACCCTGTATAAACAACGCGCTACGACTTTTGCCCAGTATCAACCCCTACCCTCCCACGCCTCGCAAGCATTATGAACGACTCCCAAGACTCACGCGCGTCCTCCTTAGACCTCCTCTCGTCGCCTTCGCCCTCCACTACCTCCCACGCTGTTACCGAAGCCGATATCGACCTGCTAAAGGTCCGCGATAGCTCATCGCGGGTCATAAGCGGCCTCCGCTGGCGTATTCGCCACCGCACACAGGCAAGCGGCCATAAGCTGTCGTGGATCTTCGCCCATGGCGGTGACTGCGTCGATGATGCCGGTAATCGTTGGTTTGTATGCAAGTACTGCCACTACAAGAGTTACTACCACCATGGGGTGTATAAAATGTCAGGCACGCACGCTGCCGAGGCTCATTTGGACCAGGTTCATCGCGTCTATAATCCGAAGAAGCCACGAGCAACGACTGGAGCATGCGACTCACCCATTGGCCGCGCCTTTGCCCGCGCAAATGAGCAATCCTCGTCCTCCTTCGCGCTCGTTACCCCATTTCACGATAAGAGGTTCCAAGAGGCATATATTAATGCGGTTGTGAAGCTGGATTTGACCTTCAGTCAAGCAGCCTCGCCTGAGCTGCGAGAGATTATTACCCTAGGCGGCCCTATGGCAGAGAGGTATCTGCCACGAAGCCATGGTGGTGTAAGCAGCTGGATCAAGCGATCCTTCGAAGATCGACGCGCATCCGTCCGTAAAATCGTTCTCTCTGCCAAGAGTAAGGTGCATTTTAGCATCGATGCTTGGACGTGCGATGAGGGCAATAAGAGGGCATATTTGGCAGTAAATTCTCATTTTTTAGGCCTAGATGGCAACGCCGCGGACTCTGCTCCTCGGGTTCAAGCGAATAATCGGCACTCATTCTGGCGAGAATATGGCTCTAATCGTGCGCAAAGCAATTGAGGAGTATAAGATCACGGATATCGGCTGCTTCGTGCTCGACAACGCTTCCAACAACGATACGATGCTCAAAGAGCTTGCACGAGATGTTCCTGGTGTTGAATACCCTGCCTGCCGCATCCGTTGCATTGGTCACATTATTAATATCGTTGTAAAGGCGATCCTCCTTGGCAAAGGTGTCACTGCCTTTGAAAGAGACCTTCTTGGCTTGGAGGACGATAGTGACGCTGCGTTCAAGGTTTGGAGCAGAGCAGGGCCTCTTGGCAAGCTTCATAACATCTGCGTATTCATCAATAGAAGCAATGGGAGGCGAGAGGAGTTTGAGAGGTGCCAGATGCCTTATGAGCGACTTACTGACGATGACCCGGACCCGCATGGTGGTGATGAGACCTTCTACTACGTGCTGCTCATCGACCAAGGCGTACGCTGGAGCTCCGCCTACTACATGATCAAGAGAGGTAAGTTTGGTGGTTTAATTGCCAAGTGATAGCCAGGATGCTTCTACTGGAGATATATATAAATCGTAGTAAAGTTCTCCTGCTCCTTGGTGCTGCGGATCGCTAACCGATTAAACAGCGCTTCAACTGCGCGACGCGATCGATCGCTTCCTCGATCGCTACCAACCACCACCTTCCTCATATGACATACGATCTGACCGCCTCTCACCCGACAACTGGGCGTATCTGGAGCGCCTCTTTCAGCTGCTGCGACCCTTCAAAGGCCTCACACAATACATGGAGGGTAAGGCGACCCAAGGCACGCATGGAGCCGTATGGGAGACGCTCAAATCCATGGGTTTCATGTATAAACACCTCAAAGCGGAGGTCGATCGCATGGAGGCTCAAATGAACGCCAACGAGCTTCCTAGTGAGATCTGGAAGGAGTACTCCACGAGGGTGGATGCCGGCTGGCTCAAGCTAACCGATTATCACTCACTGATCGATGAGAGTCCCATTTACCGCCTTGCCATCTTCCTCCACCCCAATTACCGCTTTGAGTACTTTGAAGAGCATTGGCAGGAGTACAAGAGCTGGATTGCGAAAGCTAGGAGCGCTATTAAGCAGGAGTATGAGAGGTATGAACGGGTATGGCTTGCGCAAGCAGAGGAGGAGGCCGCAGCGGAGGAGGCCGCGGCGGAGGAAGACTCCTCACCACCAGAGGATGACGTCTTCAAGGCTTTTGAAGCGTTCGGTCGGCCCACTAATTTTGCTAGGCGGCGAGGAAAGAGACGTAAAATCGAGTCCTCGCAGCTAAACAGCTACTGGGAGGCCGGCCCAACCACCTATACGGTGGCCAATCCCATCGAATGGTGGCACGCAGAGGGCTCGCAATGGCCTGTGCTACAGCGCATGGCCTTTGACGTCTTCACTATACCCGCCATGAGCGCAGAACCTGAGCGTCTCTTCTCATATGGGAGGCGGAAGATATCGTATGAGCGAACAAGGCTCAGCGACGATACGATAGAGGCAGAGATGTGCCAGAAGGCGTGGCTGGTAAATAAGATCGTGTAGCAATGAGACTTAACACCATGGAATGACGTCATCTATCGTGAAACGCTTTAGACTCGTAGCTGGTGAGCTGGCGAAGAGAGCTTGTGGATGGGGTTGTTACGGACCTACCTGTATATAGAGTTGTTGGGGCACGATCAGCCACCAGGCTGATCATTGCTGAACCTTTTGTCGACTGTGAGTCGACGGGAGGTTGGCCGAATGGTCTTACGCACCGGCTGAAACCCAACACGGTCGGGTCCGTCGTAACAGGGGTGCGGAGAAAGCAGTATAATTAATATGGGTGATGCTAGCAAACGATACCCTCATCCCGGCCTCCCAACTCAACACCATGGATATATGCTTACTAAGCTTTCCGTCATATCGTCACCGACTCGTCACCGGCCGGTTTCTGCCGTCACGTCTCGTCATGGCCCCTGGCCGTGTCGTCTCGTCTCGTCAGACGGCCCATGACGGCAGAAAACGGGACGCTTACCACCCTGGTAGGCTGTTTTGCGCCTCTCAAGAAGGCGTACGGAGAGCAGGTTGAAGAGCTGATGCGATCCCACATCAGCCACATCACGAAGCTCGAGTTTCTGCCTGCGTTTAAAACGGCGTTCGAAGCCGCATTCACGCAGCAGAATGTCGTAGGCGGCTTCCGAGGCGCAGGACTGGTTCCGCTCGATCCAGAGGCCGTGATTTCCAAGCTCGATGTCAAGCTTCGGACGCCAACACCCCTAGGGGTAGAGGCTGCAACTTGGGACTCCCAAACACCGCACAACCCAGCTGAATTGGCCGCTCAAACTGAGCTTATTAGGAATCGGATTGCAAGACATCAGGATAGTTCACCAACGCCAATAAATAAAGCGCTAAATCAGCTTGCTAAGGGGGCTCAAATGATGGCGCATTCGGCTGTTCTTTTATAGGCGGAAGTCGCGAATCTTCAAAAGGCAAATGAGGCCACAACGCGACGCAAAAAGCGCCAGAGAAAGCGGATTCAGAAGCGAGGGGCTTTTAGAGTTTGGGGGGGCAGGATTTGATCGATGAAGCTGCTGTTAATCAGCAGATTTCGCAGGAAATGCGTCAAAATAGTGCGCAATCGGGTGGGCCTGCGGCGAAGCGACGGCGATGTGGGCAATGCGGCGAAATTGGACATAATTCTCGTACATGTCAAAAAGGTGCGGAAACGACTGTAGAATAGAATGTGTATTATAGATAATCGATTTATTAAGCGTTGTGGATTTATCTAGGCTTAAAGTAGTTGGGGTCTGGCGAGGTGGCTCACTCGCTTGGGTGGCTCACTCGCTTGTGGGATACGTTATGTGTAAACTAGGACAACCAACTATCAATTCATTCGTTCAATCCAAAGTCCCACCTCTTGCAACATCAATTTATAGTGTTGTGGTGGTAGAATTGAAGATAATTGTAGTATAGTGGCGGATAGTGTTCAACTCGCTTGTGTGTTCATCTCGCTTGTGAGTACGTTATATTATCCGCTATAACTATCTTTACCTAGATGCTATTGAGCTATGCTGTATTATACTCTTCTGACTTTCCGCATCATCTACCATGGTCCGGATATCGGTTCCGTCTTTGTTCGTTGCTATGGATGCCGTTTCCGCGTGGCTGCTCTCAGGCGCGTGCTCCTCTCCAGATCTCGTAGGCGCTCCCCTCGAGATTCTGTCCTCTCTGTACTCGACCAGCACACCACTCCGCCTCTTGGTACTAACATCCCCTCCCCAATTATCCTCACACTCATCTGCGATGCCACTCTCCTCCAGATCCTCCAACCTTATGCTATCCTCTCTCGCCTCTCTCGCCCTCCTCGCACCGTCCAACCGACTCCTCCACGTGACAAATATCCCCGCATCCCCACCACTCCTCCCGGGCGTGCCCCTACTCCCTGCCGACGCCAGGCCCGGAATCCACCGTAATAGCGGTCGAAACGTGGCGATAGATGCCGCACACATGCAAAGACACTCCTCAACCCACGTCCATAACCCGATGGGCACGATAACGTATAGCGGGTCCCGCGAATCCTCGAACCCGATTATATACTTTAACCGTACTAGCGTCGCGATGCTCGCGAGTAACCCCATACCAAGGATAACGATTATCGAGACCCTTAGGACGGGCTTCATATTCTGTAGCGCCCAGATCAGCGGTACTATGGCGAGGGAGTAGTAAAAGTCGAGCAGGATGTTGACGCCACTGTGGATGTATACGATAATAAGTACGGGGGTACGGTTCGTGCAGTGGGTGTGTGCAACCAGGACCGGCTTATACTTAGTCGGGTCGGACGGGTCGGGATAGCATTGGAAGAGAAAGGTAAAGAATAAGGAGAGGCCGACTAGCAGGTTAATATAGATAGAGAAGTAGTGTATGCGCCGGAGCTTAGAGGTCGAGAGACCCATGATGCGTAGTTGGAGGAAGGCGATGCTAAGTTTAGCGGACATGCTGGCGAGTGTGTAGGTGCATTCCACGACGATGGTCCACTAGCGTAGAGGGGTTCGAGTTACTTTGTATATAGAGGAGACGGGGTTAGGGAGACGGTGAACACACTTTAAGGCCCGTGAAGTAGACGTGACGGGGTAGTTCTGGGGTTTTGCGGCCGAAGCCGCCGTAGTCCAGGCAGTAGAGGCCGAAGCTGGTCTGTAATGCTAGTCCGGTCTAATTAGAAATGGTTAGTTCTAAGAGGTTAGGCATTAATACAATAGAAACGTACTAGTGCGATAACGAGAAGGTAGTCGTCGATACTAAGTTGCGTTTGAATGCGGGCACGGATAAAACATCGTAGTAGGACGAAGGCGGCGGTAATGGTTAAGGATGCAATAAGGACTGCGCGGAGCATCTTTTGCATCTTATTTATCCCGTATCGATCGAATGAGGGCATGGCGGCTTTTAAAGTCTTATAGTATGGCCGGGTGGTTGGAAGTGGCGCGGTCCGTGATGGAGAAATTCGGGAGCCCCGATACTGCGGCGGTAGTAGTTGTGGGAAAGCTCGCGGAGAGAGGTGTGATAAAGCGTCGTATTATATTATCGACGAAAGATAGGCTTCCTTTATCCTAGCGTGCATGAAACGATTGACAAGATCCGGGGGGATGTGACTGCCAGGGTTTGTCCTGGCGGGATGTGCCGTCTATGCAGTGGTGGAGCAAAAGCAGGTGTTAAAGGGAAGGATAGGCCCTGTGTAGCTCGGACGGCGCTATGGCTGCTTACATATATTTAGTGATTATTCTATATACTCTCTCGGCCAGCAGCCGTTCCAGCAAGGGATGAATGGACTATATTTTCTAGACCGCAAGCGTACCACAGACCGCACACACGGCCGAGAGAGGCAGAAGGGGGCATATACGCCGCACTTCCGCTTACGGGCGTACGAGCGGGTAGAGTACGTTAAGAGGGCGCCACCACTCTTCTATAATATTAAGCCCGCTTCAAGCGCGCCGGATGCACCTCCGAGTGCAAGGATAGCGGGAGCTAGCTCGCGCTCCCCGGCTTAGCAACAGAGACGGCGGCGGATGCCGCCTGCGCCAACGGGGCCAAAGAAGGGGTGTGGCGCTGCAAGCATGGGCCAAGTGCTGCCAAGTGCTCGAGGAGAACGCTGGGATCGCTCGGGATCTGCACTAAGCTTCGGGGGGAAGTGAGAAGAAGCGGGCCGGATGCACTGCTGCGCGGCGAAAATCCTGTCAGGCAGAGACGTGTAATAGGTAGAGGATCGAGCCTAGCATCCTGCGGGGCTTTCAGGAACCACACTTCCTCCACTTCCTGAAACTATTAATGTGTTCCACCACTCAGTGGACCACACCAGTCATCGGGCCACCCCACCAACACCAAAATACTTCTTAGTACAATTATTTCGCCACAACGCCTTTAATTTCATCAAAAACCCTATCTAACTACTCTTTGTATATTAGGACATCGGCGAATCGTGTGGCTTTGCAAATGACAATTACTACACGTTGGCGGCGCACGTTGTCGTATAGCTGTCGCCTCCCGTTGATTAGCATCTTCCTTCCCATTTTCTATCCCGTAACTAAAAACTGCCCCTGCTGAGCCTATAGAGCACCTCCCTGTGCAATACACCTTCGCCGGTATTGCTGCTTTTGTTTTCGCCGTTGGCTGGTCGCACGAAGCTCCGAATTCTCCCTAAGATATATGCTCCAGTCCAGTCTACCTCTTGACTCCAGTCTACATGGGTCTTTCCGCCTTGGTGCAAGTCCTCCCGCGGTCCTACCGCCTCTTCGCCTCACCAAAATTCTGCCGCTCATCTTTCCAGTCTTGCCTCCCCGAAAAGGCGCTCCAAATAAGGAGTAGATAGTGCAGATAAACCGAAATTAAACCTTATCTAGACGCGCTAAGAACGCGTTATAACACGCGTGCAGAAAGAAAATAAAACCGAATAGACATAACGCGTTTATTAAGCTATATCCCTCTTCGACTCTACCTACTACATCTCTCCTGTCATCAAGAAAGAATAGCCAAGTTCTTTTAACGAATCTCCTAAGGAACAAAAATGACGCGGTCAAGCAGATACTTCAACTATCTTCCCGAATACCGGTTGCTCGTATGCAAAGACTGCAAGTACGCCGTCTGTCTAGACCAGGTCAGGATCCATCTACGAGGCAAGCACCACGAACTGGGCCCAAAAGAGACGGCCGCAGCTCTAGCTGACGTACAGCGCGAATGGACGGATCCGGCTAAGAACGTCTCCGAGGTCTATATTCCGGCCCGCGTGAGCCAACCGATTGCGCACTTGCCGTTGTATGAAGACGGGTTGCTATGCCAGCTCGACTCTCCAAAGTGCCGCTACATATGTCGGGACATGAAAACTTTAAAGGAACATTGGCGTGTGGTGCACCACTGGTCCTTGGGCACAAAGGGTGGATCGGGCAAGCAGAAACAGGAGCGGCTTGAGGCCCGTTTGCAGACTGCAAGGAAAGAAGTCTACTGCCAGAGGTTTTTCACACAGAAGCACGGCTCGCAGTTTTTCCAGGTCGATTACGTCAATGGTAGCGACGAGGAGGAAGAGGAGAACAATAGCGGCGCATTGAGCGCCGGTCGGGAGGGCGATCTCATCAGAAGGCTTGTTGAGCAAGACCTGCAGGAGCGCGATCGCAGGCTCTCTGACACATGCCATATCTATCACGACAAAGCCACCAAGACGGAGGTCTCGCCTTGGTTGGAGATGACCCGTTGGCCGTCCTTTTTCAACGGCCTTAACCTGCCCGACGTTTCCACCCTTGCCTACGCAGCCGATCCCACGGAAGAGCCTTTGCTAGCTCTACTCTCCGAGAGCCTGGACCGACTCGTCGAGCGCGCATACCAGTCCATCTGCGAGGATAAGATTAGCGTTTTCGACCAGGCCCGCATTAACAGCTTTATGGCTGGCGAGCCCTCGGGTATGGAGCGGCTGCTTATGGTCAAGCTGCAGAAGAATACTTTCCGGAGCTACAAGCATCTGTGGAAACGCCTTCTCTGTTTTGCCTGCCGGACGAGCCGGGTTGACCAGCCGATACAGCTTGCACATCGGTTCACTCCTTCTCAGCTGTCTCAGATTGAAGCTGCGCTGTCCTTATCGAGTGGTCTGCGAGCTCTTATCTTAGCTAGCGATAGCAGCAGTTCTTCCGGCGAAGTCATGAACGCTCGGAAGGAGGCAGAAGCTGCTCTCGACAGGGCGTGCCTACTCCTCTGCATCTCACTCCTCGACCACAACATCAGAGGCAGCCATTTTGAAAGTCCTGTGCTTAGCTTTCTTGCCGTTATCGGCATTGATGACAAGAAAGACTGTGGCTTCCATGGGCCACTCACTTACTCGCCCCAGCTGTCCAAATTCATTAAGATCGCACAGATGCTCGTCATCGAGCGTGCTGTACTGGCTGCAGACGAAGGGACTGTCGAATATCCGTCCGACCTGCTCGACGAGATGAGACAGCGCTTTATGATCCGGGGATCTCGCTCGGCTTTCGATTGGGCATGCAGGCTTCGCGCCTACGCAAAGAAGGTCGTCAGCAACACGACCGTTACTGGCTATATCATCTGGTCGGAGGATCTCAACATGGTCACTTACAAGCAGGCGACTCTTAGCATGGAGCGTCTCAAGTCATTTGTCAGTCATCAGGTATGCCTGGCCCAAAAGGAGCTGCGAGACCTTCTCCTTGTCCATCATGAGGAGAACCACGAGGAGATCGTACCCACTTTTCACCTACATCGTCTTCAAGACGACCATAGCAACGGCCAAAATGGCTGGAATTTCCTACAGGATCCCAGAAATGCGGCGGAGCTTGACCTGCCCGGTGGAAGCGGTAACTGGCTGATCAACCGCGTGCTCGATAACGACTGGCTGCGGGACGAGCTTGTATGTCTTGGAAAGAAGAGAGAGTTACGCTGGAAGAAACCAGCTGTAAGCCAGTACCTAATCAAGGTCGACTATTTCCTCGAGCGCCTGCTGCTTCTAGTCCACTTAACATCCGGACAGCCCGCACGTGGCACCGAGTTGGTGAGCTTGCAGCATTCGAACACTCGGCAGGGCCATCACCGGAGTATCTTTATTGAGAACGGGCTCGTCGGAACTGTTACCTCTTACCATAAGGGATACAACGTCACCGGCTCAACAAAGATTATCCACCGCTACCTACCCCGAGAAGTCAGCGAGTTGCTGGTGTACTATCTCTGGCTAATTCTGCCGTTCTGGCAGAAGCTAGAAACTCTGGCTTTCCAACGCTTGGAAAAATCGTCGTCCTTCTTGTGGCCTAAGGGAGCTGGAGGCTGGGACAGCAGTAGACTAGGAGCGGTCCTAGCTAGGGAGACAAGTGCTTATCTAGGCACAACGCTAAACGTTATGACGTACAGGCATATTGCTATTGCAATCTCACGTCAGCACTTGAGATGTGGCGGGTTCAAAAGGGATTACGGAATGGACAAGAAACTCGCGGATGAGCAGTCAACTCATGGATCTTGGATCGCAGGCACAGTGTATGCAAGAGGTCTTCAGGAAGCACCAGGGCACGTTGAGGTTAGAAGGGTTGAATATCGGGCAGTCAGCCGGGAATGGCATAGCTTTCTTGGATTTCGGGTTTACTTGGGTGCTCGAAAACGCCCGCTTGAGGGAAGTAAAAGCCAAGGGAACGGAGTTCTTAAGAAATTTCGTTTGTGATAGTAGGAGTCTAATTTCGATTTGTATTTTCCTTATTAGGGTCAGAGAGAAAGGATTCATAGCAAGATATTAGTGGTAATAGCTGGCCACTAGCTGTACATACCGATACTCGCTAGCGAATTCAGTAATAGCACACACGACTTAAAACCAGCGAGGCAGCATCGGTGGACTTAATAGTGGTGACCGCTTGCTTCTATCATTAGAGCATCGATTAGCCATATGCAAGGAATGTCGACATGCGGTATGGCCAGACCAGATTGCCGCCCATCTACAAGGGAAGCACCATAGGCTTGGGCGGAAGCAGGCGGAAAAAGTTGCAGATGCCGTTAGAGCTTGGCCAGGCTTAATCCAGTTTCCCAGCGAGCTAGAAGTGCCAGTACAGCTAAGCCAGCCCATCACGGAATTGCCGTTGTTCGAAGACGGACTGCTATGCCAGCTTCACCCCGACAAGTGCCGCTATATCTGCCGAGATACGAAGACGTTGAAATGGCACTGGCGAAAGACTCACCAGTGGTCCGTAGGCGGCAGCCATAAGGGAGGAGGGTCGGGTAAGACTAAGGAGGGAAGGATGGGGAAGCGGTTTCAAGATGCAGCAAAGCAGGTCTGCTGCCAGCGCTTCTTCCCCAGCCGCCACGGCTCGCAGTACTTCGAGGTATGCCAGCCAGAGCAAGGACAAGAGAACCAGGCACGCTTCATACGGGGAGAGCAGCTATGGCAACAG
Organism: Macrophomina phaseolina; assembly: GCA_020875535.1. Taxonomy (NCBI): domain Eukaryota; kingdom Fungi; phylum Ascomycota; class Dothideomycetes; order Botryosphaeriales; family Botryosphaeriaceae; genus Macrophomina; species Macrophomina phaseolina. The sequence goes on along the minus strand of JAEQDS010000062.1, from coordinate 181,085 downwards.
GTGTGTGATAAGGCAAATAAGAACTGGGAGGAGCTGGAGAAGAAGGCACGGGTGACGATTGAAGATGGGGAAAAGGATGAAGTTAGTCCGTGGCTGGACAGGACGCAGTGGCTACCGTACCTGGTGGATTTGAACCGAGATGAGCTACTGGCAGCTATTGAGGAGCCAAATACTAATCCGGATAGAGAAGAGGAGCCGATCGCGGCAGCCGTCTGGAAGGCCATGGACGATATTGCGTGCATCAGCCAGGACTCCACCACTAAGCGGGTTGGCATCTTTATCCGCATGGAGATGATGAAGACAGAGAAGCATCAGAACCGATACCAGCCGCTGCAGCCGTACATGGACGAGGAGGCTATTGTGGACCGGTCGAGAGCGTGGAAGCAAGTGTTGATGTTTTTCGTTAGGACGCAGCAGCAGCACGACTGGCGGAGCCCAGAGTACAAATTTACACGCCGGCAGTTTGATGCTTTTATCAAGCTTATCGAAGAAGCGGAGCAGGTTGCGCATAAGGAAGACGAAGAAACGGCAGGGGAAGAGGGGGATGAGGGAGAGGAAGGAGAGGAGGAAGGAGACGGAGGAGAAGGAGAAGAAGGAGAAGAAGGAGAAGAAAGAGAAGAAGACTATAGTAAAGAGGGGCCCGGGGAGCAGGAGCTGCCGAAGTTGACTGGTATCCAAAAAGCGTGTCTTGATTTCTGCATTGAGTTGCTAAACCAGAGAATCACCCAGCGCGAGTACGACAGCGCTCTAGTTTGCGCTTTGGCAGTCCAGGGCGTTACAAACGACGGCTGGAGAGAGCCAGGTCTCTACACGGCCATCTTATCGGCCATTATTAAGGTGGCCCGCTTCATGGTGGTCCAGAAAGCGCTTGAGATGGCGGCTCCGGAGGAGGATGGGGTGTTCAGCAGCGGCGGCAGCGCATGGGATTTCGAGGATAGCGCTTACGAAAGCGATGGAAGCAGCAGTAGAAGTAGCCGGTCTCGGTCCAACGGCGGCCCGAAGGGCTGCTTAGAGCTAGTCAGCCGGATGGCGGACAGCTTCATGCTCCGAGGCAGCCACAGTCCGATGCAGTGGATGCTGGATCTGCGCACTTACGGGATGAAGATCCACTACAACACGACCAAGAGAGGCCATGTTGGATGGAATGGGCGGGACCAGCTGCTATACAAGGGGATCCAGTTCACCATGGCCAAATTCCGCGGCATGGTGCATGGTCTGCTACACGACACCAGGCGGCTACTACTCGCGGAGCTTCTGTTCGGCAGCAATACGCAAGGGCGGGAAGCGGACGTGCCAGAAGTGCCATGGGACTCGCTAAGAGACAACCCGGCCGAGGAGCGTAGGGGATGGAACTTTCTCCAGGACCAGCGCACCCGAATGCCCGTGGACGGGAAGACGTGGCTGTTTAGCAGAATTATGGGAAATGCCAGCGTCAGGGCCAGATTTATCAGGGAGCACGCAGAGTCGGGCATTAACCGGCGGGCGGTAGATGCGTACGCAGCGCGGGTGGGGGAGTTCAGGGAGAAGCTGCTGCTCTTGATGCATATCACCGGCGGGCAGCCGGCAAGAGGGCCGGAGATTCTGAGCATCAGGCACAGCAACACGGCCAAGGGGGGGCACCGCAACGTTTTCATCGAGGACGGCTTGGTTGTTTTTGTGACCAGGTACCACAAGGGCTATGCCATGAGCGGCGATGTCAAGATCATCCACAGATATCTGCCCAGGGAGGTCGGAGAGCTGGTGGTGTGGTATCTCTGGCTGGTCTTGCCGTTTCACCAGCGCATGCTGGCGTTGGCGCGCGGAAGCAGTCAGATCTCAGCTCACATGTGGCCGGCGGAGGCGGGGGAAAAGAAGTGGACGACGGAGCGGATGCGGGAGGCGATGAAGCGAGAGAGCAGGATCGGCTTGGGGCAGGAGATGACCGTCAGAGCTTACCGCGACATTGCCATTGGCATCAGCAGACGGTTCATGCGCGGGTCGAACGCATTCCAGCTCGACGAAGGGGAGGAGAACGAGCAGCAGGTGGGAGAGGATCAGGCGGCGGCGGCGATAGCGGACGCCCAGGCGGGGCACACGTCCCACACCGCCGGTTTGATCTACGCAAGAGGGATCATGGAGCAGGCGGGCGCGGTAGCGGATAAGAGGCTGCTGTTCCGGGCATCTAGCGTCGATTGGCATCGGTTTCTAGGCTTCCAGTCAGCTCTGAAGGCACAGGAGCTAGCATCGAGGAAGCGGAAGCGCTGCCCGTTTGAGGAAGACGCCGAAGAGGAGCGGCTGGATCGCTGGGCGCGGCTGAAGAAGATGAATGCGAAGGAGCAGCTCAAGCGGCTGATGGGCAAGGATGCCGAGTTCCGCAGCGTGCAGGAGGAGGCCGTCAACGCGATCAAGGCTGGGATAAGCCCGCTGGTGGCGGTGATGCCGACGGGGGCTGGGAAGAGCATCTTATTCATGCTGCCGGCTTGGGCGGAGCCGGGAGGGACGACGGTGGTGGTGGTGCCGCTAATAGCACTGCGAGAAGATCTAAAGAAGCGCTGCGGCAAGCTGGGCATAGCGTGTGCGGAGTGGAATGCAAGGCAGCAGCCGGACGCAGAGTCGATCGTGCTGGTCACGCCGGAGGCGGCGGTCAGCGAAGAGTTCATGACATTCTTGACCCGCTTGAAGGAGATGAGACAGCTGGACAGGATCGTGGTGGACGAGTGCCATGTAGTGCTCAACGAGCAGGTGGATTTCCGCAAGCAGCTGCAGCAGCTTGGGAAGCTAATGGCCGCGGAAACGCAGATCGTCTTGCTGACGGCGACGCTGCCGCCAAGCAGAGAAGAAAAGCTGTGGCGCCGGATGGGCTGGGGGGCGGAGGAAGTGGTCGTTTTTAGGGCACCGACGGTGCGTAGAAACGTGGGTTACCGGGTAGTCAAGCTGGAGGGAAGAGGAGGAAAAAAAGAGCAGGAAAAGAGGATCGAAGAAATGGTAGAAGGCGTGCTCGGAGCATCAGCGGAGGGGAAGGTGGTCGTCTACTGCAATACGATCACCAAGGTGGAGGGTTTAGTAGGCGCAGGGCTGTTCCAGTGCGAGGCATTCCACAGCAGGATTGCGGGTGGTAGGAAAAGGGAGATCTTGGAGGATTTTAGGGCGGGAATAGTAAGAGTGGTTGTAGCAACAAGCGCGTTGGGAATGGGCATCGACATTCCAGATATCAGGCTCATCATCCACGCAGACGAGCCGCGCGATTTTCTCGATTACGCGCAAGAGAGCGGCAGGGCAGGGAGGGACGGCTTGGTTAGCGAGGCGGTCATAATGGCGGGAGGGGAAAAGAGCCAGGGTCAGCTGGTAAGACGGTACGTAGATGGGGGGGAGTGTAGGCGGACTGTTATGGACGAATTTTTAGACAGTCGATTTGGGCGGGAACAGTGCCAGGAGGATGAAGAGAAGTGCGACTTTTGCAAAGGATCTGGGCAAGATCAAGAAGTCAGAACGGAAGGGCAGACGGGCTTAGAACTAGCAGCAAGAAGCCGAGATGAGCAGCAGCGGGAGCAAGAGCAGCAGCGGGAGCAAGAGCAGGGGCGGGAGCAGGAGCAGGAGCAGGAGCAGGAGCAGAATAGACAAGATTTTCAAAGGCAGCAGCAACGGCAGGCAGGTATTCGAGCAAGGCAGCTAAGGGCGGTGCAGCAGACATACGGGGATATAGAGCTCGTCCAACGACGGCTACAGCGGTGGAAAGGAGTCTGCTTAGTATGTAGAGCAGCAGGTAGGGAAGACCAGCATAGCGTCAGCCGGTGTAGAACGGAGCAGGGTAGGCAGGCAGAGATGGAGAGGCGAGAGATACAAGGTAGGATCGTGTTCGAGAGGTACTCTGGTTGCTTCCACTGCGGAGTGCCGCAGGAGCTTTGCGGCAGGTGGGAAAGCAACAGAAAAGGGGGGTTCCGGCGGGTGGGTGGCGAGTGTCAGTTCTTCGGGGTGATGTTGGGGGTATTGTACGGAATCAAACATGGATATCCGGCGGTGTGGCAGAGGTGGGAGCAGAGGCTGAGGGGCGCGGGTATAGATGTTGAAAGCGAAGGTGTAGTAATGCAGTATCTGGGTAGAAGGTGGAAGGAGGGTGAGGTTGAAAGTAATAAGTTGGTATGGGAGTTTCTTTGGATAACGGGTAGGGTAGAGAGCTTAGAGTAGGAATAGGGCATAAGAAGCATTTAAATTAAAGTAGTTAGCTTACTAAGTAGTTTAAAAAGAAAAAAAGCATTAAATTTAGAAAAGAAAATAAAGGAGTAACGTATCCCACAAGCGAGTGAGCCACCCAAGCGAGTGAGCCACCCCAACAGACTTAAACCACTTAAATTGTAAATAACTCCACAACGCCTTATAAAATCGACAATCCATAATATACATCCTATTCTATAGTATTTTCGGCATCTTTTTGACACGTGCGAGAATTATGTCCAGACTCACCGCATTGCCCACATCGCCGTCGCTTCGTCGCAAGCCCATCCGATTGCGCACCGCCTTCGCGCGTTTCCGTCGAAATCTGCTGGTTAACAGCACTTTTATCGACCAAATCCTGCCCAGCTTAAATCCTTAGCGTCCTGCGCTTCTGAATCCGCTTTTTTTGCCGCTTCTTGCGTCTCGTTGCGGCCTCGTTTGCCCTTTGAAGATTCGCGGCTTCCGCCTGCAAAAGGACAGCCGAATGCGCCATCATCACCGTAACCCATTCACGATTGCCTGACTGAACAGTCTTTGATCGAGTACGTTGCTACGATGCTGTAACAACCATTCCAGCTGCGATCATGTCCATAAGGAAGCCGGCTTCGTCGAAGTTGTACGTAGTCTCCGTCCACGATCCTGTACTTCGCGATAGTGTTCCGGACGAGCTCGAACCATTGCGCGATGAGCTCTAGGTCCTCACATTTCGCTCGCTGGTAGTCGTACTTGCGATTCAGAGGCGTTTTAAGCCCGGGAGTCCGTTTCACGAAGTTGGAGGGCCAGTTCTTGCCAACGGTACATCCGGCGCGGTCAGTGAGTAGCTTATTTGCCATATCTTCAACAGCACTAAACCGCGGTGGGAATCCTCGCGAATCTAGGTCGAGAATGCGTTGAACAATCACAGATTCCTCGGGATCGGTAAGCTTTCGCGAATTGGGCGTGCAATCGCGTCGTGAATGGGTCCCGTCGCGTCGTCGCTTACGAGTTATTCGATTGACGTGGTACGTTTCCGCAGCGCCCCGATTACTTAGAATTTTGCCTTGATCGATAGCTTGCTTTGCTAAGAATAGACGAGATTCATATAAGGGAGATCGCGCGTGGTTTGGTTGTTGCATGGTTGATAGAAGCTAAGGTGACGCGTTTTGTTGATGGGGTGGCTCACTCGCTTGGGTGGCTCACTCGCTTGTGGGATACGTTATATTAAGAGAAAAGAATAAATATTTTGAAAGAAAGAGTATTTAATTATATTTAAATTAAAAAGAATAACGTGGTTTATCAGTGAGCGACGCATATCAGTAAGCGACGCACTTTTCCTTGGCGCTACCACCCTTCATCTTCCACACGCGTTTTTTCCACAACAAAGCATGCAAGTCCAAACAACCGAAGCACGAATTGTCTTAGCCATCGAAGCTATCCGAACATCCCGAAAACTCAGCCGCCGAGCCGCCGCAAAGGTCTATAACGTGCCCGAAGCAACGCTCCGCCATAGAATGAACGGCAGAACCGCAAAAACCGATTCCCGGCCCGCTATTCAGAATTTGACCGAGATCGAGGAAAATGTGATCGTTCAATATATCTTAGACCTAGATTCGCGAGGATTTCCACCCTCGATCGAAGACGTGCGTGCAATGGCTGATCACATCCTCGCGTCGCGGGGCGCGCGACGCGTCGGAAAACTCTGGCCAAACCGCTTCATTAAGCGACGAGAAGAGCTGCGCACGCGTTTCTCTCGCGCCTACGACTTCCAGCGAGCCCTTTGCGAAGATCCCCAGCTTATAAGCGAATGGTTCAGCCTGTTCTCGAACATGCGGGCCAAATACGGCATCCAGGACTGCGATTTATACAACTTCGACGAGACCGGCTTTATGATGGGCATGATCTGCTCTTCTATGGTTGTTACCCGTGCCGATCGACGCGGAAAAGGCAAGGCAATTCAGCCTGGCAATCGAGAATGGGCGACCGTGATTACCTGTATTAGTGGTGACGGCTTTGACGTGCCCCCGTTTTTGCTAGTTCAAGGCCAGTACCATCTCGCCAATTGGTACACCGAGGGCGGTCTTCCCGACTCCTGGCCTGTCAAGCCGACTTCTAATGGTTGGACCGATAATGAGACGGGTCTAGATTGGATTAAGCACTTCGAGAAACATACTGCGGCGCGTACAAAGGGTGGTTACCGGATGTTGATACTCGACGGGCACGAGAGCCACCAATCGGTCGAATTCGAGGATTTCTGCAAGGCACATAACATTATTACTATCTGTCTACCTGCTCATTCATCCCACTTAACCCAGCCACTCGACGTCGGCTTCTTCGGCCCGTTAAAAAAGGCATACGGCAAGGAAATCGGGTTGTTTGTCCGCGCGCATATCAACCATATCACCAAGGTCGAGTTCTTTTTGGCATTTCGCGCAGCATATAATGCTACAATGACCAAAGAAAACATTGCCGGTGGTTTTCGGAGTGCTGGACTTATTCCATTTGACCCGCAAGCCGTCATTTCTAAGCTAGATGTCAAGTTACGGACGCCAACACCCACGGGCACCCCTAACGCCAGCGCCGACCTTTGGGTCTCCCAGACGCCACACAACCCGACCGAGGCTATTTCGCAGTCCGAGCTAGTTAAATCTCGGATTAGTGGCCACCAAGGAAGCTCCCCGACGCCTATTTTTTCCGCTGTCAAGCAAATGGCGAAGGGTTTGGAGGGAATGGCCCATACGGTAACCCTTTTGACCGAGGAGAACCGCGCACTTCGAAAGGCAAATGAGGCACTTAGCAAGCGCCGGAGGGCTAAAAAAACACGTGTTCGTAATGGAGGCGCACTAACCACGGAAGATGCGCGAGATATTCTAGCTCAGAAGAATGCTAAGGAGCAGGTAGCACGCGATAAGCGCGAAAATCGGGATGGCGGCGGAGAGAGGCCGGCGAGTATACGGCGATGCGGCACCTGCGGCGAGCCCGGGCATAATGCACGAACATGCCAGGTCGAAGAAGTAATGTCCGATGTCCATAGTTCCGACTAATTTTAATTAATTTAAGCGATGTTGGCTGCGCAATTCGGGTGAAGAGTGGTGGCGCCAAGGAAAAGTGCGTCGCTTACTGATATGCGTCGCTCACTGATAAACCACGTTAGTTAAGTTATAAAAAATAGAATATTTAAAAGAAAGATTAAAAGATAATTTTAATAATAAACTAACTAACGTGTTTCACCACCGAGCCGTCCAAACCACCGAGCCGTCCACTTCCTCACCAAAAACGCATCGGATGAAAACTCAACGCGATGCATCACCACAACGCTATGAAATCATCCCAGAAAACTCAGTATATTAACCTTGCTATCCAATCTATTGATACCCACGCGTCGCACAGCGAAAGAGCTACCTGTCGCGAGTACCTTGCTCCCCGATCAACCGTACGCGACCGACGCGCAGGTGCCGTACCACGCGCAGAAGCTGTACCTAACGGCAAGAAGCTTACCAAACATGAAGAAGGCGCGATTGTCGAGCGTATACTGGACCTGGATTCGAGAGGGTTTCCGCCCTCCAAGGATATACTACGTGATATGGCCAACAAATTGCTGGCAGAGCGCGACGGGGGTACCGTGGGCAAGAACTGGCCAGACAGGTTCATCAGCCGCAGAGATGAGCTCAAAACGTGCTGGACTCGCGCGTACGATCGCCAGCGAGCCTTGAACGAGGACCCAGTGGTTATCGAGCGGTGGTTCGACCTCGTTCGCTCTGTGAAGGAGAAGTACGGCATCCTAGACGAGGATACGTACAACTTTGATGAAACTGGCTTTATGATGGGCGTAATAGGCTCTCTGCTAGTTATTACAGGCTCTGAAAGGCGCGGAAAACGAAAAGCGATCCAGCCAGGCAATCGCGAGTGGACTTCAGTTATTAACGCGATCAGCGCGCTCGGTTGGACGATCCCACCCTTTACGATCTTCGCCGGCAAGAACCACATTAACACTTGGTACGAGGACACCTCTGGCATGGAGGACTGGGTTGTTGCTGTCAGCGCCAACGGCTGGACGACAAATGAGCTTGGAGTTGCGTGGTTAAAGCACTTTAACGCGCATACAAAGTCGCGTACTGTAGGAGGGTACCGGCTGCTCATAATCGACGGCCACGAGAGCCACAACTCAATTGAGTTCCAGGATCTGTGCAAGGAGGAGAAGATTATTACCGTCTGTATGCCGTCGCATTCGTCGCACCTCCTGCAGCCGCTTGATGTGGGCATTTTCTCGCCGTTAAAGCGGGCGTACCGCTCTCAGATCTCAGGCTTGGCGCGCTTGATGGCCACAAAAATCGACAAACCAGCCTTCATACAGGCGTACAAGGCAGCTTATTACAAGGTGTTCACAAAGGAGAATATCTGTGCAAGCTTCCGAGGAGCTGGCTTGGTGCCGCTCGACCCGCAGGTGGTGTTATCGAAGGTTGATGTCAGGCTTCGTACGCCTACACCGGCTGCACCAGAGGCTACCCCATGGGAATCCAGAACGCCCAGCAATATGCGCGAATTAGAGGCCCAATCAAGGCTACTTTATCAGCAGATAAGGCAGTATTGCAGCTCCTCACCTACAGAGGCGCGTGGATCGCTTCAATCGCTCGTAAAAGGCGCGTCATTCATGGTGCACTCTGCTGTGTTAGTACGCGACGAACTCTCTGCCCTTCAAAGGGCCACAGAGGCCGCAAACAAGAAGAAACAGCGTAAAAGAAAGTACGTACAGAATCGGGGCACGCTAACAATGGTAGACGGCGGTCAGCTATCTAATCCTGAGGGCGCTGGGGGGGCAGAGGGCGGCGAACAGCCCTCTAAGAAGGCTCGCGCAGAGGGCGCGCAGGGGGCTCAACGGCGCTGTGGGAACTGCGGCAAGACCGGGCACAACAGACGGACTTGTACAGAGGAGGTAACAGGTACTGAGTAATCTAGGATCGCTACTAGTTTATTGAAGTTTTTGTGTTGTGTTGAATAACTTGAGTTCAAAGTGTGATGTTGGTGAGGAAGTGGACGGCTCGGTGGTTTGGACGGCTCGGTGGTGAAACACGTTATTGAAAATTGAATATTGAGTATTGAGTATTGAAGATATTGAGAAAATATTGAGAATATTGAGTATATTGAGAAATCTAGCTAGGCACTGTAAGGCTTTATAAGTTGAACCCATCCTCTTCTGACGACCCTTTAACTTTGAATTCATCTCACCGTACTACCGTTGCATTCGGCCACTACTTCGCCTTCTGCTTTTGCTTCGCCGCCTTCGCCTTCTTCTGGTGGTAAGTCAACGTTGAGTTGGTCAAGCCAGCCTTTCCTTAGCCAGTGTTTTAGACACTCCATCTGCTCAATCATCTTCGCTCCCAAGCTTGCCCTGCTCCATGGTATTTGACGCCGCGCGCCTGAGAAGACTCGCTCTGCCTCTGCTGACATCGCTGGTACCGAAAGGATGTCAATTGCCATGCGGGAGAGACCTGGGTATCGTATTCGCTGTTGCTCTTGATGACACCACTCTAGTGCAGTTTAGTAGAGATTTCGGTAGGGTCAGCTTCGATAAAGATTCCCAGTCATCAGCGAATGATTGAACTACATTAAGATCTCGCTCAAGAAGATCATATTCGTCAGGTTCGTTGGTTGGTTGCGATAAGGTTGGAGCGGTAGCTTCTTCGATAGCAGAATACTTCTTTTCCCAAAGGCTCTGGAGCTTTGGTAGTACTGCTCTAACCCAAGACTTCTTCCAGTTCGCATCAATGTAGCGCTTTCGCCTTGAAGGGTGGAGGAGTAAAGCTGCCGCATAAGCTGGCACCTGATCGGTAAGGCTGTAATACTTGTCAAAGGCGTACCAAGCCATTAGAATTGCGTTCTGAAACTCAGTATTATTTGCGTGTTTATTCTTCTGCTTCTCGAGGTGCTTAACGAGGACGTCCATTGTTACTAGCGTTTTCTCAGTAGAATCAAGGTCGCCTTGAGTTCCCTTCGTGACTTTCTCAAAGGGCTTAAGGAAAACGTTGATATCGCGTAGCGTTTCCCAATCGTCAGGGGTAAGTGCGTACTTCCCAATCGCTTTACGGTGGTTCTTCACAAAGGTATCGACATGGCCTTCAAGCTTACAATAATCGTTATCCATAGGTATCATGCGACCCGCGGCGGCGAGAAATTCGTTGTAGAGAAGTTCTGAAGCCCTCATATAAGTGACGATCGCATGAAGTTTTCCTAGCGGCCCAATACCCTTCCAACTAAGTCTCTTCTTTTTTGACAACGTCGAAAGCCTTACCTCTTCATTGTACTCAATACCCTCATCAGAACTGCCATTCAGATCGTCCTCATCCCCAGACTCAGCTTCCTGTCTGATCTCCTTTACCACCGCATCAATCGTCTCTTTGTCAGATGCGAAAATGAAGGCCTGACTGGCAAGGTTGATGATGTGGCCGTGGCAGCGTATTCGACGAGTCTTTGGCTCCCAATTAACTTGATATTTCTCCCTAAGATGCCTTGAAATAAAGCGACAGTACTTGTCATTAGAACCGTGATTATCACCAATATAGTATCCAAGCTTATGAGCAATTTCGTACCAGTCAATTATGCCATTCACGTACTCCGCTTGGTGTTGACCGCCATGGCTCCCTCGTAATTGTGGTAGGCCTAGAAGAGCCTTGCGATTCTTCCCATCGGCATCGACGAAGTGTGCGACAACAGCCAGGAAAGCCTTCTTCTTATACTCAGTTTTCCAAACATCACAGGCAAGGTGTATCTCGGGGAGTGCGGAGCGGAGGTGTTGCTTTATCTCTGCTTTAGTCCGCAGGAAGGAGAGGTCGATTTTCTTTCGTATTGCGGCTCGGGACTTTGGGTAAACTTCTGCTGCCATATAATTGACGCTCATAATCAGGGAGTACAGCTCCGGATACTCTACTAACTTATGTGGGAGGTTGTTGTTCACGATAAGCTGCAGTAGAAATTCGTCGAAGGCCTTTTGATTGATGGCATTCCAGAGCATTTTTTGCTCGCGTTCATCAGCCTGAGCTTGCTGTTTCTCGCCCTGCCGTCGAAGAATCTGCTCAAGCTTCGCCTGTCCCTTTGTTATAAGCTGTGGCTGCTGCGCTTTAATCTTGATACCATGCATTTGATCAAGATGGTTTCGTGCGGAGGTCAGAGAAGCTGATTTCCATGGGCATCTACTACACACCCATATCCTGTTGCCAGCGCGATCACGTCGGACTTGTTCATCTGGCTTTAGCTTCTTCGCATGGCCCCAAGTCTCTATAGCGGTTTGGGTACGCTTCTTAGCCCCCCGACCGGAAGAAGCTCTGCTCTCAGCAGTGATTGCAGAATCGGGGCTATCGGCACGCGACAACTCGGCAAGTTGAGAAGAATCGAGGCTTGAGAATTGAGAGGAGCTATCGTAATCCATTTCGGTGTCGCTGCTTGCCATATTGGACGTGGTAGTGGAGTAATTGCGTTAATCCTTAGTTGTATGCACAGTGTGTGAAAACTCTGACAACGAAAAGTCTGTGACTCCGGAGTGTTGTAAAACACAGGGTAAGACTTGCTCTTTTGTCTACGGACTCAACCCATCATTTTATACCTTTCTCTGGACAATCCTTTTGCCACCTTCTATTATGTTCCAGCTGCTACTAGAGACTTCGAGCGCCAACATTGCCACTTAAGTCACGAACCACAACACGGAGTTCTCCTGGGTAGCGAGTGCTTGAATTATATTGAAGAGTCAATAACGTGTTTCACCACCGAGCCGTCCAAACCACCGAGCCGTCCACTTCCTCACCAACATCACACTTTGAACTCAAGTTATTCAACACAACACAAAAACTTCAATAAACTAGTAGCGATCCTAGATTACTCAGTACCTGTTACCTCCTCTGTACAAGTCCGTCTGTTGTGCCCGGTCTTGCCGCAGTTCCCACAGCGCCGTTGAGCCCCCTGCGCGCCCTCTGCGCGAGCCTTCTTAGAGGGCTGTTCGCCGCCCTCTGCCCCCCCAGCGCCCTCAGGATTAGATAGCTGACCGCCGTCTACCATTGTTAGCGTGCCCCGATTCTGTACGTACTTTCTTTTACGCTGTTTCTTCTTGTTTGCGGCCTCTGTGGCCCTTTGAAGGGCAGAGAGTTCGTCGCGTACTAACACAGCAGAGTGCACCATGAATGACGCGCCTTTTACGAGCGATTGAAGCGATCCACGCGCCTCTGTAGGTGAGGAGCTGCAATACTGCCTTATCTGCTGATAAAGTAGCCTTGATTGGGCCTCTAATTCGCGCATATTGCTGGGCGTTCTGGATTCCCATGGGGTAGCCTCTGGTGCAGCCGGTGTAGGCGTACGAAGCCTGACATCAACCTTCGATAACACCACCTGCGGGTCGAGCGGCACCAAGCCAGCTCCTCGGAAGCTTGCACAGATATTCTCCTTTGTGAACACCTTGTAATAAGCTGCCTTGTACGCCTGTATGAAGGCTGGTTTGTCGATTTTTGTGGCCATCAAGCGCGCCAAGCCTGAGATCTGAGAGCGGTACGCCCGCTTTAACGGCGAGAAAATGCCCACATCAAGCGGCTGCAGGAGGTGCGACGAATGCGACGGCATACAGACGGTAATAATCTTCTCCTCCTTGCACAGATCCTGGAACTCAATTGAGTTGTGGCTCTCGTGGCCGTCGATTATGAGCAGCCGGTACCCTCCTACAGTACGCGACTTTGTATGCGCGTTAAAGTGCTTTAACCACGCAACTCCAAGCTCATTTGTCGTCCAGCCGTTGGCGCTGACAGCAACAACCCAGTCCTCCATGCCAGAGGTGTCCTCGTACCAAGTGTTAATGTGGTTCTTGCCGGCGAAGATCGTAAAGGGTGGGATCGTCCAACCGAGCGCGCTGATCGCGTTAATAACTGAAGTCCACTCGCGATTGCCTGGCTGGATCGCTTTTCGTTTTCCGCGCCTTTCAGAGCCTGTAATAACTAGCAGAGAGCCTATTACGCCCATCATAAAGCCAGTTTCATCAAAGTTGTACGTATCCTCGTCTAGGATGCCGTACTTCTCCTTCACAGAGCGAACGAGGTCGAACCACCGCTCGATAACCACTGGGTCCTCGTTCAAGGCTCGCTGGCGATCGTACGCGCGAGTCCAGCACGTTTTGAGCTCATCTCTGCGGCTGATGAACCTGTCTGGCCAGTTCTTGCCCACGGTACCCCCGTCGCGCTCTGCCAGCAATTTGTTGGCCATATCACGTAGTATATCCTTGGAGGGCGGAAACCCTCTCGAATCCAGGTCCAGTATACGCTCGACAATCGCGCCTTCTTCATGTTTGGTAAGCTTCTTGCCGTTAGGTACAGCTTCTGCGCGTGGTACGGCACCTGCGCGTCGGTCGCGTACGGTTGATCGGGGAGCAAGGTACTCGCGACAGGTAGCTCTTTCGCTGTGCGACGCGTGGGTATCAATAGATTGGATAGCAAGGTTAATATACTGAGTTTTCTGGGATGATTTCATAGCGTTGTGGTGATGCATCGCGTTGAGTTTTCATCCGATGCGTTTTTGGTGAGGAAGTGGACGGCTCGGTGGTTTGGACGGCTCGGTGGTGAAACACGTTATAGACTTCTTCAATATTGAATTTTTTCAATATGGGGTCATATTGAGTATTGAATATTGAATGCAGCACTGCCCTTCCTCCTAGGCTTGTTTTGGCATGTTTTATCTTACCTATTGTCCATACTAACTCAATGTTGCCCATACTACCTTTGTACCAACCCAGTAGCAATCCATGACCTCATCATCTGTGCCACAGCGATGGTGTTGGCCTCCAGGCGGCTGCGCTGGGGAGTCACCATCTTACCTGCCAGGCTGAAGATCCTTTCGCATTCCGACGACATTGCGGGTATGGAGAAGATATCCAATGCCATGCGGGCGAGCCGAGGGTAGCGTGTGAGGCGCGCTGCCCAGTACTGGAGGGGTGGGTTGTCGTAGTCAACTGGGTTCAGAGGCTCGTTCTGCCAGGAGGTATACTCGTCGACCGCTATTGTTGTTGTAGCCGTCCTGACTCTCGTTGCTTCCAGCCACGCGTCGAATTCGGTGGGAGTCCCTTTGCGGCGCTTGCGAGGAGGAGGCTCGTCGCCGCTGCGACTAGTATTGACTGGGAGGTGTTTGTACTCTTCCTCCCAAAGCCTCCGCACTGACTGTTTGGCAGCCTCGATCCACTCTTGCCGTCCGCTCCACTTCGACTCAATCCACTCCCAGCCAAAGGCAGGATGGAGGGCAATTGACGCAGTGTACACCGGTGAGTCGTCCAACAGTTTATAGTACTCATCCAGTTTGGTCCACCCCAAATTGACGCCGATGCGAAAGTGCTTATTATCAGGGAAGGACATAACATCCCTCTTAATGGCCTCCAGGTGTTCTAGCAGGAACTCCATGACAGGTAATACCTCCCACAGCGCCCCCATCTCGCCATTTATCGGGTTGCCCTCGAGTCGCCTTGTCACCTCGTGAAACGGCTGGAGGATGGTGTGGTAAGCAGTCAAGACTGCCCAGTCGTCGGTGGTAAGGTAATCGTCGAGGATTGTCGGCTTTTTCTTCAATTTGACTCCTTTTTGGGTGCCGTCCTTCAGACGCCTGCGCTCGTAGTCATTCCACTCGCGAATCTCGTCGAGGAGTATAGCATCGATTGCCTTGCGGCACGGCTCCATGAGCGCGCGCTCCATCATCGCATCGGTAGAATCCCAGCGTGTCGCATTGTCGAGGACGACGTCGTAGGTGGCAGCTGCGCCGTGGAGTTCCTGGTAGTTGTGGAACTTCTTTGACAGAAGAGGCGATCTACTGATCCAATGGGCAATATTGTGTAGCTTACCAAGTGGCCCGCGACTCCTCCAGAGCTTGTGCTCCTCCATAAGCTCCTGTGGCTGTTCACAGTCATCTTCGAAGGCGTCAGCATCTTTGCCAAAGAGTATCTGCCTCACTACGAGGTTGATAATATGGCCACAGCAGCGGAGGCGTCGCCGCTTCACATCAAAGCCGTGCTCCTTGGCCAACGCCTCCAGGCAAGCGTCGTTGTTGTCTGCATTGTCCGTGATGAAATAGCCGATCTTGAAGCCGATGTCCCACTCTGCGATGACGCGAGCGACCTCCTCGGCGAGGTTGACACCCGTGTGGCGACCTTCATGCTCAGGAAGCCCAATGAGGAACTGTCGCACCTTGCCGGAGGACGATAAAAAGTGTACGTTAAGGCCGAGCAGTGAGAGGCGATTTCGAGAGAACCAGCCATCGAACGAGAGGTGGATAAGGCCAGGAGCGCCGTGGAGGACCTCGTTAACGACGCCCTTATGCCTGTTAAACTCACCAAGAAGCCACTTTCGTACAGTTGGATGTGAGGGTAGGCAGCCTGTCGATGCTACCTGTGGATTTGTGTACTCTAGAAGGCAGCGGAACTGTTCACTCTCTACTTTGCGGAAAGGTATATTGTCGTGGGCGATCTAGTCTATGAGAAGTTCTTGAAAGTGGGCAGGATTGAAGGATCTGATGAGTCTATTAAGTATTGCCTGCTCCTCTGGCTTTTTCGCACTCAATTGGAGCTGCTGGGCCACTGAGACCACTGCTCGCTTCTTTATGTTATGCTTACCAGCCGGATCCGGGATGCCGTGCTCCTTCGCGAGGTGTTTGCCATGATTTTCCGTACCAGAGTCCATATAGTCAGCTGGCGGGCTGCCATCCTCTACACAATGCCAGCAGACCCAGCGGCGCTTGCCTGTCCTTTCATGCTTGATGTCGTAGCCGTGGGACCAGGTCCAGCCGGTGCGCTTGACCTCTCCGCTAACCTGGTAGCCTGGGTACCGGCTCCAAGGAAATTTTTCCCAGTCTTGACGCTCCAGTCCGCGCCCGCCGCCGTCGCCAGCAGGGTTTGTAGATGGTAGGACGCCTGTGGGCGCAGTTGTAGGGGTGGGAATCGTCAGAGACACGTCTTTAGAAGCCATTGAGTTTGCTGGAGGTCGTAGAAGTTAATTTAACGCGTCTTTGGTGGGAGGTGCATTACGGAGGACGCGTCAAGATGGGCAAAACAGTCAAGATTCGCGACACTGTCGGCCAATCGGAGGCTCTGTATTAACATTAACCCGTACCTCGGCAGAGGGTCTACCTTGCCCCTCAACGCGAGACGGGCCTGCGACGATTCCGTCCATCTCCTCAATCACTTTCACTCACTTGAGCCCGGCCGAGTGAGTGGGTGCCAAGATTTAGGAGGCATGAGTGAGTGAGTGAAAGTGGTCACTTTGTCAATCACTTCAATCTCTTGGCACTTTAAGTGAAGTGTTTACCAGTCTGGTTTGGCCAGAGTTTTCCGACGCGTCGCGCGCTCCGCGATGCGAGGATGTGATCAGCTATTGTACGCACGTCTTCGATCGAGGGTGGAAATCCTCGCGAATCTAGGTCTAAGATATATTGAACGGTCATATCCTCCTCGATCTCGGTCAAATTCTGAATAGCGGGCCAGGAATCGGTTTTTGCGGTTCTGCCGTTCATTCTATGGCGGAGCGTTGCTTCGGGCACGTTATAGATCTTTGCGGCGGCTCGGCGGCTTAATTTTCGGGAGGTTCGGATAGCTTCGATAGCTAAGATGATTCGTGCTTCTGTTGTTTGAACTTGCACGTTTTGTTGTGGAAAAAACGCGTGTAGAAGATGAAGAGTGGTAGCGCGTCGGGAAAGTGCGTCGCTTACCGATATGCGTCGCTCACTGATAAACCACGTTATGCTTTTTATCTTTTCGGCGCTGCGGAAAGTCTCCAGTGTTAATCTAGCCTCGTGAACTGTGAATACAGGTGAGATGCGAGATCGCGCGTGAGTCGGCCGGGTAATCGCCTAGCTTATGCAGGCTGTTTTATTACCTTAGTCAGCACGAGGTGTTGGCCGTGCAGGGGATAGGCAACACGAGGCACACTCGACGACCTACGTGCCGTTTCGTGGTGGATACCGCCTACTGTCAGTAGCACGATAAGCAGGTTGGCGCCGTCGGTATAGCGCGGTTAGCGAAAGTGGATGTGTTGGAGCGGCGGAGGCGTGCGAGCGGACAGGTGGGCGTCGACGTTAATAGGGCGTGGGGCTAATGCGACGTCGTCGGGAATTAAGTGGTCGGTGCGGACGGAGTAGGCCGCACGTTGCGGGGCCAACGGCGCAAGTCCGAACAGCGTCGTCTGGACGCGGCTTGCTTCGACGCAACAACTTCAGCTCCATTAACATCGCCATCTGCATTGCCTCCTTCCATCGCAGCGTTCCGAACACCACTCCCATCTAACGCCTCTATGCTTCCACAGCACGGCCACCCTTTCTTCTTACAGAGCCGCATTCCCCGACCCGCGAAGTCGACAAGCCGCCTTCCAGACACCGACCCGGCAGAAACCAGCCGGCTTTGGTGCGAAGTTATGGCTGCGACGCGCACTCCATCCTCAAAGCTCCCTGTGAGAGTGGCCGATAGCGGCCTCGGCAGCAGTGGCACGCACACTCCAACGAGTTCTTCCGTCACCGGGTCCGTCTCCCGTTCCAGAAGCTCCCGAGCCAAGACGTCCGATCCTGACTTCAGAACTCGAGTTCTCCATCCACGCGGCATCACCATCGATCCCGACTCTTCTCCGGTTCTAAAGCCCTGGTTCCACTTTCGCACGCCTGCTCCGCCCTCGCAAGGCTTGTCGCATTTCTACCGCAGCCTGCCTGGACTAAAAGACACAACTGTCTGGCTGGAAGGTGACGAGGCTTTCATAGACAAGGTGCTACGGGAGTACCGAGCTATGCGTGAGCTAGAGGAAAATGAAGCCGAGTACGCCGCTTACGCTATGGAAGCTCTTCTCAGGCGTGAGCCTAGGGGCCCTTGTCTGGCTGATTCCCGGCCGTGGTGGTGCGTGCGGAAGATCGAATTTGCAACGAAGCCCGACGAGAAGTTGTGGCAAGCACCGCCAGTGGTCGATTCTCGCAAGTCGACTAAAGAATTCCAGTTCAATCTCCGGCCAGACTGTTCCTACTGGATCTCCCTACAGGCTTTTAATCCCGGCTACCGCACTCTCGTCAAAACGTTTGCTTCAGTCAGGCAGAACCGTATCCTTTGCCCGTACTTGACCATCGAATTCAAAAAGAGTGAAAAGACATTGTCCGAGGCTGTTTCACAGGTCGCTGCATCGTCAGCCATTGCTCTATACAACAGATACAAGCTGAAAGCGGGGCGCATAAAAGACACGACATCATCATGGACGCCCGAGCACATCGCCCCTCTGCGCCACTACGGTCTTATCATCGCCGGTCGGGCTTACCAATTCTGGTGCACTGAGCCGGTGCTTGATGCCAACCAATCGTGGGCCGGGTGCCGTATGTTCCCACTCTTCGAAAGCGACTGCGAAGAGCGAGAGAACATTCGGCACTTTATCGACTGGATCAACGAGGTTCATCGCTGGGGCTTGACGGTGCACGGCCCCTCCTGCGAGGACGATATCAAGCACCGTATCCATCGACTGGGCGGAGGGGCGAGAACCTCGTTGATAGGCCAGGATGACGTCTTCGAAGAAGGCATTGTCTGAGAAGCTGAGCATGACGACCTATCTTCCCAATTTGTCTTCACGGACTGCCGCGGTGAGGTACATTTCTCCTCCTGATTATTCTTTGCGCCGTGCCTTCTCGTTGACTCTCCCACAAGATTTGTAATAAAAGCTGCATGAGATCTGGCAACAGCGCCCCGTAGCTTCCGTCCGCGTCTCGCAGCCGAGATACTGCCTAGAAACACGGACAGCACGGCGCCATGACGGAATTAGAAGCTGTATCCTACATTCGAGGTCTTCGGCAGCCATGTCGCGGCTTTGGAAAGCCAACCATCGCCTTCTGCATACGCGCTGCCGTCAGCAGTACCGTTAAGAACTGCTCTCTCCCTCGCTTGCTCTGCAGACTGCGGGCCCAGCCGTTCGCCCACGTCTATCCCGACTAGCATGTCGTCGAAGTCTGCGAAGGGCAGCGGGGCGTCACGCAGTATCGCAATTGACACTTTTCTACAGAGCCCATGTGCATCGAACGGCTGTCCCCCGGCTCTATCGACTCTGATGGAGAAGATTGCCTCGAACTGATGGTTCTGAGACGCGAAACTTACTCGCCATCTGGATATTGGCCTGAGTACAGGAAGATGGCACAGTCACCCGGCCACATCATCTACGGATTGAAGGATTGGATGATTGACGGCGTCGTCCACTATACTAAGAGGCATATACACGAGACGGTTCTAGATGAAGAGGAGTGGGATGGCCTGTTTCTCCATCTCTCCAGCGGCTTTTGGACGACGTTGCTGAAAACAGTGGACGATGACGAGGCATGGGATAGCTTTGGCTATTGGACGCCTCCACTCGCAGCTGGCAAAGATCCCTGTGATTGGGACCTCTACTGGTTCCTGGTGCACCGCCACACAGGCGATCTCTGGTGGATACTGATGGGCCTCCAAAGAACTCCAGAAGGGCGGTTTCATCATCACTTTCAGACAGAGCTAGACGAGGAGTTTCAGGAGGGGGGGCGTATTAGGTAGAAGTAGTCAGCCATAGAATCCGATCAACCTGCTCTTGCAAATATGTACGCTATTGAAAAGATGTTCGATGATCATACTACTGTGTATTACTGCGCAGCCGGCACAGGGTAAGAGTTGCTCGGAAAAGAAGCAGCAGACGGATCACGGGCGAAGTTGATGATTGGTAGACCGTCCCAGCCGCCGAAGGCAGAATAGTTCGTGGAGGAGGCAAGCGCTATGGGAAGACCGCAGCGCTAAGAGACGTGCATGTAAAGACATACAGCCGTGATTCCATCTTCGTCGTCTAGTGGATACTCTCCTATGTTAGAGGAGGGCAAGAAAAGGCTACCTTATTTTGGGTCTCTTTGGGGGACGCTGTGCTTCAGACTGGTCCGTCGCACCTCGACCACCGCCATCACAGTCACCACCATCCCCATCCATGCTCATGGCATCCGGCCTCGCCGTCGCTTCAGACTGTACCTCCATCTGATCCACTAAGGCTGAAGGCGCTGGTGTGCCCGCTTCCACAACTGCTGCAGGTCCTGAAGGTTGGGCATCAAGCTCCACCACGTCGATCGCCTTACGAAGGCGATCACAAAGGTCTGGGGCCCATAGCTCGTACATATTCCGAGCCAGATTCCAGGACTTCCATGAATTTGGATCATCATCGGGGGAGAGAAGTTTCAAAAGCGGCCGCCGGCAAATGTCTGTCTTGTCGCCGTTGATAACGGGATAGTAAGCATGCCAGGATGCTAGACTATGGTTGTAAGAGACCGAGAACACCAGTATTTGGCTGTTTATGTCGCCCTCCTTCCTCACCACCCGGAAAAGCTCGATCATAGCCTGAACGGCAACGAAGATGTGGGCGTTTTGATTATCGGTAAAGTCAAGGCTTTGCTGCCATGATTTGACTGCCAGAAGGGGTCTACACACAGATTAAACGAAGACGGCGAGATTGGATGGGGAAGCTGAAGGAGAAGGAACGGGATAGCCCGGGCGATGCTCGATTCCAGCCTAAGGTACTCAAAGTGAAGCTCCCACGATTGTAGAACAAGAACGGAATCGCCGTCACACAAGCCCTGCAGGACCTCGTCTGTCCGGTGGCGGAGGATCTAGCAGAACTGCATCAGGATGATTTAGCAGAGAAGTACGACCTGTTGCCGGACTTCTGGGATGAGCCATGGGCCAAACAGCCGCAGGTACTTCCTGGATTTGGTACACCAAGGCCCAATTACTGTGTAGGGTTTTCACTCTCCGCATTCACAGAGGAACAGCGGAAAAAGCTCGATATGCTCTCCAGTGAGAAAACGGTTCTCATGCTCACATCCCTCATGTACTTCCCCTTCTTCACTTGCGAGATCAAAAGACCGCTCTCAGACATGAAAAGACATACGCTTCCATTTCCCCTTCCGAGCCTCGCCGGCAAGCCTTCAATTTGTAAACCTTCCTAGTCGTGCTGGTCCTATCGGAGACCGCGGTTCCCCGAGCGGTTCCTTCGTCCTCTGGAGCTCCGTTCTGAGATCTCTCTCCACAGCATTCTGGAGGACCTTATGTCGTAGTCCGCTACCCTTGGGCTTCGCTTTCTGCGCGGGCTGGGTAGGTGAGCGTGCCATGGCTCCTTCAGACTGCACGACCTCCTGGGACAAGGGATTCGCATTCGACAGCACCCAGTCTTCGGCCCAACTCCTGGACAACGTGGGCCTTGCTACAGTGCTGGCACCTATCCCGGCAGAAATACCTTGCTGAGGTCTTCTGGCAGGCTGCTTGACAGTACTTCTCGGACGTGAACACTTGTGCTGGGGCTGCCCGACAGATGCGGGCCCGCTTGTACGTTCGAGGGGATGATTCGGAGGCGCTCTTCGTTTAATGGGCGCAGGCTTCGACTTTGGCACTCGCTTCGAAGCTCTGGCAGAGGTAGGACCCCTGCGCTTCTGCTTGGCAGGCTTTTGTTACTGCCTTCAGCTCGTGAGCACGCTAGTCTAGAGATTGGGCCATATTACCAAAGAGCTGGTAGCGTACTGACCTGTCGCGCACGAACTTGCTGCTGGGGAAACGTCCCTTCTGCTTGGCGCTTCACTGCCTGAATGCGATCACTTCGCCTTGGCGATGGTCGTGGTAATGCTGTCGGGCGAAATGGTCAGTTCACGTCTCGCAGGTTGCTCCAGGGCGTTCTGGAGGACTGCAACCGACCGCCAGGCTTTTTCTGTTCGACGGGTCTTTTGGTTAAGAGGGGCTGCGAAACATGCTCGGGTTCCTCCTCAAGCCACGGCGGCTTTGGCCGACCCATAGTCGGCGGGCGGGTGAAAAAGAGCGGAGAGAAAAGAGGCTCTTCGCTGGAAACGCAGAGCGCAGCTCTTGACGTAGACGCTCGGACGTTCGCTACCCCATGGCGTCGGAAGCTCGGGACGTCGTTGAGGACTAGGATGAGTCCAGCTCGCTCATAGGCGGAAATGCCTCCGTTCGACCGAGCTTCCGCCTTTTCGTGGCATATCACACGAGCGCAGGCGTTAAGTTAGGCTAGCCGGTCTATCCGCCCACTTTTAAGCGATGAAAGTTGGTCGAACTTTTCGAGCAACGTCGACCCAACTGCGTGGTGACACGACTGAGCATCATTGGCAGAATGAGTCAACAAAGTCATCCTGCTCAAGGGGGGTGAACTAGAATATTGAAGCTGCCAGAGTTGCCGTCAGCATCCGTTGTTGCTCGAACGCAGGCTGGGATAGCGAATCACAAACCTGGGAATCATGAGGGACTTCGCCATCATAAGATGAATGTTAACGCGCGGATGGGCTTTGAGGAACGACACGTGCGGACCGAGCCGCGAGCGCTGGGATCAATAAATTATGTGTGTGTGTGTGTGTGTGTGTGTGTGTGTGTGTGCAATAACTATCTGCAACCCCGCGCTCTAGAATGCGAGTGTTTGCCTACGACAGCTAGTGAATGGGAAAGGATTCTCCCGTGCGTCACCCCTCGCGATCAGACGTTCCGTCATGGGACCTCTCGATGCGACCCCACGTGCAGAGCTTGCTGGTGTATACATAATTTAGCGTGAAAACCAGTTCGGGCGGCCAACGCACTGGGAAGCACTAGCACTCCTAATCCTGGCTATCGCGACACCTTTTCACTTGCGTACTTCTATATTTAGGGAAGCATCATGCGTGCGACAGACCTATCCGCTATATGTCTGTGTGGGGCGGTGGGCTGCTGCGTGGGACGGCGGGCTACTGTATGAGACGATGTAGCTATTCATAGCACCGTGGGCTGCTACGTGGAACGGTTTGCACTCTTGAGGACGCCAACCCTATAGGAGGGTATTGATAAAGCTATCGTCCCACTCGGCTAAGCGTTTGTTCCCTGGTCGACAATTGGGCCCAACTGCCACATGACCTAAAACCCCCAATGGCTCAGAGCATCTGGATTACTTATGGCGGCTCCTTTGCACTCAGGTCCCTCCTACAGTCAACATACACACAGCTTTCCTAAGCAAAGACCGACGACATGGCTGCCGCCGTTGCTATTAGCAATCCCGCAAATCTTCTGGCTGCGGCTGCTTTTCCGATTGAACATAAGCCTTCTTCCTCGCCTGCTCCCTTCATCGGGCTCTCGTCGGATACACCGCTCCTCACCGACCCATCTATCCAGGCGCCCTTCGAAGCCATCCGTCAGCTCTTCCACCACCTCCGCGCCAACCCAGATGCCGCTGCCGCTCTGAACGCCACCTACCCCAAGCGTGGCATCTTCAAAACTGCCGCAACTCACAACGCCACCTGCGATCAGAAGTTCTCCGTCGACCTCTCCCCTAGCCGTATCTCTCTCATCTCTGATAACCTTCGTGCGTCCCTGGCTCCTCACGGCCTTGATGCTATTCTCTCCTTCTTTTACGCAGCTAGCACCGCCTATATAGCACCTATCCTCGCCGGTCTCAGCGCCGTTGCCGGCGCAGACCTTAGTCCATATCACCGCGGCCGTAACCTCAATTGGCGCCTCTGCGATTACGACCCGGCAACGGTAGCACCACAGGACTCTAACGGCTGCGGGGAGCACACTGACTACGGCACTTTCAGCATCATCTTCCAGGATGGGGTCGCCGGCCTAGAGCTTGAGAATCCGGAGAAGCTGGGCGAGTGGACGTCCGTGCCTGGAGATGCGACAGTTATTCTGACGGGTTGGTGCGCGCTGATACTTAGTGGAGGCAAGGTCAGAGCGCTGAAGCATCGGGTGCGACG
Source organism: Macrophomina phaseolina (assembly GCA_020875535.1). Taxonomy (NCBI): domain Eukaryota; kingdom Fungi; phylum Ascomycota; class Dothideomycetes; order Botryosphaeriales; family Botryosphaeriaceae; genus Macrophomina; species Macrophomina phaseolina. The sequence goes on along the minus strand of JAEQDS010000062.1, from coordinate 157,172 downwards.
CATACCGGGGGTGCAGAGGCTCAGTGCGGTGCTGTTCGTGGCGCCAGATCTGGATGTAGTTTTGAGGCCGGCGGAGGGGCTTTTACCGGCGAGAGGGTTCTCACCGAAGGTGATGCGCGGGGAAGTGGTCGTGAAGTGGTTCAAAGAGGTGATGGGGAAGAAGTGGAGGTGGAGAGAGGGAAACGAGAAGGTGGCGGAGGGAGAGGCGGCGGAAGCGATAACGCAAGACGACGACATTCGGAACCTGATCTTTGGTTAGGATGGAGATGCTGAAAAAACGAACAAGGGCGAGGTGATGTAGACAAAGGATTTTCTGGCTTTTTGGCGGATCCACTGCATTGCCATCACCGAGTACCTCGGCCATTCGCACCATGCTATGCTTAGATCAGTAAGTCACTCGCGATCCTCTCTTTAATACACTGATCTAGCTAGACTATATAAAGCTTTCTTGTGTTTATAACCACGCTCTCTAGATGAATATAAGTGTCAACCAGAATCCCCTTGTTTTTTAGGCAACACTTATCATTGCTTCCTTAGGCTCTATATTGATTCCTTCCTCGGTATCCCCTACACCTCGGATCTTCTACTTTTCCTCGGATGTTCTCAATTCCTCGGTTATACTGTTTCAGAGTCATGTATTTAAGGACACTCATTCTCCTTCAGTTAGGACAGGCAGAAGTACACAGGCAGAAATTCGATTCTTTCTTCTGACCTCACCGAGTTCGGGCCTGAGGCCCACCCAAATTCGACATATGGCCAATACAGCGCACTCGACAGGAGGGATACAAGATAGGCAGATCTTCCTGCAGTACGCGAATCGCCGTATCGTTGTTGTCAGCATTGTCGCATGTGATATAACCAATGGACTCAGTGCAGTTGTACTGCTGGAAGCAGCGAAGAAGGACTGGAGCGATATTCTCGCCACTGTGAGAGCCGAGAATACGCCCAAAGGCAAGGAGGCCGGTCCGGAGGGCGCCAGAGTGGTCGACGAAGTGAGCGTTTACTGCGCAGTATGCCCTTTTGTTGCCCTCGTCGGCGGTCCATATATCTGTACTGATATTGATCTTGCTCCGAGACCGGGAGACCATCTGCTCACCTTCTCCCTCCGATCCTCAGAGAGTTTAATCCACTTGCTTATGCACGACGGGCTCTGTGCGAGCATGGCCTTTGCTGCCGGTCCGCCCATTATAATCAATTCGCGCAGCTCCTCTGAAACGGCTTGTCTGAAAGTCAGATCAAGCTTGATCACTGTGTCGGTGAACCTTTGCTTGAACTGGACGTCGCTGAAAGGCGTTACAAGCGAGAGGCTTCTTGGTGTTGACGAAACGCTGCGCGAAGGCGAATTCGACGATCTAGGAGGGTTGGCTGGGTTGAAAACGCCATGCTTGGTGCCCAAATGATCGGCCTGGTTGGCCGTGCCAGTCCCTTTGAAGACTCCCATATTGTAGTGTTTTGAATGGTGGCAGTATCGGCAGATCCAGTACCGAATACCATCAGCTTCACAATCAGCGCCGTGGTCGAATATCCAGGCCGGCCTACCGCTCGTATTGACCACTGAGCGATGCCTCTGTCGGTAGGAAAGACGAGGAATCGGTCTACCATTATAGCGGACCTTGTCCAGATCAATATTGCGAACGGTGTGGGAGGTTGTAGAAGTCTCTATCGAATATGAAATTGCGGTCGGTTCGGGCGTTGAGTGCGCTGGCGGTGGCGACGTAGGAGGCGAGGACGATGGAGAAATCTCTTGCCGTGAGGTCCTGGGGGCGATAAAGCGGTCCATCGCGCCGCGGAGACCCCTGGTGGTGTGCAATTCGATGAATGATCAGATCCAGGATATAGGTGGAATTTTCGCGGTGGTCCGAGCTGGGTATGTTTGCATAGTTTGCATATCTACATCCCTGGGCGGGAGCAGAGAAAGATCACTTCTTACAGCTAAGATAGGCGGCAAGCTCTAGGGGTGGTGCAATTACGCCAAAATATGTCTCCAGAATATTCACTTATCCCTCTCGTCGCGACGCGTCGACGAGAGCTCGACCGACGGACGGGACGAGCCAACCAGAGCGACGGACGGGACGGCTAACGTCACGTTTCTTGGCGTCGAACGTGACGTCCGACGGGACGGTGGACACTCTGACCGTAGGAGTTGTTTTCACTGACAATCAAGCAACGCTGCGCGCACTCGTGACACCTGGCGAGCAGTCCGGGCAATATCTACTGAGCTCCATCATCGCGAAGCTGACAGGGCTCCAGCAGAAGGGTGCATCTGTGGGCTTCCGCTGGATCCCCGCGCACCAGGGAGTGCCGGGCAACGAAGAGGCTGACAAACTCGCTAAAGCGGCAGCCCGGGAGGGCCGCGCTGTAGAGCATAGAACGCAGCCAAATACACGAACGAGCTTGGTGGCAGCACTTAAGCAAGCCATCAACCAGATGGTAATGGACGAATGGAAACAGACCTGGCGCGACAGCGAACGAGGCCGGCAGCTCTTTAAAGTAGCTCCGGAGCCGAGCAGGAAGATCTTAGCACTCTACCGGGGCACGCCAAGGGCCCTAAGCTCGTTGATAGTACAGATGAGAACGGGCAAGATCGGGCTAAGACACTTCCTCCATCAGACGCGTACCAGGTATAATATCTGGTGAATGCGACTGCGGGCGTGGGCTGCAGACCGTTAGCCACGTGCTGTACATGTGCAGCAAGTTCGACGAGCTGAGACTCACCTTCCGTATGCCGGATGAGAGAGGGCGGAGACGCTGGACGACGGATCTGAGGAAGCCGCTAAGCCAGCGCAGCACAGCCATAGCAGCAGCAAAGTTCATGATGGCAACCAAGCTCCTCGGGCAATTCGGAGCGACATCGCGCCCACAGCATGAAGCTTGACACTGGAGGAAGACGGGATAGTTCATGGAGAAGGCTGGCGCAGCGGGAAGACCGTAGCGCCAAGAGACGTACATGCAGAGGTATACAGGTCAGATAGAAATCAGGCCGGGCTCCGCTGTCTCGCTTAGGCCCAAAGGGGCCTAGCAGGCGCAGAGGAACCGGCCGTATGCCGCATAGCTGCCTTCGGCGGCTGGGACGGTCTATGAATTCATCATCATCATCATCATCATCATTTCCGTCGATGTTAATCACGTGATGGGGCGCCTTTACCCATTTCTCCGCACTGAATCGCCGCTTCAACCGTCGAACAAAGTAAGAGGTTTTGAATGGGAAAGAGAACCACCGACATAATTTTCTTGGGAGTCCGACACGTCGCCAAAGGATTCGTACCTGAGATACTGAGGGAACTTATCGGCCTTACAATGTCTGGAGACGAAGATGATGGGGGCGGATACGCGACCGTTGGCGCGTCGCGACGCGCTGCGCGCCTTCAGGAACGCCCCGACTATCGTGCCCTCCACACCGGCAAACCAACAGGGCACCGAAGGGCTCGCCCGACTACCGCACCCGAACTACCTACCGATTCGACCTTAGACGACGTTCTTGGCCTGCTCAATGTCATTATTACGCAGAACGACCGGCTTACCGAGCGGAACGAAGAGCTCGCGGAGCAGGTGGCTAGGAACGAGGACGAGATTAAGCGCTTACGCAGCGTGCTCGAGATGTCCGAGGAAACGCAGGCTAAGATGGAGGAGCGCATTGGGAAGATGGAGAAGCAAATGGCGGCGCTGGTCGAGTCGACGCGCAGGAATCTAAGCTCACAGTCCCAGATCAATGCCACGTACGCAAATGTGCTCCGAGGAGCTCCGCCGACACCAGCGAACAGCAGTCCGTCGTCCGCCGCCGCCGTTCCAGTGCGCACAAACCAAGCGACCGTGCCTAATGCTCATATGATGCCGCCCGCGATCGAGCTCGATCTCACCAACACCAGCGTCGGTAACGCGGGTCCTGGGGATATCCGCGCGCGGCTGCAGACGGCGCTGCAGAGTCAGGAAGCTACAAAGGAGGTCAAGTGTTGCGGAATCACAAGGAACCCGAACGAGGCGGCCAAGGTGCGCGTTTTCTTTAGGACGGAAGAGGACGAAGAGCTCGTCAGGTCGAACCTCAGATGGCTGGAGACGGCCTTCCGTGGGGCGAGGATCCGGGGTCGCCAGTGGCACCCGGTCAAAGTAGACAATGTCAACAAGCTGGCCATTCTGAACGATGACCGCACTACTGTGCGCACCGATGCAAGCGAGAAGATTGGCGCTGAGAACGACGTCGAAGTAACGCAGGTCCGTTGGCTAAGTAAGCCGAGCAGCCGTCTCTACGGGTCGGCGGTGATTTACCTCGCCAAGAAGAGCGAGGCGGACGCACTTCTCGCTAGGAGAGTGATCGATGTAGGCGGAGAGGCGGCGTATACTAACGTGTTTGAGCACCGCCCGCGGCCAAGGCGCTGCTTCAGGTGCCGGAGCTACGACCACCTGCAGTTCCGCTGCCGAGGAGAAGAACGATGCGCGAAGTGCGCGGGCATCGGCCACAGGGAAGATGCCTGCTCGTCGACGACGGTAAAGTGCGCCGCTTGCGGCGGGCCGCACAGAGCAGACGATAGAGGCTGCCCGGAGTACGACAAGCTCTTGCGCGAAATGCTCCACCATCGGAATGAGTAGACCGCTAAAAGTGATTCACGCGAACTTAGGAAAGAGCGGAACAGCGCAGTATAGCCTACTAAACGACGAAGACCTCAGCGATTTCAGCGTTATTTTCATCTCGGAGCCAAGCTGCTCTCGCGGGCCTGGCGGCGAGACCATGGCAGTACCAGTCACTCATTCATACTGGAAGCAACTACTGCCGACGACGTCGCGACATAGTCGCTATCCCGTTCGTTCAATGTTGTGGATCCGCAAAGACACGCAAGCCAGGCAGATAGCAGTACCCTCTGCCGACATTACAGCCGCGGTTATTACGCTACGGGACCGGATCGTGTTCGTGGCAGCCGTGTACGTCGCCAAGAAGGAGAACGTGGACGACCCGGAACTCACCAGCGCGCTTGAGCACCTGCGAACGGCAATCACACAGGTAGGAAGCCAAACCAACGGGGTACTAGAGCTCCTCATCTGCGGTGACTTTAACAGACACGATCAATTATGGGGAGGCGATCTAGTATACAGCTCGCCGCGCAACGGAGAAGGCGCGCCGATAATCGACTTTATGGAGGACTTTCACCTGCAGAGCCTGCTGCCTAGAGGCACGGTCACGTACGAGTCGGCCGGACACAGCTCTACGATCGATCTTATCCTAGCGTCGCCCCAACTAACGGAAGAGATGAGCAACTGTAGCCCTACTAGCACGGCATACGGACGTGATCATCTGGCTATCGAGACCTATTTTGAGACTGACATGCCTTACCAGGAACTGGAAGCGCAATACACGTTCCGCAGTGCCAACTGGGAGGCCGTCAGAAGCGAGATGAGAAAGACACTTGTTAAGGAGCCTCCTCCAGATGCCCAGGACATGGAAAGCTTCACCAACTATCTATTAGAAACGGTCTCGGCAGCACTGCGGCGCTGCATCCCTAAAGCGAGACCGTCACCATACGTGAAGAAGTGGTGGACGGCGGACCTCAGTCAACTGCGAAGGTCATACACCTACTTCAGGAACCAGGCGAGAGGGCGCCGAAGGTGGGGACAGCCAGATATCTGGTTAGAGGCACAGGCAAGGGAAGCGGCCAAAAGATTCCATGACACGATGAGGCGCCAGAAGCGAAGGTGCTGGAAGGACTTTCTTGTGGAGCCGACCAACATCTGGAAAGCGGCCAAGTATCTTACCGATTCAGGAAGCAGCGGACTCGCTCGAATTACACGCCTCAAATACCAGGACGGCTACGCGGAGTCCTGCGAGGAGATCTCGGAGACACTGATCAGGAACTTCTTCCCGGAGCTCCCTGAAGTCCGAGGGGGTGCACAGGCCGTGGCGGCTCAGGACTGTAGTGAGCAGCTCGAATACGCACCACTGACAATGGAAGAAGTAAAGGAGGCCGTCTTCCGGGCCAGTCCATTCAAAGCACCGGGAGCAGACGGAATTCCCGCGGTTGTGTGGCGCGAGCTTTGGCCAGTGATTGGCAAGCATATCTTTCAGCTTTTCAACGAATCGTTACTACATGGCCGCTTACCTAGCCGCTGGAGCATCGCGAGAATTATTCCGCTGCGTAAGACAGGAAAGTCAGCGGAGGTGGCGCAAGGATACAGGCCAATCTCGCTGTTGTCGACGCTGGGAAAAGCGCTAGAGTCAGTGGTGGCAGAGAGGATCTCTGCTTTGGCGGAGGAGCACTCTCTACTACCTAAGAACCACTTCGGCGGTAGGAAGCAACGATCCACAGTGCAGGCACTAACCGTCCTCCAGCAACGCATCTATGACGCGTGGCGCGAAGGCAAGGTTCTCTCGCTTCTATCGTTCGACGTCAAAGGGGCTTACAACGGCGTTGCCCGAGACGTGCTCCTCCAGCGGCTCCGACAAAGAAGGATCCCGGAAGTGCTGGTCAAATGGGTGAAAGCGTTCTGCTCCAATAGGAGCGCCTCTGTGGTGGTGAATGGCGAGACGTCTAGGGTCATGGACCTGCCGCAGGCAGGACTTCCGCAGGGATCGCCTCTCTCGCCGATACTATTTCTATTCTTCAACGCCGACTTAGTCCAGTCCGTAACCAACAAGAACAAAGGAGCCATCGCCTTTATCGACGACTATAGCGCCTGGGTGACGGGATTGTCCGCAAGCGAGAACGTGGCAAAGCTTCAAAGAACGGTGGTGGCTCGAGCCGAAGAGTGGGAAGCGACGAGCGGCGCGACGTTTGAAGCAGAGAAGACGATGCTTATCCACTTTACGCGGAATGAGCAGAGGCGATCTGGCCAGCCGATAATAGTTAAGGGAAGAGAGGTGCACCCAAAGGCAGAAGCGAAGATTCTCGGCGTCATCTTCGACCAGGAACTCCGGTTCAAGGCTCATGCGGGGAGGATCGCAAAAAGGGGCGTCCAGGCAGCCCTGGCACTAAAGCGACTACAGGGCCTTCGACCTAGCAGCGTGCGCCAGCTCTTCTCAGCCACCGTAGCCCCGGCAGTCGACTATGCGGCTCCAATATGGGCGCCAGCCATAACGGCACCACTGATGAAATCACTCGAGGCAGTGCAGAGAATCGCGAGCAGAGCAATCACCGGGGCGTTCCGGACGGTAGCGCTGCCCATCCTCGAAGTCGAAGCAGCGATTCTACCTGTCGAGATCCGCCTCTACCAGCAACTGCTTCGATTTTGGGTCAGCTGCCACACTCTGTCGCAGAAACACCCGTTTTGGAAGCTGAAGCGTGCAATCGACCCGGCCAACAAGAGGTTCGTGTCCCCGCTGCAGCGAATAATGCTGACGGCTAGAGAAATCGACGCTGAACGCCTCGAAATGATCCGCCCATTTGTAAGAATGCCGTGGGCCGACAGACCAGCCGTTCAGATTGACTCCCTAGAGCCGGCGAAGGTCCGAGCCAGCTCTCCGCCAAGGTCAGAGGTAGCCATCTTCACGGGTGGCGCGCAAAGAAGCGGCAAGCTCGGAACCGGCGTCTTTTGCGTGGATAGTAGGGGCACGACCATCGTCGCTCACTCATGTCCGGTCGGCAAATCTGAGTCAGCAGACAGATTATTCGCAGAGCTCCACGCAATCCACCAAGCAGTAGAGCTAATACAGGGCACGTGGTCGTCCGCGATGGTGGCTGCATATCCCGAAGCAGCCAAGGTAAAACACGCCATCTATAGTAACAGCAAGAGAGCCCTCCGTCTCCTCCGCAGGCCGCAACAAGTGCCGCGTCAGGAAACTGTTCGAAACATCCTCCGCTTATTAGACCAGATCAGATGCAACAAAGGACCGCCCGTCGAGTTCAGGTGGGTGCCACAGCGCGAAGGGATTGTAGGGAGCGACAAGGCGCATAGCTTGGCACTACAAGCTACAGAGAACAACCAAGAGCCTCTTTTAGGCAATCTACTACGGCCGTTAGCACTGGCTCGGTGTAGGGAAATCGCTTTGAGACTATGGAGGAGAACATTCGAAGCTTCCAAGGTCGGCGAGTCGACCCGCAAGCCTGACCGAGCGTTGGCACATTTCCACACCAAGAAGCTCTATGACCAACTGAACTACAAGGAAGCCGCAGCGATTGCGCAACTAAGAACGTCGAAAGCGAGCCTAAACGAACCGCTATATAAGATCAAGCGAGCAGAGGCGCCCTCGTGTAACTGCGGAGCGGAGAGGGAAACAGTCAAGCACTTCCTTTTGGAGTGTCCGCGTTGGATGGATCTGCGCGCTAGATTACAGATTGACCTGGGAAGTAGATTCGGTGATCTCGCGTTCATGCTAGGCGGATGGTCGGGCACGAGAAAGCCCGACGGTAGGTATGCAGATGGGCCGCCGGAGAAGTGGCGGGCGGACATGCGCGCAGTTAAAGCAACAGCAGTATTTGCTCTGGCCACGGGAAGACTGATCAGAACCAAAGACTGGTAGCAACTAGAGACTGAGAGCTCAATCCTTCTCTGAGCAAAGCAATCCCTTCTCCAACCAGCCGTCACGCCGCTACAGGGACTGACAGCACTCGGGAAGTGGTCTCGAAGGGGATGGTACGAGGGGTGCATGGAGGACAGCTCTGCTTTTACATTTCCTTTTTTCCTTGCGGTCGTTAAGCTTTATCTATTAGCCGATTTGTCCGTGTCTATTTTCAGATCGTTGAACTGGAGGGAGGTATGGTTTCTTTGCATACAGTGTGCTGGGCCTCGAATGAACCGGGATCCCAATGTAGCTTAGCGTAGGATAGTGTTCTTTGTCCCTATGGTCTGCTGAGGCCGACGGGGTGTATGAATCATCATCATCATCATCATCGATAGTCGAACTTGTGTATGAAACCTGATACATGAGTATTGCGGATCAGGTTACAGCTGATCTCAATTTCCATCAGTGGTGACGGCTTTGACGTCCCCCCGTTTCTGCTGGTTCAAGGCCAGTGCCACCTCGCCAACTGGTACACCGACGGCGGTCTTCCCGACTCCTGGCCTGTTAAACCGACTTCGAATGGGTGGACCGATAACGACACAGGTCTAGATTGGATTAAACACTTCGAGAAGCATACTGCGGCGCATACAAAGGGTGGTTACCGGATGCTAGTACTCGATGGGCACGAGAGCCACCAATCGGTCGAATTAGAGGAATTCTGCAAGGCACACAACGTTATCACCATCTGTCTACCTGCTCATTCGTCCCACTTGACCCAACCACTTGACGTCGGCTTCTTTAGCGCGTTAAAAAGGGCATACGGCAAGGAAATCGGGTTGTTTGTCCGCGCGCATATCAACCATATCACTAAGGTCGAGTTCTTTTTGGCATTTCGCGCAGCATATAATGCTACAATGACCAAAGAAAGCATTGCCGGTGGTTCGAGTGCTGGACTTATTCCATTTGATCCGCAAGCCGTTATTTCCAAGCTAGATGTCAAGTTACGGACGCCAACACCCACGGGCACCCCTAACGCCAGCGCCGACCTTTGGGTCTCCCAGACGCCACACAACCCGACTGAGGCCATTTCGCAGTCCGAGCTGGTTACATCTCGGATTAATGGTCACCAAGGAAGCTCCCCGACGCCTATTTTTTCCGCTGTCAAGCAAATGACAAAGGGTTTGGAGAGGATGGCCCATACGGTAACTCTTTTGACCGAGGAGAACCGCGCGCTTCGAAAGGCAAATGAGGCACTTAGCAAGCGCCGGAGGGCTAAAAGAACACGTATCCGTAAAGGAGGTGCGTTAACTACGGAAGATGCACGAGATATTTTAGCTTAAAGGAATGCTGAGGAACAGGTAGCGCGCGATAGGCGCGAAAATCGGGATGGCGGTAGAGAGAGGCCGGCGACTATACGGCGATGCGGTACCTGCGGCGAGCCCGGGCATAATGCACGAACCGTGCCAGGTCGAAGAAGTAATGTCTGATGTCTATAGTTCCGACTAATTTTAATTAATTTCAGCGATGTTGGTTGCGCAATTTGGGTGAAGAGTGGTAGCGCCAAGGAAAAGTGCGCGGGTCACTGATATGCGCGGCTCGCTGATAAACCACGTTAGAGCATTTTCTGCACCTTTAATGTACTGTGTTGCTGAGGCCTCAGCTATTCAGTTCAATCATTACTCCCTCGGACCTCCACAAAAGTGATACTAATCTGACTATATCCTGCTTTCCGTGACTGATGCCTGCAAGAAGCGACAGCAGGCTTCCCACAAACGCAAATAAGCGTCGGAAAGCTGACCGCAGCTGGCAATTTACCAGCGTTGCTGGGTTGCGTCAGCACCCAGACGCCAAGAGGTCGGTGGCTCATTCTAGTGTGCAACTAAACTAACACAGCCGGTGCCTGATAACCAAGAGCCGGCGCTATCAGTGCAATTACCCTTATTAATGACTGGTTGCCATGACTGACTCGGCTTTCTTGTTGGCTTCCGAAGCGTCCGAACTGACTGTTCCGGCCACTCGGCCGACAGGGACGTCGCCCCGAACCTGGCGAGTATAGCCCGCGTATGGCGGATAATTGCGCAAAGCCGTAGCGCAGATGGAGAAATTCCTATTTAAGGTTGCACTCCCGCTGGAGATATGCATACTCAAACCTGCCAAGGCTGTTTAGCATCCGCTCGATCCTACGGATAAGCTATCGCCGCTCGGACTTTTCTACATCATGGCTCAACCCGGTATTGTCAGAACAACTCACATCTACAAGAATTTTGGCGGCCTTGAGCTCTCGTTAGATGTCATTTCCCCCTCAAACAATGCTTCTGCCGGTCCCACAACGGCCCTAATACATTATCACGGAGGATTCCTGGTTAGTGATGCCCCCGCTTGATCCTTCCCCGGAGAGGTCCTTTCCGCCAACCAACACAGCTCTGACCCATTTTCCAGATTCTCGGCGACAAGCAGACATTCCCACCCCAATGGCTCATCAACGCCGCCCTCCGGCGTAACTGGACCTACATCACACCCTCCTACCGCCTCCTCCCCGAATCCACCGGCTCGGACGCCCTCAACGACGCTCTCGACGCCGCCAACTGGGTCGCCGCCAACATCACCCCGCGCATCGTCATCGCCGGCTCCAGCGCCGGCGGCTACCTCGCCGTCGCCACAGCATCCCAGCTCACGACCCCCAAACCCCTCGCCGTGCTCTCCGTCTACGGCATGCTGGACCTCGCGCACCCGCGCTACCTCACGCCCGGCACGAGCGTCATGAACCAGCCGCCAATCCCGGACACCGCGCCGCTGCTCGCGCAGATCGCCGCCGCGAGGGGCATTGGCGTCAAGGACGCGTACCCCTTCCCCGCCGCGCCCGCGCAGGATCCGCGCATGCACTGGATCGCGGCCGCGCACCAGGAGGCGCTGTTCCCGGACCTGCTGACGGGCGTGCCGGGGATGGCGCGGAAGATCGCCGACGCTGGCGTGCAGGCCGTGGAACCGGCGCATCGGAGGCTGTTTCCCCTCGCTTTTGGGGCGGTGAAGGGGCTGCCGCCGACGGTATTACTGCATGGCTTGGATGATTCGGCGGTGGGTGCGGAGCAGAGCATAGCGGCTGCGGCGGTGCTGGAGGAGGCGGGCGTGGAGGTGCTGCTCAAGACCGTGCCGGGGAGGGAGCATGGGTTTGACCTGAGGGAAGTTGCGCCGGAGGTGGATGTTGAGGCCGCAGGGGATGAAGGCAGTCCCGTTGTGCAGAGCTTGCGGGACGTTATCCAGTTTCTTGACGCGGCTGTTGCACGTTCTTAGGCATAAGCATGTATTGGCTGGGACATGCGGCATATTTTAGATGAGGAGGTAGCACGGGATATTGCGCAGTAATTTGTTGCTTAACTACGTTAAATAAAATACATCACATCCTCGGATATTCACAATCCCTCGGTTATACTGAAGGACACTCATTCACCTCTCTATCGAGAGACAGGCAGAACCAATTATTTTCTTCTGACCTCACTTGATTCGGGCAAATAAGTGCCCACACAAAATTTCACACAAGGCTCATCCAAATTCCGTTCCTGGGCTTGCTGCATGATGCGCTGCAGCGGGAGACGTATCGTTTGTTTCTGAGGCCCAGTCTTCTTCAACTTCCAGAATGGATGCGATGGAAGACGCGAGCACGCACTAACCCAGAAGCGAAGCAGCTGTTCTTTCAGGCGGAGCTTGACAGGCGGGATGCCCGCCTCCGCCTCCAAAATCGCTAGCGCTGTGGTTTTGAAAGCCCCCGTAGTCGCCCTGGATGGGCTGCAGCGCTTTCAACAGCGATGTGGAAATCCTTGGCGCCCACACAGGCATAGTCAACGAAGGGAGCCCGCTTTCCGTAACGCTCAGATGGAAAATGCCGCATTTTGCACCGCCTTGGAGGCGTGATCTAATTAAGTCCACGGAACTCTCCAAGGAAAAGGCTTGTGGATAGCGCCCTAAATTATACTGTCGATCTCGATATTTTGTACCGTTGGCAAATCGAGAAGCCTGAACTCTGCGTGGCGCACGTGGCGCACGTGGTGCGGGAAATGCCCAACCGCATCCACACACTATGCGGCTGGGTGCTCCTGCGGATAGCATCGACACCACTATACCGGCAACTGATCCAGCTCACAGAACGCACGTGGGACTCGAGAAAGCGCGACCGCCCAAACACGCGCAGCCCGATGCTAAGGATCAGGGAGTACTGGAACGAGCGGCTAGACGGCCGGCTGGCGAATATTGAGCAGAGGCTGCCACACTTATCCCCTCCATCAGATGATGATGATGATGATGATGATGATTCATACACCCCGTCGGCCTCCACGGGCCATAGGGAAGAACTAACACTGAGCAGACGTTACCTACATTAACTCCCGGTTCATTCAAAGCCCTCACTCTCAGGAACAAGGCAGGGGAAAACCACGCTAATCAAGGTTGTCAAAAGCAGAAGGAAAAAGAAAAAAAAAAAAAAGGGGGGGGGGACGAGGGGGAAGGAAAAGAGATACGAAGAAAAGAGTGGAGAGAACGCTAAGGTAGAAGAAGTAGAAAGAAACACTCTCCTCGCTCGGGCCGTGGGTATTCCAAGCCTACGTCTGGCCAATCATCAGGACATCTTCCTAAGTGCTGCCAGTCCCTGTAGTGGCGTGGCAACCGGCTAGATCTCAGCCTCTATGGTGACTCTCTTAGTCTTCACTACTCAGTGACTGCCCGCAGTCGTCCTGTCGCGATCGCAAATGCCGCCGTTGCCTTGACCGTTGCTATGTCAGCTTTCCATCTTTTCGCTGGTCCGTCGAGGTACCTTCCGTCCGGTCGCTTCGTTCCTGACCATCCACCTAGCATGTACGAAATATCACCGAACCTCTTCCCTACCGCTCTCTGAAGCTCCGTACGCAGTTCAGACCAGCGAGTGCACTCAAGCAGAAAATGCTTGGTTGTTTCTTCTCCGCGTCCGCACGCGCACCGTGGGGAATCCGCTCTTCTGATCTTGTGGAGTGACTCGTTCAATCTTGACCTCGACGTTCTAAGCTGAGCAACCACTACCGCTTCTGCCGTGTTCAGCTTGTCGTACAGCTTCCTGGTGTGGTGTTGCGAGAGTGCTCTGTCGAGTGTGCGAGTAAAGCGCCCCTCCTTGGTGTTATCAAGTTCCTTGGCCCATGCTCGAGAGATAGCCCGTTTAACGTCCGCAAGTGCGACTGACTTCAACCGCACACCGCAGTCCGGGGTAGCTTTGTCAGGCTCGGTGGCCTGCAGCGCTAGTTTGTTCGCTCGCTCGTTTCCTGGCACTCGTGCGTGCGCCGGCACCCACCTTAGCTCGACAACCGGCACATTTCTCCTCTGCATCTTGCCAAGGGTCTCGAGTATTTGCTTTAGCACCAGCTGGCCACTTTTCTGTCTCGGTCGCAGTAGAGACTGCAGCGCAGACTTGCTATCGCAGTAGATGACATGTTTTACTCGTGCAGCGATCGGTCGCGCTATGATCTCCCTCTGCGGCCATGCCTGGTCGATAAGCGCCACGGCTTGTCTGATAGCCTCAAGCTCGGCAAGCCGGCTGTCAATCTTTTCGCTGCTGCCGAGTGTCTCCGAATGCTCTATGACCGTTGCACTCGCACCACCCGTGCAATAAATCCCGATCCCCACGCGTCCGTTCCGAGCGGACCCATCCGTGAAAATGGATACTTGGGAACGTGGCGGATTGCTCGCCTCGCTGCTAGCGGGATCCAAATGTTCAATTGTCACTGCCGGGTTGTCCTGCCACGGGTTCTTGCCAAACGGCTCGATAGTCTCAAGGCCGTCCAGGTCGACTTCCTGCGCCTGCCGCATAATGCGCTGTAGGGGGGAGATGTATCGTCTGTTTCTGACATCAATTCTCCTTTTCAACTTCCAGAATGGATGCGCAGGAGGAAGCGAGCAGGAGCACACCCAGAAACGGAGCATCTGCTCTTCCAACCGCACCTTGATAGGCGCGATTCCTGCCTCGGCCTCCAAGGTGGTCAGTGCAGTAGTCTTGAAGGCTCCAGTAATCGCTCTAGCCGCCATCCTCTGGATTGGCTGCAGCGCTCTCAGCAGCGACTTCGAGATTACTGGGGCCCATACGGGCGAAGCGTAATCCACGACGGGAGCCACCGTAGCGGTGAAAAGCTGACGCGCTGCACTCGGCTGGAGTCCCTGTAGCCGCCTGAGGGCCAGGGCAGCTCTCATGCCTCTCTTTGCGACCCTGGCTGCGTGAGCCCTAAACCGCATCTGGGTGTCGAGAACCACTCCCAGGATCTTGGCCGTCTCCTCTGGGCGGATTTCTACACCCTTCACCACCAGAGGTTGATCGCCCAGCTGCCGACTGTTCCTGGTGAAGTGGACCAGCGATGTTTTCTTAATGTCGAACGTCGCTCCACTGGTTCTTTCCCATTCCTCCGTCTTTGGCACTATCGTCTCCTGGAGACGCTGCACGTTTCCATCCGCCGAGTGTCCTGTCACCCAGGCGCTGTAATCGTCAATGAATGCGATTGCCCCTTTGTTCTTGTTGATTGCTGACTGCACCAAGTCAGCGTTGAAGAACAGGAAGAGGATCGGCGAGAGCGGCGAGCCCTGGGGAAGGCCTGCTTGCGGTAGGGCAGTGACGGCTGATATTTCCCCATTGACGGCAACCGACGCGCTTCTGTCCGAGCAGAAAGCTTCAATCCACTTAACAAGCACTTCCGGAATTCTCCTCGCTCGTAACCGCTGGACGAGCACCTCCCGGGACACCCCGTTGTAGGTCCCTTTCACGTCAAAGGACACCAGTGTGAGCACCTTTCCCTCTCTCCAGGCGTCGTACACGTGCTGCTGCAACACCGTCAGTGCCTGCACTGTCGACCGTTGCTTCCGCGCGCCAAAGTGGGCTTTTGGCAGGAGCGAATGTTCCTCCACCAGTGCTGAGATTCTCTCTGCCACAACGGACTCAAGCGCCTTCCCCAAGGTTGACAAAAGCGAGATCGGCCTGTAGGCTCCCGCTAACTCGTAATTTCGCTTGTCTGTCTTGCGCAGGGGGACAATCTTCGCTGTCCGCCAATGGCTAGGTAGTCGTGCTTGTCTGATAGATTCGCTGAAAAGTTGATGGATGTGGTGCCTTAGCACTGGCCAGAGCTCTCTCCATGCTGCCGCCGGGATCCCATCCACTCCAGGAGCCTTTAACGGCTTTGCTTCGAAAATCGCCCTCCGTACCTCGTCCTCTTTTAATGGCTCGCTTGCAAGTTGATTTTCTATAGGGCCCGTTTGTTCGATGTCTTCCGTCCGGGCCTCTACGACCGGCAGAGCCGGAAAGAAGGACCGCAGAAACACGTCTGACATCTCTTGATTCGACTCGGCGTAGCTCCCGTCCTGTTCTAAGCGCGCCACCTGCATCTGTGACGGCGCCCCGGGGCCGCCAAGATACTTCGTGGCTTTCCAGATGTTCGTCCGCTCCGCAAGGAATTCTCTCCAGCATGATCGCCTCCTCCGCCTAATCGTGTCATGAAAAGCCTTCGCCGCCGCCCTCACTTGGTCCGCTAGTTCTTGGTGGGGCAGTCCTGTCCGCCGTGCGGTTCGGGCCTGGTTCCTCAGCCGCGTATAGGCTCGCCGAAGTTGGGTCAAGTCTGCACACCACCATTTCTTGACGTATGGCGATGGCCTCGCTCTTGGAGTGTAGCGCTCTAGCGCGGCAGAGACGGCGTGGGTCAGGTACTCGGCCATGCCCTCTACGTCCGATGGCATCGGTGGCGGGAACTCCTCTAGGTGTCGCCGCACCTGTTTTCTTACAGCTTCCCAATTTGTATTCTTGAAGACCTGCCGTGGCTGCTCTCGATCTTCTCCACTCGGCGTTAGGAAGCCACTTTCAATTGCTCGATGTTCCGCTCCGTAATCTGTGTGGAACGGCTGACAGATGATCCGGTCCTCTGCCAAGCCGGGCGATACAAATCCAAGGTCAATGGTGGATTGGTGCTGCCCTGATTCATATGTTATGGTGCCTCGCGGAAGTATACACTGCAGGTCGAAGTCTTTCATGAAGTCGATGATCGGGAGCGCCTCCCCAATGTGGTGCGAGTTAAAGATTGCGTCACCTCCCCATAGCTGGTCATGCCGATTAAAGTCACCAGAGAGGAGTATTTCAAACACGCCGCTGGCCTCCTCTCTGGCTCGCAGGATTGCGTTACGGAGGTGCGTCAGCACGTTGTTCAGCTCTGCGTCTTCAGTTGACCGCTTCGCCGGAACATATACTGACACCACCAGAACTATCCGACCCGGGAGAGATACCAGCGCTGCCGTAATGTAGGGAGACGCCACCATAATCTGACGAGCTGGGATGCCTTTTCTAATCCATAGTAGAGAGTAGACCGGATACCGACCGTCCAAAGTTGTTGTCGGTCTGAACTGTGTCCAGTATGGGTGGGAAGTCGGAACCGCTACCACTTCTCCCTCCGCCGTCCTAAAGCAATTTGGTTCGGAAATGTTAATGATGCTGAAGTCCCTCAGGTCTTCGTCGTTGAGGATGCTGTACTGCGCCGTCATATTTTTCCCCAGGTTCGCTTGGATGCTCTTCAGTCTCCTACTCATTTTGCTTTCTGATCATTGCCTCCAGCATTCTCTTGTACACTGGGCATCCCCGGTCGTCAGCCCGATGTGGGCCGCCGCACGCCGCGCATGCCTCAGGGCCAGTCGAGCAGTCCGTGGCTCTATGGCCGTGCTCGGCGCACCTCGCGCATCTTTCTTCGCCCCTGCATCTTAGTTTGAGATGGTCGTAGCTCTGGCACCGAAAGCATCGGCGCGGCCTAGGTCGGTACTCGAAAGCGCTGGTATACGCCGTCTCGCCTCCCACGTCAATAATCCGGCGGGCCAGGAGCTCGTCTGCCTCGCTCTTCTTTGCCAAGTAAATCACCGCCGAGCCGTACAGTCGTCCACTCGCTCTGCTCAGCCATCGTGCTTGCATCACTCCTACCCTGTTTTCTTCCCCGATAACCCGGTGGGCATCTGTCCTAAGCGCCGTCCGCTCCTCGTTGAAGACCGCTGTCTTGTTGATGTTGTCGACCTTTACCGGGTACCACTGTGGGCCCCGCATCCTGGCCCCTCGAAAAGCGTTGTCTAGCCAGCCCGTGTTTGCCCTTACCTCCTCCTCATCCCTCTCGCAACAAAAGAGAAAGCGCACTTTGGTTGGTTCGCTCGGGCTCCGCGTTAGCCCGCAGCACTTAATGTTCTTCGTCGCCTCTTGGCTCTTAAGCGCCTCTTGGAAACGCGCACGAATGTCCCCTGCTTTGGTGATGTCAAATTCCACGTTGGTCAGATCAAGTTCGACGTGAGCTGCCTTTGCTGGCGTCGCAGTTGGCACGGCGGTGGCGCTTGGCAGAGCACCCCTGCCAACTTGATTCGGTGGCGAATCTCCACGAAGAACGCTCGCGTAGGTGATGCTACCCTGGATCTGCGAAGCGGTGCTTCCACGCGTAATCTCGATGAGTTCCGATATTTCTTTAGTTCGGAAACCTGCTCCGTCAGCTGTTCACGTGCTTCTTGGGACTGTTGGAGTTTTCCAGTCAGGCTCTTAATCTGATCTTCGTTTTTCGTGCATTGCATCGTCAGGCGCTTGTTCTGGTCAGAGATTGCCTCTAGCAGGTCGACAATATCATCGAGGGTAATTTTCTTAGTCAATTTCCTCGGCTTAGCTGGGCGAGATGAAGCCTCAGTGGACGGTTTTCCACGGTGAAGAGCTCGATAGTCGGTGCGGTCGATCTGGCGGAGTGAGACGCGCTCCGACGCGTCCGCGACGCGTCCATCTCCACCCCCACCTTCTTCGGCCGGCACCGCCGGCATTGCAGCCAGCTTTTATTGTTTTTCGAGATTCGAGATTCGATATTCGTAAAGATCTAACAATACCTCTTCCAAACCAGCAGAAGAGTCCCCCTATCCCCCAGGCCTTCCACGCTGGTGGTTCGGCTCGCCGCAGCTGCAGGAACCAAGGCGCTAAGTTCCCTGAGGAATGGTTCTCTTGGCGGGATGTGCGCCACGGAAAGAAACAATCCGGCCGGGTCACTCATCGAACCACTTCAGCAGTACCCCGCGTGCTCATATATAAAGGCCATCTCTTCCTGTACGCTTCTGAGATGGCGCGACAGTATTGTGCTAGTTTGAAAGCTCTCGATAGTCTTGCTCTACAGCCGCTTTCTGTCGTGCTGACGGCATAATACCGGGGTTTTTCTTTTTCGCTTTCTACACCTATCCCGTCCAGGAAGATCAGGCGTCCCATCAGCGCCACCGTGTCGCATAGTCCACTCAAAACAGCATTTTGAAGGTGTTGACAATAATCGTGTCCTGTCAACACGAGGCGCGATGGCAGACACCCAGTACGCGATATTGGCCCTTGTCCCGGCTGTCGCAGCTGGCCTAACGTGTTTCACCACCGAGCCGTCCAAACCACCGAGCCGTCCACTTCCTCACCAACATCACACTTTGAACTCAAGTTATTCAACACAACACAAAAACTTCAATAAACTAGTAGCGATCCTAGATTACTCAGTACCTGTTACCTCCTCTGTACAAGTCCGTCTGTTGTGCCCGGTCTTGCCGCAGTTCCCACAGCGCCGTTGAGCCCCCTGCGCGCCCTCTGCGCGAGCCTTCTTAGAGGGCTGTTCGCCGCCCTCTGCCCCCCCAGCGCCCTCAGGATTAGATAGCTGACCGCCGTCTACCATTGTTAGCGTGCCCCGATTCTGTACGTACTTTCTTTTACGCTGTTTCTTCTTGTTTGCGGCCTCTGTGGCCCTTTGAAGGGCAGAGAGTTCGTCGCGTACTAACACAGCAGAGTGCACCATGAATGACGCGCCTTTTACGAGCGATTGAAGCGATCCACGCGCCTCTGTAGGTGAGGAGCTGCAATACTGCCTTATCTGCTGATAAAGTAGCCTTGATTGGGCCTCTAATTCGCGCATATTGCTGGGCGTTCTGGATTCCCATGGGGTAGCCTCTGGTGCAGCCGGTGTAGGCGTACGAAGCCTGACATCAACCTTCGATAACACCACCTGCGGGTCGAGCGGCACCAAGCCAGCTCCTCGGAAGCTTGCACAGATATTCTCCTTTGTGAACACCTTGTAATAAGCTGCCTTGTACGCCTGTATGAAGGCTGGTTTGTCGATTTTTGTGGCCATCAAGCGCGCCAAGCCTGAGATCTGAGAGCGGTACGCCCGCTTTAACGGCGAGAAAATGCCCACATCAAGCGGCTGCAGGAGGTGCGACGAATGCGACGGCATACAGACGGTAATAATCTTCTCCTCCTTGCACAGATCCTGGAACTCAATTGAGTTGTGGCTCTCGTGGCCGTCGATTATGAGCAGCCGGTACCCTCCTACAGTACGCGACTTTGTATGCGCGTTAAAGTGCTTTAACCACGCAACTCCAAGCTCATTTGTCGTCCAGCCGTTGGCGCTGACAGCAACAACCCAGTCCTCCATGCCAGAGGTGTCCTCGTACCAAGTGTTAATGTGGTTCTTGCCGGCGAAGATCGTAAAGGGTGGGATCGTCCAACCGAGCGCGCTGATCGCGTTAATAACTGAAGTCCACTCGCGATTGCCTGGCTGGATCGCTTTTCGTTTTCCGCGCCTTTCAGAGCCTGTAATAACTAGCAGAGAGCCTATTACGCCCATCATAAAGCCAGTTTCATCAAAGTTGTACGTATCCTCGTCTAGGATGCCGTACTTCTCCTTCACAGAGCGAACGAGGTCGAACCACCGCTCGATAACCACTGGGTCCTCGTTCAAGGCTCGCTGGCGATCGTACGCGCGAGTCCAGCACGTTTTGAGCTCATCTCTGCGGCTGATGAACCTGTCTGGCCAGTTCTTGCCCACGGTACCCCCGTCGCGCTCTGCCAGCAATTTGTTGGCCATATCACGTAGTATATCCTTGGAGGGCGGAAACCCTCTCGAATCCAGGTCCAGTATACGCTCGACAATCGCGCCTTCTTCATGTTTGGTAAGCTTCTTGCCGTTAGGCACAGCTTCTGCGCGTGGTATGGCACCTGCGCGTCGGTCGCGTACGGTTGATCGGGGAGCAAGGTACTCGCGACAGGTAGCTCTTTCGCTGTGCGACGCGTGGGTATCAATAGATTGGATAGCAAGGCTAATATACTGAGTTTTCTGGGATGATTTCATAGCGTTGTGGTGATGCATCGTGTTGAGTTTTCATCCGATGCGTTTTTGGTGAGGAAGTGGACGGCTCGGTGGTTTGGACGGCTCGGTGGTGAAACACGTTATAGTGTTAACCCATCAACGCGGTGTTGATGTTGGGAAAAACACGCTAAAACTGAACTTCCGAAGGAAAGCCGATAGGTTGGACCTCGACACCATGGACATATCACTAAATCGCCAAAAGTTGAACAATATAGATGCTAACAAGCCAATCCAATCAATCTCCAGCTTTTAGGATTGATTGATTGGCAAAATTCAGCCCCTCAGATTGATTGGATTGATTGCTTTGTAATCAATCCTAACAATCAATCTTCCAATCTGGCTTGGTTGTTAGCAACTCTGGCTCAGCCGGCGCGAACAGGAATATCCGGCACCATTCCTAGCTGCCGCTGCTGCTGCCCCTTCCGCTCCCGCACATAACTGGACCTTCCTGCTCAGATTCTGTTCTCCTTCACGACGCGGTTGTAGCAGTCCTGCATGTACGCTTTCTCGCGCTCCATCTGCTGGATGTACTCGATGGCGCGCGCGATCACGCCCGCTTTGGTGAGCTTAGAGGGAGGAGCAGGAGAAGGCGGTTGCTCGGAATCCACGCGCTCTTGAGTATTGATTAAAGACTGCGACTCCGGGGATAGGATTTGGACTGCTGTGGATGCGTCGGTGCCCCTAATTGACCTACCGCTGCTAGGGAGAACGGCGCGCAGACGTCGGAGCATGGCTCTCATGCACTCGCGGTACTTTTCCTCAGCTTTGGCACGCGGCGTTCGTATGCTGCTCTTGATGACGGCGAGCTCGGTTGCAGTGCCGGTTGGGGAGTTCTCGGGCGAGATGGTGTTGGAGCATGGGGCGTCGAGCTGGCTGCGCCCAGGATGCTGGAAAACGGGTCTGCTTGGTTGATGGACGCCAAGGGCACTGTTGCTGCTGTTCCTGTTGCTGCTGCTGTTGTTGCCCTGTTCGTGATGTGGGAGGCGCGACTAGAGGACTTGGCTTTACGAGGTTTGCCGTGCTGCCTCATTTCTCTGCGTGTGGCTGTAGCAATCCTGGGTCTATCGTTTCCTCTGCTGGTCGAGGAGGCGACGCTGTTTGAGATGGATGAGCTGGCACTCCGGCGCCTCTTCCTGGGAACCAGATCCGGGGGTCAAGGGGAGGGCTCCGGATGGATCTCGGAGTTCTGCATGAAAAAAGGCGCCACGAAATTATTGCTAGCACTCCATGGATAGGCACCACCGGGAATGCTCATTTACATTGGAGACACCTGCTGCGGCTCGTCCCAGTTGCTCATGTGGGCCTCTAAAAGTCCCGATTCAGGCGACCTGTCGTGTGCGTCTGCAACCCATGAGTCACTCTCATAGTCGCATATATCGAAGCAATGATCATGTAAGAAGGGCGGTAAAATGTTGTCTTGCAGTAACCAATTTTGGCAAAGCCACTGGTCATTGAAAACTTCATAGACTGAAATGTCAATCATCCTGAGACTTGAGGGTTTTTGAGGACAACAAAAAGAGCTGGCAGTCACATTTCATCTCTATTTCAACGCCAGTAAATCTGACCGGTCTAAAAAGAAAGGGATTTTTTTTTTCTGGGGGTGTTGGCTCTGCAGCGGGCGCGCTTTAGCCAGTCACTCGTTGGAAGATATTATTGGCAGAGATGCTGACAGGGTAACCGGACTCCGCATCCGGCTTTTTCTTTTCTCCTTATCATGGTAGCTCCCTCGAATTGTCATTGCTTTAAGCCAGACCCTGAGTTGCCGATCGCTGCATTCCTGGACCAGCTGAGCCTTGGCAAACCGTGGCTGAATATCGCCAGGTCTAGGCCCAGAGCCACCTGCGGCGAATATCGCCAAACACCATTTCACATGCTCTTCACAACAGCGGCAACGAGCACAGATAAGAGCATCGGCTAGGGTTAGATAAGCAAGTTAAGCTTTACTGGAAGCGTGGGTATCTCTTAGTAGCCGACACTAATCGATCCGCTGCATAAGCTTAAAAGGTGTGTTAAACAAACCTTTTACTGGTGCAATGGGCATCCCGCATCATACGATATGACCTGACAATCTGCCCATTCCGTTAGGAACGGGAGGATGTTGCGTCAGCCGTAAACTCACAAGATCTCCTGCAGTTACGATCTCAGAGCCTTGTGCACGATCGCCACGGAACCGTAAGCCACCAGCTGATTACTACTACTGTGGTGGGAGGGGTAAATATCGTTATTCGGTCGGCCAGTGACAAGGGCATCAAGCGGCCTTTGCGAGGCCATTTCAGCGAACCAGCTGTCATAATCCTGCTCGCACCAAGCGTTTTGCCCCCTTGTCACTTGACCCACCGAATAACGATATTTACCCCTCCCACCACAGTAGTGTATTGGCTAGCCTCTTAGCCGCAGCTGTGTGTTGCCTTCCAGCGTGTGGCGCACCCTTTCCCCAATCTCAGCCCGTGGTGAGAATTCGGATAGTCACCCGTCAGGTCAGGAGCCAGCGCCGTTTGGGCCCTACACGCGAATTGCTGCCCTGCCTGCCTATCGCGTGCCACAGCCAGCCGTACTAGCGTCCTTTAACTCTGCATGGTCTGATATCTGAACGCTTAGCGGTCACCAACTCCTGTGCATGAAAACGTGGAACCACTTCTCAATCTTACCGTGCGCCACCAGAACTATGTCCGCTGTGTTAGTATTTCTCTGCCACTCAACCAAGGCCGCTGAAGCACTAGTGATATCAGGAGAGATAAAAGCTATCATATCCATCGCCGTGAGCGACCTTTTACAGCTTCACGGCCCCAGACGATCTGCCGCCATGGCTACATTCCATAAACTTCGACCTTCTATCGACGCTGTACGCTCACCAGATGCTCAGGCTTCGTCCACCGCCGGCAGCGAGGCGGGAGGAGGCTCTAGCGAGCCGCACCCCGGCAATTCCCGCAGAGATCGCAAACGCCAGCCGCCAGCCCATGTGTCCCAGAACGCATGCACAAACTGCAAAAAAGCACATGTCAAGGTGGTTCCCCTACCTCCTATCAGCATTAATACCACCATCCAAGATGGCGCGAAAAATGACCGCTGTGCCTCTAGTGCAACAAACAAGAACGGGATCCGTGCAGCAGGTGTCTCAGCCGCGAACTGGGCGATGAATGCCGCTATGACATCAATATCAGAACGGTGAAGGAAGAAATGGTCCGTAGGATCAATAAGCTCGAGCAACAGAACGCAGAACTTCAAGGATCCGTCAGGGAAAAAGATTACCAGATCGAAACCATCTTCGAGGCGCTGAAGAACAACAAGCGCGGCCTAGAAGCCCTCGCACGACTGTGTGCAGGTCAATCTTATCGAGAACTCATCGCTGGGTTCGGCGCTCGTCCTTTCCCCGACGTCAGCTGCCTTTCGCCTGGCAACGAAACCAAGCTCATCGACATTTTACAAGAGTACGAAGACTCGACGCGCCTCGACGCGAGCTCGCAGCCCCCCGAAGGCGCTAGCCGTGTGCCATGGAGATTTGCCAGCCACAATCTGACTGACCACCTCATGAGTCTGTTCTTCACCTGGGTACACCCCATCCACATGCTGTTCAGCAAGCAACATTTCATGTGCAGCTTCAGCCAGGGCGATCGACGATACTGCTCGCCTGCTCTTGTTAACATGCTCTGTGCGATGGGCTGCTTTTACCACATCGATCATGGGGAAGACGAAAGCAAACCGAACACTCTCTTAAAGCAATATTTTGAGCGTGGCTTGGCCGAACTGATGCATGAGGACCCGAAATCGTTGACTTTTGCGTCCGCTTACGCCATCATCTTCCTCGTCGAAATTAGCTCCAACCAAGCACGAAAGGCTAACTCACATTTGCGTTTGGCCGTCGAGAGTCTCGCCATGCTAGACAAAACCGCGTACTCGGAGGAGGCGGTGGGACTCACTGCACGAGGAATCCATACCTTAAGCACGTAAGTCGGATTTCTTCCGCGTAAGTCAGCCTCCGCTAATGGTTTTTTTATGACAGGCTTTGGGCGTCATTAACGTACCAAATGCCCGTGACGGCGCTCTCTCCACATTGCCTTATATTGAACGTCTTAAAGATGGACAAGGCAAATGCATACTGGCAGCCGTACCGAACTTTCCAGGATAAGGACACCCTCCAGGTATCAAGCCAAGCCATTGCGACGTCGGAAGAATTGATGAAACTCGGTCAAATTATTTCCGAAACTTTTGCTGCTTACTACGGACGGAAGGAGAGCGTGACTTGTCGTGCTATAGTGTACCTTTACCGGCAGTATCTTGACTGGAAGAAGGCTCTTCCACTTCCACTCTCTGTCACCAATGACGGAGTCACACCATCTCATCCTCTGCCTCACGTGCTCTCTCTTCAGTAAGTGAAGCTCCTGCGCGAATGCGGACCTAATCACTGATTGGTTAATAGCATACACTTCTATGTTGCGCTATATCAACTTTTTCGGCCTTTACTTGAGATAAAAGACCTTCCTTCCGCCACGAGATCATTTTTGTGTAGAACCACAATCGAGAGTGCTCGTGACGGCCTTAGACTGCTCGAGCGATATCGAAATTTGTACAGCCACAGGTACCAAAATCCATTGCTGGCCTTCTGCGTGACGTATATCTGCGAGACGCTGATGCGTGGAGGAGCGACTGTCGACGCCGACGACCGACAGCGTGCGATTCAGTTCGCGTTGGAAGCCACACACGAGTCCCTGCCTGGCTTCGCCTACGTCGGACCGCTCCAGTACATGTTCTGTCAAACCGTCCTGGAAGAAGGTCTACCCCTGCCAAAAGACGTTGACAAGCTCATGGGCGGGCGAACGGAGTACGGCCCAGAGGAGATGCTCGATGCATGTGAGCGGGTTTCATTAAATCAGCCATACAATATGCTCCGTGACCGGGTGGAGCAATTTCTTGACATGGAATTCGAGAGAGAATGGAAGCAATTAATAGAGACTCAGGACGCGGGGCCCAACCATTGGGCCAGTCGAGGAATGCGTACGTCGCACAGCGCAAGTACGGAGGCGCCACGGCCAGACTTGAACAGCAGCTCCGAGTCTAGCGGCAGCATCTCTAGGTCCATGCAGATCAATTTTTTCATCAATCCATAGCATCTGGTTTGAATAGTCTGTAGCCTGCATATCGCTTAGGGCGATGGGGCAGGGTAAATGAATTCAACTCAACTCCACTCAACCATGCCAAGTGAATCTCGTAGTGAAAATTGGACAGGTCTGGACTGACTACCAAGAGCTTAGTAAAGCAATGCAGTCCGGCCTGAATGGCGCTTGGCGAACCAGGCGACTGACTCATTTCGACTGGCTTGTGTGACATGCTGAGTCCCTCCCTATGTAACCAACGCTCGAACTTTGTCCTTCCATATTATCCAGGCATGTAACTAAGGCAGTAGGGTAGCTTGTCCGACACAAATGCCACGCAAACTTTTTCATCACGTGTTGCTGATTGAAAGGTTCGAAAACTTACGCGAGCTTAGTTGTAGGAAGGAGCATCCTCTCATTCATAACTAGATGTCTAGTTGCAAAACTGCATAAATTATTTCGCGCTCGTACACGTCTTGAAGCAGGACAAAATATTCCTCTAGGGATTGGACAGAAAGAAATAGGATTCGGCCTCGAGGTGTCCACGCAGCCGCCAGAATCTTCTGATATCTTTCAGCATCCTAATGTAGGTTGGAATTTTCCAGTACCGTACTCGCTGATGAAGAAATATCCCTGCGAGTTCTGGACAGCAGGATCAGGAGTTCAGGCTTGAGCTGTCCACAAGGCCGCCGAAACTTTCCATGCTCCTCAGAATCTTGAGGCAGGACAAAACATTTCTGTAAGCCTTAACGGCGAGTAAGAGGAATCAAGGTATATTGCACAGTACAGTCGCTTGCAAAATCGGTTTCGCCCTGCCTCGCCTAAATTTTAATCTGAGCACTATTAACGTGTTTCACCAGTAACCTGCGCACCCCAGTGACCTGCGCACCCCACCAAACCCAAGACGCGTCTTCGCGCAAAAACAAACATGGCACCACCACAACTTTCTCAATCACTCCAAAAAGAAGCGAGATTAGCTCTTGCCTCCCAAGCCTTGCAAAGGAACCCAAATCAGAGCCGACGCGCTATAGCACGGTCGTACGGTGTTCCAGAATCAACCCTACGGACGCGTCTCTATGGCACCCAAGCTAAACACGAGTTACCTTCACTTAAGCGAAAGCTGCAGCCATCTGAAGAGCAGGCTTTAGTTGAGTGGGTCCTCAGCCTCGATCGACGAGGATTTCCGCCCCAGATAATCGACGTACGAAGAATGGCAGACTCTTTGCTCGCCGCGCGCGGCCAGAATCCCCCACCTCAGCCAGTAGGTAAGAACTGGGTATCTCGCTTTATCAACAACCAGCCCAAGCTCAAAACGAAATGGAATCGAAAGTTCCATTCACAACGCGCCAAATGTGAGGACCCGGCCACGATTGACGCGTGGTTCAAGCGTGTACAAGAGACGCGTCAGTCGTACGGCATTCTCGACGACGACATCTACAATTTTGACGAGACAGGGTTTATGATGGGTGTAGTTGCGACGCCTAAGGTCGTTACAAGCTCTGATACGATCGGCCGAGCAATTGCCGTGCAACCAGGAAACCGTGAGTGGACAACAGTAATCGAGGGCATCAACGCGTCTGGCTGGGCAATTCCGCCGTTCATCATCCTAGCAGGGAAGGTCCACCAGTCAAACTGGTATCGAGAACTACCGGCTGACTGGGTAATTGCTGTAAGCGATAATGGCTGGACAACAGACCATCTTGGATTTGAATGGATCCAGCACTTCAATACGCACACAGAGTCCTGTACAAAGGGAGCCTACCGCCTACTCATCCTCGATGGCCATAGTAGTCATGCAACGCCAGAATTCGACAACTACTGTAGCGCAAATAACATAATCACACTCTGCATGCCTGCGCATACATCTCATCTTCTCCAGCCGCTTGATGTAAGCTGCTTCTCCCCCCTCAAGCGCTCGTACGGCCAAGAAGTTCAGAAACTCGTTCGCCAAGGAATCCATCATATTGATAAGGATGACTTTCTCTCCATATACTCGAAGGCACGCCCATCAGTCTTCACAGATCAAAATATCAGAAGCGGCTTCCAGGCTACAGGACTTATACCACACGACCCACAACGCGTCTTATCGTCGCTTACCGTCACCAAAACACCGTCCCCACCAGGCACAGCTAGCGGACAAGCACCCCAATGGACGTCAGAAACACCTCATACTCTAGTCCAGCTAGAGCATCAGGCTCGGCTTATACGGGATCTTATCCAGCGCCAATCACAGAGCCCGACAAGCCAAGCATTTAGTCAACTTGTAAAGGGATGTCAGATGGCGATGCATTCGGCTGTAATACTTGCAAAGGAAAATTCGGAGCTTCGTACAGCGAATCAGCGGCGAAAACAAAAGCAGCAGTACCGGCGAAGGTATATTGCTCAAGGAGGTGCTCTACAGGCTCAACAAGGGCAGTTCTTAGTCCACGGGATAGAAAATGGGGAGGAAGAGGCTGAACGACGGGAGGCGACAGCTATACGACAACGTGCGCCGCCGACGTGCAGCAATTGTCATTTACAAGGCCATACGATCCGCCGATGCCCTAGTAATCAAAGAGTAGTTAGATAGGCATTTTACTTGAATTCAAGGCGTTGTGGTGGGAAATTTGCGCGAAGACGCGTCTTGGGTTTGGTGGGGTGCGCAGGTCACTGGGGTGCGCAGGTTACTGGTGAAACACGTTACGAGAACGAACTTCGTAACGTGTTTCACCAGTGAGCTGCGCACCCCAGTGAGCTGCGCACCGCGTTTCTCACTAAAAATCGTACATTTGGCAGCACAGTATCTCCACAACCACTAGATAACAACTTCTAAAACTCTACAGATAAGTTTGCACACATATTCCACTATCCCCCTCTTAAATTTATAATAATGCGTCAAGTGGCCATGGAGATATGTAATTTCGGACCCCAAAATCTGCTCCAATTCTTGCATGTCAACACTCACCCTGTCAATCACTCTAAAAATAAGAAAGAGAAAACGTTGAACGTATAAAAGCTTGATAATGGAATTTTGGCAGTTTTTATTAAGTGACTGTGGAGATATCATGCTGCCAAATGTACGATTTTTGGTGAGAAACGCGGTGCGCAGCTCACTGGGGTGCGCAGCTCACTGGTGAAACACGTTATTTTAGAGATAGCAATCTCCCATCCTAAAGATAACGTGTTTCACCAGTCATCCGGACACACCAGTCATCCGGACACCCCACCAAACCCAAGACGCGTCACCGCGTAAATATTCCACCACAACGCCTTAAATCCAATTAAAATTCCTATCTAACCGTTCGTTGAATCTCAGGGCACCGGCGCATTATATGACCTTGAAAATGACAGTTACTGCACGTTGGCGGCGCACGTTGTCGTATAGCTGTCGCCTCCCGTTGATCAGCCTCTTCCTCCCCATTTTCTATCCCGTGAACCAAGAACTCCCCCTGCTGAGCCTGCAGAGCGCCTCCCTGTGCAATATACCTTCGGCGGTATTGCTGCTTTTGTTTTCGCCGTTGGTGAGCTGTACGAAGCTCCGAATTCTCCTTTGCAAGTATTACAGCTGAATTCATCGCCATCTGACATCCTTTTACAAGTTGACTAAATGCTTGGCTTGTCGGGCTCTGCGATTGGCGTTGGATAAGATCCCGTATAAGCCGAGCCTGCTTCTCTAGCTGGGCTAGAGTATGAGGTGTTTCCGACGTCCATTGAGGTGCTTGTCCGCTGGCTGTGCCTAGTGGGGAGGGTGTTTTGGTGACGGTAAGCGACGACAAGACGCGTTGTGGGTTATATAGTATAAGCCCCGTAGCTTGAAATCCACTTCTAATATTTTAATCCGTAAAGACTGATGGGCGCACCTTCGAGTATATTGTGAGAAAGTCATCTTTGTCAATATGGTGGATTCCTTGGCGGACGCTTTCTTGAACCTCCTGACCGTACGAGCGCTTAAGAGGCGAGAAGCAGCTTACATCAAGCGGCTGGAGAAGGTGCGATGTATGCGCAGGCATGCAGAGCGTGATTATATTGTTTAAAATGCAGTATTGGTCGAACTCAGGCGTTGCATGGCTGCTATGGCCGTCGAGGATGAGTAGACGGTGGGTTCCCTTGGTGCAAGACTCTGTGTGCGTATTGAAGTGCTTAATCCATTCAAATCCAAGCTGGTCCGTCGTCCAGCCATTGTCGCTTACAGCAATTACCCAATCGGCTGGCAGCTCTCGATACCAGTTTGATTGGTGGACCTTCCCTGCTAGGATGATGAACGGCGGAATCGCCCAGCCAGACGCGTTGATGCCCTCGATTGCCGTTGTCCACTCACGGTTCCCTGGTTGCACAGCAGTTGCTCGACCGGTCGTACAATCACCTGACAAAAGTTCTCGGACGATTAAGCGAGACGCGAAAAAACGCGTCTCGCGCGCGCACACCTCCCATCTTTGCATCACCAAAATGGCACCACAACGCACTCCTCTCAAAGAGCTCTTTGGCACACACACTCCTAATCAACCCTATTCTCCGCACCAGCGAGGGATTTTGCTGGCCTGCAAGGCTCTGGGTAAGAAGCCTGCCTGGTTTCAGAAGGAGCTGGGCGTGCCGAAATCTTCGCTACACTCGACTACCCAGCTCGCGTTATTACGCAACGAAGGGCGCTCCCAATTACGAACTGGGCGGCCAAAATGTCTTTCAGAAATCGACAAGCGACATATTCTACGCGTGGTGCGAGCCAACCCAAAACTCACGTACCAAGAGGTCCGGGAAGCCACAGGTGTGACCTGCCATGATCGGACTATCTCTCGACTCTGACACCTACAACATAAAGAAATGACGCGCAGCTGGCCGCCCGGAACTTACGGAAGAACATGCTACTATCAGACTTGCCTGGGCACTCGAGCATGTGCACTGGACCGAGGCGCAATGGAAGAAAGTCATCTGGTCAGATGAGTGCTCTGTGGAGCGAGGAAAGGGCCAAAAAAAGGGAGTGGTGCTTTCGCACTCCTAGCCAAAAATGGGAACTCCAAATGGTCCAACCATATAAAAAGGGAATAAATATATCTGTTATGGTATGGGCAGGCTTTTCTGGCTTACGAGGAAGGTCTCCTTTGTACGTAATGGTACGTGATCCTTTGGCTAAGAGGGGTGGCTATTCAGCCAACTCTTATCTTAAGGTTCTTGAGGAAAATATACCAAAAGTGCATAGAAGAGGTATGACTTTTATGCAAGATAATGCTCCAATTCATACTGCAATAAAAGTTAGGGAATGGTTTGAAAGAAGGCGGATAAATCTATTAGATTGGCCACCTTATAGCCCGGATTTGAATCCAATTGAACATATCTGGTTTCATTTAAAGTCTAAGGCATTAGAGCTACATCCAGAGCTTAAATACTTAACCGGATCAGTAGATTTTGTTAGAGAGAAGCTGGGAGAAGCATTGCGGGAAGCATGGAAGGCTTTGCCACAATCTTTATTTGACTCTGTATTAGGTAGTATGAAGCGTAGATGTGAGGCAGTTATCGCAGCAGAGGGCTGGCACACCAAGTATTAGTAAAGAAAAAATACTATCATCCTTCTTCCTACTCAACTCTGACTAGAAAATGACTTAGTATAAGAGCTAGGAAGTATGCGTTGAGAATTAGTGAATTGATGGGGTGCGAGGGTTATCGCTTCGGAAGCGCCCGTACGAGAACTTTTGTCCTAGTACTGTAAGTCTCTAATCTGACTCCCGTACGCGCGCTTTAACGGCGAGAAGTAGCTAACGTCGAGCGGCTGCAGGAGGTGTGATGAATGTGGCGGCATACAGAGAGTATAGATATTGTTCTCCTTGTAGATTGCCTGGAATTTGAGCGAGTTGTGGCTCTCGTGGCCGTCTAAGATTAGTAGCTGACGCGCGCCTACTGTCCGCTTCTTTGTATGCTTATTAAAGTGCTGTAGCCATGCGATACTAAGCTCGTTTGTTGTCTAGCCGTTATCGCTAACTGTAATAACCTAATCGCTAGCTATATCGTCGTCCTTGTACTAAGTAGAGAGGTGGCACTTGCCTGTAAGGATGATGAACGGCGGGATTGCCTACCCAGCTGCGTTGATTTCCTGGATTACTGTGGCCTATTTACGCTCGCCTGGCTGTATTGCCTTCGGTTGATTGCGCCTCTCTGAGCCTGTAACGATAAGCTGCGATGATATCTTGCCTATTATAAAGCTAGTCTCGTCGAAGTTGTAGGTATCCTCGTCGCGGATACCGTACGTGGCTTTGGTGCGCTGTACAAGCTCAAACCAGTTACTGATAACCCTAGGATCCTCGCATAAGGCTCTCTGCCGATCGTACGGCCGATTGAATCGCGTTGTAAGGCGAGGAGTCCGCTTAACAAAGTTCCTTGGCCACTTCTGGCCAACCTGGCCAGCACCGCGCTCGGCAAGCAATTTATTGGCCATATCTCGTACAGCACCTAGAGTGGGCGCAAACCCTCGCGAATCTAGGTCTAGTATATGTCCAACAATCACCTCCTCTTCAAGCTTGGTAAGCTTCTTTGATTGAGGCTCACAATCGCGTCGCGCAGCGATTCCGGCGCGCCGGTCGCGTAGGGTGGTTCGGGGGACGTTAAACGTTCGTGCAGCCTGCCGTACGCTCCCAATCTGCTTCTTATCAATAGAGGAGACAGCAAGAAAGATATCTGCTTCTTTGTAGGTTGATTGCGTATCAATTGGTTGAGCCATTGTAGTGGAGAGGTAACGCGTTGTAGAAAGTTGGTTGGGTGGGCGGCTCGCTTGCCTGGGCGGCTCGCTTGCCACCTACGTTATGCTTGTAATTGATTTGTTGGCAGTTCTGTGCCGGCATCAATTCGATAGGCTTTTGGATATTCTCCAGTCTGGGTGTGCAGCAATTCTGCTTGTTTCTTCAGGATATTCAGAGCCTCGTGTTTGTGCTTGAATGGATAAGCCCAAATGAAGCCTGTAGCGTCATCCTTAAATTGGGAGAAATAGCGTTCTCCTTTCATTCCAGTAACTGACATTTGGACCATGTCAGAATGGACTAGTTGCCCTGGCTGCTCTGCTCGCTCCTGTGGTTCATGGCTGATTTTACGCTGAGACTTGGTGAGCTCGCAAGTCTCGCATATTTGCTGTTGGCCAATGAGCTCAATGCTCAGTTGTTTGGCAAGAATCTTGCATGCATGGTAGGATGCGTGTCCCATGCGGCGATGAAGAAGATTAATGTCAAGTTTGGTGGTTACCGCTGGCAGAAGCAGTGAATGGTGGTGTTGAGTTTGATTACCGACTGACTGGATTCTCGGGCTGAAAAATCCAAGCTCTTTGCTGTACGGCGTGTACATGATCTCATGGTTGCTGTCATTGTAAAAACCAGGAGTGTTTGAGCCAACGAAAAATAGCTGGTTTGATTTTCTCTCATAGAAAATTTGTGATGAAATGACACTGATTGGCAAATCAGGAGTGAACAAAACATCCTGAATATTGCGTGTGATTTGATTATTGCTGGAGTCGAGGAAAGTTATCTGGACTGTTCCTTTGCCAAGGACTTTGACTAGACCTCCACCAGTGTTAATATTGCTGGGTAGAGTATCTTGTAGATCAACGAAGGCCATTTCGTTGTTGGAGCAGTGGTAGTAGGAGCCAGTATCTACAATAAACTCGTTGCAGTACCACTCCTTCTTGCGTTCTGGTGTCTCAGGCATTCTGGTTGAAGGAAAGACAGCCATATTGTCAATGACACCTGCCTTAGTGTTCGATTTGACATTCTCTTCTGGCTTCTTCTTCTTCTGTTTCTGTGAAGCGAGGTATTCATCAACCAGCTTCTTGTTCGGCTTGTAGTCGTAGCTCTGACAGAGCTCCGGATGTAGATCAAAGCACTGATCTGGCCCACCGGGGTGATGTCTCTTGCAGCATTCGCAGACTGGGTGTCGTGTCGAGGTCGAGGACTGACTAAATTTGCCTTGCCTCTTGATCAAGTTGACTTGTGCGTTCGTTTGCAGGTTGTTCCGCTTGTTCTCATCAATAAGCTGATTGATAAGATCATGAAGCTTGATTTTCTCATTGTTGCGTAGCAGCTGACGCTTTGCTGTAACCCAAGCGTCGAAGTGTTGATCTAGTTTGGCTAAGAGCTGATAGACGGCAATCTCATCGGGTAGCTTCAGGCCTGATTGGATGCAGTCCGTCCAGGCAGCACTGTACTTTCGCAGGAAGATCTCGATGTTGGATGATGGGTCGTAGATCAGATTCGTCCAGATTGAAAAATAGATCGATTGCTGAATGGGTCCTTCAGCTTCAAACTGGCTGAGGATTTCGTTCCACATTTCTTTGGCTGATGTAAATGTTGCGAGGCTTCTGACGTAGTCAGAGTGGACTGTGACCTGAATGGCAAACATTGCCTTCGAATCTTTGGTCTTCCAGCTTGTCCACCTCTTCAGCTTCCTTTGGTAAATAGTGAGGGCTTCCTCACTAATCCTGTCTTCTTCTTCAGGATCCATTGGAAGTGTCTCTGCCGGCTTCTTCTGTTGTCCTGTAACAACAAGCCAGACATCTTCTCGTTCAAAGTATCGTTGCAGCAGCGTCTTCCACTGAACGAAGTTCTTTGATCCAATGAGCCTTGGAATATGTCCAAGCTCCTTTGCTGTTGTGTCAGACATGCTGGTGGCGAGCACAATCTGATTGCTATACGACTGCAGCTAGCTCTAGCTGTATAATGCAGTTCAACAGGCTGGGTGCTACAATGCGCTGGAGCGACCCGGGCTCATAACCTGATGAAATAAAATGGGTGAATCAATCATAATGAGTGAATGAATGACTGAATCCTTGAGTAACTAGAGACTATTTGCAACTAACGTGTTTCACCACTCACCCGGCCACACCACTCATCCGGCCACCCCACCAACACCAAAACGCTTCTTTGTATAATTATTCCACCACAACGCCTTGAATTCAATCGAAATTTCTATCTAACTACTCCTTGATTACTAGGACATCGGCGGATTGTGTGACCTTGTAAATGGCAATTGCTGCACGTCGGCGGCGCACGTTGTCGTACAGCCGTCGCCTTCTGTTGATCAGCCTCTTCCTCCCCATTTTCTATCCCGTGAACTAAGAACTGCCCCTGCTGAGCCTGTAGAGCACCTCCCTGTGCAATATACCTTCGCCGGTATTGCTGCTTTTGTTTTCGCCGTTAATTAGCTGTACGAAGCTCCGAATTCTCCTTTATAAGTATTATAGCTAAATTCATCGCCATCTGACATCCCTTTACAAGTTGACTAAATACTTGGCTCGTCGGGCTCTGAGATTGGCGCTGGATGAGATCCCGTATAAGCCGAGCCTGCTTCTCTAGCTGAGCCAAAGTATAAGGTGTTTCTGACGTCCATTAAGGTGCTTGTCCGTTCGCCGTAGCTGGTGGAGAGGGTGTTTTGGTAACGGTAAGCGACGATAAGACGCGTTGTGGGTTATACGGTATAAGCCCCGTGGCTTAAAATTCACTTCTAATATTTTCGCCCGGAAAGACTAATGGGCGTACCTTCGAGTATATTGCGAGAAAGTCGTCTTTGTTAATATAATAAATTCCTTGGCGGACGCTTTTCTAAACCTTCTAACCGTACGAGCGCTTGAGGGGGGAGAAGCAGCTTATATCAAGCGGCTAGAGAAGATACGATGTATGCGCAGGCATACAGAGCGTGACGATATTATTTACTATAACGTGTTTCACCACCGAGCCGTCCAAACCACCGAGCCGTCCACTTCCTCACCAAAAACGCATCGGATGAAAACTCAACACGATGCATCACCACAACGCTATGAAATCATCCCAGAAAACTCAGTATATTAGCCTTGCTATCCAATCTATTGATACCCACGCGTCGCACAGCGAAAGAGCTACCTGTCGCGAGTACCTTGCTCCCCGATCAACCGTACGCGACCGACGCGCAGGTGCCATACCACGCGCAGAAGCTGTGCCTAACGGCAAGAAGCTTACCAAACATGAAGAAGGCGCGATTGTCGAGCGTATACTGGACCTGGATTCGAGAGGGTTTCCGCCCTCCAAGGATATACTACGTGATATGGCCAACAAATTGCTGGCAGAGCGCGACGGGGGTACCGTGGGCAAGAACTGGCCAGACAGGTTCATCAGCCGCAGAGATGAGCTCAAAACGTGCTGGACTCGCGCGTACGATCGCCAGCGAGCCTTGAACGAGGACCCAGTGGTTATCGAGCGGTGGTTCGACCTCGTTCGCTCTGTGAAGGAGAAGTACGGCATCCTAGACGAGGATACGTACAACTTTGATGAAACTGGCTTTATGATGGGCGTAATAGGCTCTCTGCTAGTTATTACAGGCTCTGAAAGGCGCGGAAAACGAAAAGCGATCCAGCCAGGCAATCGCGAGTGGACTTCAGTTATTAACGCGATCAGCGCGCTCGGTTGGACGATCCCACCCTTTACGATCTTCGCCGGCAAGAACCACATTAACACTTGGTACGAGGACACCTCTGGCATGGAGGACTGGGTTGTTGCTGTCAGCGCCAACGGCTGGACGACAAATGAGCTTGGAGTTGCGTGGTTAAAGCACTTTAACGCGCATACAAAGTCGCGTACTGTAGGAGGGTACCGGCTGCTCATAATCGACGGCCACGAGAGCCACAACTCAATTGAGTTCCAGGATCTGTGCAAGGAGGAGAAGATTATTACCGTCTGTATGCCGTCGCATTCGTCGCACCTCCTGCAGCCGCTTGATGTGGGCATTTTCTCGCCGTTAAAGCGGGCGTACCGCTCTCAGATCTCAGGCTTGGCGCGCTTGATGGCCACAAAAATCGACAAACCAGCCTTCATACAGGCGTACAAGGCAGCTTATTACAAGGTGTTCACAAAGGAGAATATCTGTGCAAGCTTCCGAGGAGCTGGCTTGGTGCCGCTCGACCCGCAGGTGGTGTTATCGAAGGTTGATGTCAGGCTTCGTACGCCTACACCGGCTGCACCAGAGGCTACCCCATGGGAATCCAGAACGCCCAGCAATATGCGCGAATTAGAGGCCCAATCAAGGCTACTTTATCAGCAGATAAGGCAGTATTGCAGCTCCTCACCTACAGAGGCGCGTGGATCGCTTCAATCGCTCGTAAAAGGCGCGTCATTCATGGTGCACTCTGCTGTGTTAGTACGCGACGAACTCTCTGCCCT
This sequence comes from Macrophomina phaseolina, assembly GCA_020875535.1. Classification (NCBI taxonomy): domain Eukaryota; kingdom Fungi; phylum Ascomycota; class Dothideomycetes; order Botryosphaeriales; family Botryosphaeriaceae; genus Macrophomina; species Macrophomina phaseolina. Next base: position 120,355 of record JAEQDS010000062.1, on the reverse strand, counting down.
TCAAAGGGCCACAGAGGCCGCAAACAAGAAGAAACAGCGTAAAAGAAAGTACGTACAGAATCGGGGCACGCTAACAATGGTAGACGGCGGTCAGCTATCTAATCCTGAGGGCGCTGGGGGGGCAGAGGGCGGCGAACAGCCCTCTAAGAAGGCTCGCGCAGAGGGCGCGCAGGGGGCTCAACGGCGCTGTGGGAACTGCGGCAAGACCGGGCACAACAGACGGACTTGTACAGAGGAGGTAACAGGTACTGAGTAATCTAGGATCGCTACTAGTTTATTGAAGTTTTTGTGTTGTGTTGAATAACTTGAGTTCAAAGTGTGATGTTGGTGAGGAAGTGGACGGCTCGGTGGTTTGGACGGCTCGGTGGTGAAACACGTTATACGGCACGGTCTCCAATTGTTTTGCAGCGACTGATCGAAATATCTTGAAATCGGCCTCGGCCCAGGATTTCACGGTGTTTGGAACGGGTAGACAGCCCGCAGCCTGTAGATTCGCGTTCGCATCGGTCATCATACGGCGAAACGGCTCGGTTTCCACGTTCGAAAACGGGATATTCGTTATAGCAACCCATCGTACGAGAGACCGCTTGAACCGTTGAGGCCTGAAAGACTCAACCCGTCTATTGTGAAAAGCCTGCTCCGCGGTCTCCCCTTCTTGCATGAATTCTTCGATCCTGCGCTTTTTGATAGGGCCGTTTTTTCCGTGCTTATGTTGCTGCCCAAGGTGACGCGCCATATTCTCCGTACCGCCAGATTTTGCATACTGAACGACGGGATTTCGCTTCTCTTTCGTGCAAAATTTGCATACCCAAATGCAGTCTCCGGTGCGGTTATGTTGTAGTCTGTATCCGTGTTTCCAAACCCACGAGGTGTACCCGCGTTTCGAGTGGTCTGGCTTTCGATATTTGGGTTATTTAGCCCAGGATAGACCGGCGTAGAGGTCTTCGTCTTCGGTATCGCGGTCGTAAATATCAAGAGGCTCGGAGGTAGATCGCTGTGTCTCTGCAGACAGTGCAAGGGCAGACGGAACGGTCGGGTTGCTTTGAGCTTTAGAAAGGACGTCGGTCACCGTGTCGGTCGCCGTGTCAGTCGCTGCATCGGTTGTCGCGTCGGTCGCCGCGTCAGTCGACATTTAGGGGTTCAAGTAGTGAGATTGGGGTGAAATTTGATGAATTTTGTTGGGATAAAAAACAGCGCGTTTGTGAGGCCTGGGGACGCGTTAAGGGCTTAGAAGGATAGACCGAGGCACCGGGTAAACACCGGTACAAATATGATTGGCTGGTAACGCGGTCTATTCGATATTTTAACTAACGTATCCCACAAGCGAGCGGTGCACACAAGCGAGCGGTGCACCTCATCAACAAAACGCGTCTCCTCAGCTTTTACCACCATGCAACAACCACAACATGTTCAATCTTCTTTATATGAAGCTCACCTACTCCTAGCATCACAAGCCATCGATCAAACCCACATTCAAAGCACTCGGGGTGCTGCGAGGGCGTATCGCGTCGCCGCAACAACGCTTACGCGACGACGCGACGGGATCCTCTCGCGACGTGATTGCACGCCTAATTCTCGAAAACTCACGCCTACCGAGGAATCTGTGATTGTTCAACGCATTCTTGACCTAGATTCGCGAGGATTTCCGCCGCGATTGAGTGCTGTTAAAGATATGGCAAATAAGCTACTCGCCGACCGCGCCGGAGGTACCGTTGGCAAGAACTGGCCCTCTAACTTCGTGAAACGGACTCCCGGGCTTAAAACGCGTCTGAATTATAAGTACGGCTACCAGCGAGCGAAATGCGAGGGCCTAGAGCTTATCGCGTAATGGTTCGAGCTCGTCCGGAATACTATCGCGAAGTACGGGATCGTGGACGGAGAGATGTATAACTTCGACGAAGCTGGCTTTCTTATAGGCATAATCGTAGCTGGAATGGTTGTTATAGCATCGGAGCAACGTACTCGATTAAAGACTGTTTAGTTAGGCAATCGCGAATGGGTTACGGTGATAATGGCGCATTCGGCTGTTCTTTTGTAGGCGGAAGTCGCGAATCTTTAAAGGGCAAACGAGGCCGCAACGAGACGCAAGAAGCGGCAGAAAAAGCGGATTCAGAAGCGAGGGACTCTTACGGTTCAGGAGGGGCAGTATTTAATCGATGGAGCTGCTGTTAACCAGCAGATTTCGCAGGAAACGCGCCAAAGTGGTGCGCGATCGTATGGGGCTGCGACGAAGAAACGGCGATGTGGGCAATGCGGCGAGGCTGGACACAACTCTCGCACATGTCAAAAAGATGCGCAAACTACTATAGAATAGGCTCCCTATTATAGATAGTTGATTATCTAAGGCGTTGCGGAGTTATTCGTCCTTAAAGCGATTGAGCTTTGATGGGGTGCGCCGCTCGCTTGTGTGCGCCGCTCGCTTGTGGGATACGTTATCGATAGTGATACATTATCGATAAGCTATCACTACTATCATAATCCAGCCTGGTCCTGTCTTTGTACCTGGCGTAGTAACCCGTCAGTTTCATCAGATTTGTAGCTATCTGGAGTCAGAATTACCAGCTAGAGCAACCACCAGACCATACCATCTTCTTCATGACATCGTTCCGCTGCTCAAGAAACTCCTCAGTAGCATCTTGAGTGACCTCGACAGATGCTATCATCTCCGTCTGGATCTTTCTAATGCAAGCAAATGCGTAGTCGGCCGCCATTTCCAGACCGTAAATCAGTGAAACGTTTGTTACTGGCGAATTCGGACCGCCGATCACTGCAAAGCTTCCCATCAGCAATCAAGCAACTTCTAGATAATGTTTCCAAATCTCGTTATTTGAGGCTTACTGAAGTAATTAGGAAACCCGGGCACCGCAACCGACAGGTAATGCGCTGGCTCGTCTTTCCACGCGGTCCGAAGATCCACGCCGCCTCTCCCATAAACGGGGAAAGCCGGGAGATGGGAGACATCGAACCCGGTGGCACAGATGATAACATCGACGCAGTGCTGGGTGCCGTCTTTGGTGACTATTCCGGTCTCGTTGATGTGACTGATGCGGTCGAAGATCGGCGTGACGTGCTTCTCAGTGAGGGCTTCCAGGTAGCCGTTTCCGGGAGTCAGTCTACACGAGAATGTTAGGCGTGCCGTTGCACTCAAGCAACCACTGAACTATTCTTGCATTGTACGCACCTTTTGCAGCCGACCTCAAACTCCGGGATTAGCTTCTCACACAGGTCCTCACGGCCCTGAAGTCGCTCGCGCATCAGCTCCCTATATTCCTCTACGGCCTTCATTTGCAGCTCGGAGCCTTTGTAGTACAGCTCGAAGCCTTTGGTGCTTGCATCCAACAACTTTTCGCGATATTCAAGTAGATATGCTGCATCTGTCTTGAAGCGCTCAATTTCGGTAGCCGAGTACCGGGTCGCCCGCCCGTCGGCAGCGAATTGCTGGCCGTACTCGGGCGTGATCCAGGTGGGGGAGCGGATAAAAGTTACCAGCTGCGATACGACTGGTTTCCTATGTTAGAAATTTGTCACAGCTACGCTACGGCGTCGCAGGAGGCGGAGGGGATAGCTTACTTGACTGGATGCTTGGGATGATCTGAATGGCTGAGGAGCCAGAGCCGATGACGGCCACCTTCTTGCCCCTGAGATCCACTTGATCGTCCCAGCGTGCTGAGTGCATTAAGGGGCCCTTGAAATTCTGCAGGCCTTCAATCTCCGGCCACTTCCACTTGCTGAGGGTGAAGCAAGGTTTAGCCATTTGATTTAGCCCGGTGCATTCGCATATACAAGGCCAACTCACTTGAGGATGCCGGTGGCGTTGATGAGAACGTCGCACTGGTCTTTAGAAACAGTGCCCTCAGCAGTTTCGACGGCCAAATACCAACGGCAGTCTTCTTCGTCCCACCTAGCCTCGACAACTTTGTGGCTGAGCTTGATATGCTTGAACAGGTTCCATTTCGTGGCGCAGTTCTTGAAATAGTCATATATCTCCCCGGCTTCGACATAACTACGTTTTTCACATGCCCAAGGATCAGCAGTAAAGACATAAAATGTGCAAAGTGCTATTTCATATTCCTTCGAGCAGGCAAAGAAGGTAAAAATGGCAGGAGAAGCATGGTCGGTTGTACAACTTACAATCTGGACCACTCCGGATTCGGCTCCCACGAGTACGTATACGAATGCGCTGGGATGTCGCACGCGCAGCCGGGATACCTGTTCTCCACCCACGTCCCTCCCACTTCCGCGTTCTTTTCGTACACGACAAATTGGACGCGCTCGAGCTGCTGCGTGTGTTTGTAAGCTGCCGCGATCCCCGAGACCCCCGCGCCGATGCAGACCACACGGACAGGCCTGGGTTCATGCATGGCCTCGTCGGATCTCAGGCGCGTCATTTTTGCTCTGTTGTCAGACGGGCGTGGTAAGCCAAAAGGGCGAGGTTGTTGTTCAGGAATTGAAGGAGGTGGAGTGTCTGGGTATGTGACTAGATCGGGAAAACAAACGGGAGCAATGCGGCGGAGCTTTAAATGCAGGAAGCGGGGAAAACTGAGCTCGCTAGGATTCGGCACTGGTAGCTAAGATGAGAGTTGCTTGAAGACACTACTACTCGTCCGGCGAAGAAGCGGATGAGTGGCGGAAATGGCGCAGTTCCGGAACCCCGGCGTACTCCGAACCCGCGGAATTAGCATCGGAACCTTCTTCGCCGTTCAAACAGCCTGACAGGGCCAAGTATTATCCCTTGCTTGCACTTCCGGTTGGAAGAATCTGCTCATGGAACAGAGTGCGCTCTCAAGAGAATCTCAAGCAGACTTGGAGTTTTCAAGACGCTCTTGTATGCCAGTATCGAACTTGGGCAATCTCTGTAAAATAAAAAATCTCCTCGGGTGCGCTCTTTTCCAGCGTCATGCACCCATGCATCGACTATCTTTCACTTTTTTCCAGCCGAATGATTCAATATTTTAAGCCAGATAGTGTCACCGCTCTGATCAGGGCTAGTCTTCGCTAAGTTAATATGTGCAATTCTCTGTCTCATAGGCACATAATTCGCGACGGCAACACTTTAACTTCCCTCGCTTCTCATAGAAAGGAAAAGGGGCAGTTTGCCGAAACGGCAGATAACACTGCGATAGGCGTTTTGAAAATTGTTAATGAGCATAGGTGTTGGATTTGGTGGTGATACCATCAATTGAGAATGAGTGGCATAACGACTAAGAGGGACGCTTAGGGGAGTCCTCTTATCCGTCCTCTTTCGTGACTAAGCTAAAGCTTATTGTACACACGTGATATTCCGACAAGAGGTAATTGAGAAAATTACAGAAACGAGCGTTATATACAAGCATACGCCTTGAAGCGTTGCCCAGTTGTTGGAAATTATGCAGTGACAGTTTATTTAGTAATAAAGGTGTGAATTGGCGAGGAGGGCGGCCCTGGAGGTGCCTTTTATCCTCTGCTACAGAATGGACTATACTTGGCAAAGCCAAATACACGTGATAGACAAATGTTCCAACACCAGTGCCAATGATTGTAAGCCTAGGGCCACATCACATGACCGATGATCAGTCAGACTATTTAGGCCCGTCCACTGCAGAGCTTAGACACAGACAGATCACACACACAATACACACATTCTCATGATCCCCTTCTTAGGTGCCTCATACTGCTTACAATTATTCTCCCGCTCACAGTGTCAGCGGCTTTGCGTCACTGAGGTCAACATACGATGCGTACCCTTTGCCCGATATCTTGATTTCTTCAGGCACCGGGATCAGCGGCTTGCCCGACAACTCCTTAGCGTCGACCCAGTTGCCGTGAATCTGCGCGCGCAGACGGAGCGGGATGTCCGCCACTGCGATGGGCTTTTCAAAGTCATTGGTATCGAGGACGACCAGGTAGCTCAGGAAGCGGTCGCGACGTTCAACCATGAAAATGACGTAGCCGTCTCCCTCTGGAGCGGTGTCACTGCGCGGCACTAGCAGCGGCTCCTGACAGTAGCAGTGCTCGCCCGGCCAGTAGGTCTTTTTGACGCCGGTGCGCGTGTTGAGGTACAAGACGGCATTGAGGCCCGCGAAGACATTCTTGGTGGGATCGCTGTGGCCCGGGTAGAAGATGTTCATGACGACAATCTCATACTTCTTGGATATAAAGCGCTCATCGATCCGGGCGAACTCGTTGGGAGTATCAACGAGAACGCGCGGCTCGGGGACCTTGGCCCCTGTCAGCTGCGCTAGGTCGACCTCGTAGCGCACGAAGTCAACTTGCGTCTCCTTCGCCGGCTGCCGCCCGTCCTCGGACGGGAAAAAAGGAAAGAAGTTGTCCGCAGCGCGCGAGGCCTCGAAGTAGAGCTTCCCGTTGTCCTCCTCCCAGCCGCCAGCCGTATGGCCGTGCATGCAGTTCTTGGTGTAGTAAACGCGGTACTCTCCGGGCTTCCAACCCGCAACAGAGCGCTCGGGACGTCTGGGGACAACGATGAAGGCTGCGTCTAAATTGTAGTTGTAGGCATAGTGATGGCCGCCGGACTTCATCCGGTCGATGCTGGCCTCGAACGGCCAGAGGAGGAGGACGATCCAGTTGTCCGTCAAAGCCATGTCATGGATAAAGGTGACGTATGGGGACTTGACCCAACATACGTTCTTGACCTTGCCGCTCCGATCAATCGAATAGGTGACGATGTCGTCGGTGGCGGGACCTTTAGCCTCGTATGCAAAAACCACCAGCTCATCCGTGTGCGGATCGATTTTCGGATGAGCCGTAAAGGCCTTCGCATCGATTTGGTCGCCGAAAGGATCGTATTTTCGCGTCTCTAAAGTGTCGGGATCGAGCGAGTATGGGCACGCGGACTCGCGGATAGCCAGCAGCTGGCCTGCCCAGTGTACGACGTTGGTGTTGGCCGTTGAATCCACGACAGCGCGCACGCAAGGGTGATCCGTCCACGGGTTTTTGTACAGGCCGAAGAAATGCGTTTTCGCTCTCTTGTGGTACAGGTATCTCTCTGTTTCGACGTACTTAATCTTGAAGTCCACGTGCCCATCGCGGATGCGGAAAGCAGTCACAGCGCCATCGCCGTCGATGGGGACCGCTACGGCATGCGGCGGTACCACGGGATCCTGTGAAATGCGGTAGAAGGTCCCATTGATGCTGTCTGGAATTTTTCCGTGGACGACAAGATCGCTGATCTGCCCCTCCAAGCGTACCGGAGGGTTTGAGCCTGTCAGATCTGTGGTAAGAGACCACGGAGAAGTCAGATGCTCCGTTCCAGAAAGAGGCTTAGTTTGGAAGTCCATCGCGAAAGGTCTTGAGAGATAGGGATGTAGTGCCTGCATTGGCTTGACTGTTGACTTGTAACCATTGACGGCAGCTTCCGGCAATTAATACTTGTGGAGGTCTTGTGTTCCGAGAGAACCCGCACAAGACATTGAGACTAATAAACATTTCCGAGTCTTCAATAACCTTCACCCTTTGCTTCTTCCGAAGCTCACGTTTTCGGAATTGCCCGTTCCGTCTCCGCTCGGGCGATAATGACGATCACTTTTGTCCCACTGCTTGCTTGACTGCAAGGAGCGATCACCTCTTAGTGCAGTCTACAGGTCACCATTCAAGGCATAGCAAGATTTGGTATTTCAGGATCTGGGATGAAAAGCAGACACCCATGTATTTCGTAGTCTGTTGTTTATGGTAGCACGCGATCGACCAATAGCAGCAGCAGACAGCTAAGCAATGCAGACCTCACAGAAGCAATCGAGCTATAGAGACCATCGCTATGGAATATTCTGCCGTCATCGGGCACTAATCCTTCCGAAGAACCTCCCTTCCAAAACCAACAACCGCGTCCAAGCCAGCCACCTGCGTCTCTCCCGTGGGAATCAGCGTGAACCCATGCCAGGCACCCGGCAGGAGCTTGACAACTGCGACATTCCGATTCCGCGCCAGCTGCCACCTGACACCCATCAGCACGCTGTCATCCACGGCTGGATCAGCCGTCCCGCACAAGAATAGCGCGGGCGGCAGCGCACCAGCGCCAAGCTGCTCGTAGTTCAACAGTGAGACGGCGGGGCCGGCCTGGTCATGCCCGGCGAAAGCAGCGGCGTTGCACCGAGCGAGGTCCTCGCGGCTGACGATGCAGGCGCCGCCGTGCGCGAGCAGCGAGGGCGTGCCAGCCGGGTGGAAGATGGCTGACGCGCAGATCAGGCCCTGCAGCGGGCACGATGCCATGTCGACGCCGTGCTCGTCTCGCAGCGAGAGCGCCGTCCAGACAGCGAGGAAGCCGCCCGCAGACTCGCCGACGAGCAGGTGGAGCGGGCCGCCGCCAGCCAGGCGGCGGGCGCCGTCGCGTGAGAGGGCGAAAAGCGCGGCGTCGACGGAGTCGTGCTTGGGGACCGGCCAAGGGTGCTCTGGCGCGAGCCGGTACTCGACAGAGACGGCGGTGAGTTTCCAGGCGTTGGCGAGCTGGAGCAGATAGTTGTCTTGGCCTTTTGCGGAGCCGTAGACGAGACAACCTGGCTTACGCAGCTTGTTGTCAGCGTGAGGCTGTAGTGGATCGGAGGCCCGAGCTGATTATGGACGAACGAGGGAGATGCGGTCATACCTGCATGGAAGTGCAGAAACAGCCCTTCACTCTCTCCGGATGTAGGACGGATGATTCTCAAGGCAAGCTCCTGCCCATCACGGGCCTTCATAGTCAGAGTCTCGGCCTCTGGAAGTTCTGGTGGTTTAACGAAGCCATTGGTACCCTTTTCTCGCATCTCGCGATATATTGGCGGTGGCACCTCGCTGATCACGCCGGGTTGCTTTAGCGTCGCGGCTTCCAATGTGTTGAAGATGTTGGCGCGTTCCCTGAGCAACTCAGGTTCAGCGTGCATGATTTGGATGAACGGCCCAGCCATTGCAGAGTTGCAGCACAAGGGATGGATGGAGGAGACTGGAGCGAAGGAGATTGCAGCGCGAAAGTGCTCGAGCAGTTTGGAGGGACAAGCCACCGTTCGTGTGCCGCGCGACCTTTGTTTCGCATCAGCACGGTTGCATAGCTTGACCGCTAATTGAGCGTGGGAAAGCGGTCTTCTGGGCAGCATCGAGCGGTGTTCCGAATTCCGACGGAATGAGCTTTCCACGTGCGGCTGACCCCAGAGCTGCTGGCGTCACTCTGCTCGGAATCTCTCCATGTCCTACTGGACGACGCAGACTAGGCAACATTAAGCTGATGAGTGTGGTACATATGTTACTGTCAGGCACTGAAAAATGCTGTCAGGACATATGCAAATGTCCACAGTCTGATTTCCGCCCGACAGACTGTCCGGAAGTCGCAGACATGAAGGTAATTGTTGTTGGCGCGGGACTTGGCGGTCTCGCGTGCGGACTCTCTTGCAGAAAGCAAGGAATAGAGGTTATCATTCTCGAACGGGCGCCCGAATTGGCTGAGGTTTGCATTTCCACTTTACTCCTACCTCCTCCCAGAAGCACATCTTACCTCTTTCTATCCCTCCCCAATGCTCACGGAATACTAGGTCGGCGCTGGGATTCAAGTGCCTCCAAACGCTTGCCGGGCCCTGGACTACATCGGCGTGCTCGACGCAGTCAAGGCAAAAGCAACCGAGATGCTGGCCCGGAATCTGCGTCGCTGGGACAACGGACGGATATTGGCCACAAGGGAGTACGGGGTCAAGTCGTACGACAAATACGGCTATCCTGCTTTGTCAGTATATGTCTCCGCCAAACCCTTCTCCCTCTCTCACACCCCCCTCAGCCCCGACACTCTGCTTAGCAGTAAGAAGCAAAGCTGAAATGCAAAGAACAATCCACCGCGCAGACTTGCAAAACGTTCTCCTGAGCGCTGCACGGACAGCTGGCGTGCACATTCGGCTAGGCTGCGAGGTCGAGTCCGTGGACTATGCGGAGACGACGGTGCGGCTGGTTGGAGACGGCGAGACGGTGCGCGGCGACATCATCGTCGCCGCAGATGGCCTGTGGTCGAGGTTGCGGGGCACCGTGGTGCCCGAGGGCGTCGAACCCACCGAGACGGGCGACCTTGCCTACCGCGGCACCTTCTCACGCGAGCAGCTGCACGAGCTGGGCGACGAGCAAGTTAAGGCCATTTGCGGCCGAACCCAGGAGCTCAACCTCTGGCTGGGCCCGCTCAAGCATGCGGTGTTCTATCCCATTCGGGGCGGCGCGTGGTACAATTTAGTGCTGCTGAAGCCGGATGATATGGAACACGGAAGCAGGACTGAGGAGGGAGGCTTGCAAGAGGTGCTGCAGGCATTTGAGGGGTGGGATCCAGTGTGCGTAACCCCGACTGTGGCCAGTCCCTGTCCGCTTGGACATGCGCTAATGCAACGTGTGCTCAAAAAGCCTTACCAAAATCTGTTCTTGTTTCTCTTCGGTGCTGAAGTGGAAGCTGTGCCACCATAGCGAGCTTATAACATGGATTCGGGTATAAATTCAGATTCCAATCGCTATTTACCAGTCCCAAACTGACGATCGCTTCTAGGGGAATGTCGTGCTGCTGGGAGACTCGGCACATCCGACCCTGCCATATCAGTCCCAGGGCGCGGCAATGGCCTTTGGAGATGCCGCTGTTCTGGGCAGCTTGCTGGGGCAGTACTTGCAAGCATCTCCCAAGCCCGCACTGGCATCCGTTCTTCGCATCTACGAGTCGACCCAGAAGCCTTATTCGACATTCAGCGTCAACGGCGCCAGAATCAATCGAGACATGTATCACCTACCCGACGGCGAGGAACAGCAACGACGCGATGAAGAATTCGCAACAATGTCCGAAGCGTCGACGAGCAAGTGGATCTGGATCGACGGTGCATACCAACGGCGTTTGATAGCAACGGATTTGGTCAAGGAAGCGGCAGAGGCGTTTGAGAGGCTGTTGGCGGAGAAATCTGCCCAGTGCGAAGGTGTCGGATTCTTTGAGGTCAATTTCAGAGCACGTATGGCTCGTTGAATTCGTTTCCTTGGCTGCCGGCATTCGCTATCGTAGACGTGCCCAAGATGTCTACCATCCCATCGTTGGTGAAAAAGCCGCTAAGGTCAGGCAAGTCCGACCAGTCAATGGTGTCGGGGTTGAAGTAGTCTTCGTTGGGGCCAGTTGTAGCACAAGAGTCTTGCGCTCCAGCGTCTCCAAGGCCCGGGAGCGTCACGTCCGGGCCTGTGTGGACCGCATCCATGTCTTCCGTTGATTGCCCTCTCTTCTGGGCTTCGGTCAACTTCGTCTTAGTAAAGCAGCCGAACGATATGTTTAGCGCCTTCAGAGTTCGTGATGCGACGACCGTGCTACAAGCGAGCCTCTTCAGAGTTTTGATTGACATTTCAATCGACTTACGGGCGGATGCTTGTTCCGGTCCAGCAGCAGGGTTTTTCAAAATGCGCGCTGCATGATAGAGACACTCGACCAGCGAAGAGGCGGCGAAATAGGCCGTGCAGCGTGCACGATCCGATGGAAAGGCTGATATTAAATTCGAAAGTGTTTCCACCGTCTGAGACGTAAGGATGCAGCATGACCGTGCCGCTCTAGCATCTACCGGCGTAGAAGCGAAAGGGTTCTGCCATATGAGAAGGCGGAGAAGATTGAGACGCTTCAGACTTCAGTAAAGGCTCGCCAGGTGGTCGCTTGTGGTGCTCACCGTGACGACAACAAACCTCCTCGTCAACTGCAGGTAGCTCATCTGCTGGGCAACATCACCTCGAAGCAGGTCTTCATTCCAATGGAGGAAAAAGGGGAGTTGGCGTTGGAAATGGGCAATTCTTACGTCCAGTATCTCGACATCTTCGACGCTGCTTGTGCGTCGAGCAGAAGGCTTCAGAAGTGTGTCCCATACTCTTTGCCAAAGTCTGCTGACGTCCACCAGAACCTGTAGAAACACCTCCGATTGTCTGTCCTCGTCGATACATGACTGCGGCTCAGAGTGGGAAGCAAATTCTTCCTTGGAGCACAAGTCACTGACCGCAACATCGTCATCTCGGATGATGCACGGTTGGCCGCATTTTTGAGCCAGGCGCCTGTCGTAGTAGTAGATGGACCACCATAGCTTCCTGCGAGAGGCGATCATGCTGGGCGAGAGGTGCGGCCAGCTTGATTCGTCATTCAGTTTTGCCTGCATGGCAAAGAACACGGCTTTCCAGGTGGCAGTTGATGCTGCTTGAAGCATGTCGGCATGCGTGAGGTATGTGGCGCGCATTAGATGAAACCTGGCGAGATCAATGAAGTTTTCGGACCCGTTCGGATATCCTTCGAGCAGTCGAACCCCCTCGTTGTAAAACACCCAGTCAAGAGAAGGCCTATTTTGCTGTCCGTGTGGCTCGTCAATGCAGTGTGAAAGCGCCAAGGCCATGCAAACTCGCGAGGCTTCACAGAGATGCTCTGGCCTCACCATTGCTCTGACCGTCTCTTGTCCAGCGGACTCAACACCGAGGATCTGGAGGACAGCGGGATCCAATGATCCATATTCGAGGATGGGCTGGTATACCGCCAATCTCTTAGAGCAGAGCTCGAAGGCACCCCGTATTGAGGAAATCTCGGGTAGCTGGACAACAACGACATTCTGTGGAACAGAGAGCAAAGCTCTGTCCCTAAGTGGATCCAATCCTAAGAGGTGTCGGGTCATGGACAGAAGGCTTGGTAGTGAAAGATTTTCGGAAAGCTCATGCTCTAATGCAAGGGAGAGAGCATCCCCCTGCCGGTGCGCACGTAGATCGGAGAAGACTAACGGATGCGGAAGACTTAACAGCAGTCTTAGTATGTATCTCGCTTGCAAGGAAGGAGTGCGTACGGTGAGGTGACCAAGGGCGCCGAGCTAATAGCTACGATACTACTCAGCGTTGCCTCGAGCTCGGTAATACGCTCGTAAAGGTACCGTTTTTGGGAAAGTTCTTGGAACTCAGGCGAGCGCTGATCGGTCCTCCGGTTACGTGGGGATGCAGCGGGCGTTGTGGTCTTGCGTCGAGAGCTTCTCTTTGGAGCGGACGGATAGATGCAGCGTACTCCACGGGCGCAGCAAAGAGAGCATACTGGGTTTCCAGAGCACTGAAATGTCGTCAGCAACGGCCTAAGACGTACTGGTTTTTGTGGCGTTGCGACCTTAGACTTCCGGCGCTGACACTCGAGACTAGGCACGTCTCTTAGCAGAGCCAATTATCCGCAGCGAAATTGGATTACATACCATGCTACGGCTGTGTACTTGTGACGTCGGGTACGCGAGAATGATTGTTGGTGTACTGGCTCACCGTCCATGGCGAGAGAACTTGAGCGCGATGGAAGATCTGCCATTGCTCGCTGGGTAAGAGCACCAATACGTGCATAGAGAATAGAAGGTGGCATGGGACGTGGGGTAAAGGGGCGAGGGCCTGACGGACTTCCCCGCATCTTGGCCATCCTGGATTTTGTCCACCTTCACCGCCTCCTCACCGCCTCCTCACCCACCATCTTCAACGTGGTGCAAAATAGTCAACGAAACAGATATTTAGAAGGCGCTTAATACTTTAGAATCGTAAGAAGTCCTAAATTATTCTACTAACGTGGTTCACAAGCGAGCGGTCACCCCAAGCGAGCGGTCACTCCAACCAACTTCAGACGACGCGTCCTACCTTTTTCGCGATGCAACAACACAACGTGCAATTAACTTACAACGAAGACAGCATTCTTCTTGCTATTCAAGCTATTAATTGCAACCAAATTCAAAGCGAAAACCGCGCTGCAACCGCATACGACGTCTCCCGAACTACATTGCGCCGACGACGCGATGGGACCGCTGCACGACGCGATTGTGAGCCTAATTCAAAGAAGCTCACTGAGTACAAGAACTAGCAATTGTCCAACACATACTTGACCTAGATTCGAGAGGGTTTCCGCCCACGATGGGTGCCGTGCGAGATATGGCCAATAAACTGCTTCAGGAGCGTGGTGAGAAGCAGGTTGGCAAGAATTGGCCAGACAACTTCATCAACCGCACGCCTGAGCTTAAAACTCAGTGGAGCCGCTCGTACGATCGCCAGCGAGCCGTGAACGAAGACCCGCGAGTAATTGGCGACTGGTTCAAGCTTGTGCAGTCCATAAAGGCAAAGTACGGCATTCAGGACGAGGACAGCTACAACTTTGACGAAACTGGCTTTATGATGGGCCTTATCTCGTCGCAGCTTGTTGTTACAGGTTCAGAGACGCGTGGCAAGCGGAAGGTTGTCCAGCCAGGCGATCGCGAGTGGACGACGGTGATCCAGGGCATCAACGCTGCTGGGTGGGCGATTCCACCCTTCATCATCTTCGCTGGCAAGAACCACATCTCGAGCTGGTACGAGGACAACACTATACCTGGCGACTGGGTTATTGGGGTTAGCGAGAACGGCTGGACAACAGATGAGCTTGGAGTCGCGTGGTTGAAGCACTTCGACGCGCACACGAAGACGCGTGCCGTGGGCACGCATCGGCTGCTAATTATCGACGGCCACAGCAGCCACAACTCGCTCGATTTCCAGGAAATCTGCAAGGAGAGTAATATTATTACTCTTTGCATGCCCGCGCACTCGTCGCACCTGCTGCAGCCGCTTGATGTGGGCTGCTTCTCGCCGTTGAAGCGCGCGTATGGGGACCAGATCTGTGGCTTGGCGCGCAACCGCATTAATTACATCACCAAGCTGGAGTTCCTCCCTACTTTTAAGGCGGCTTTTGAGAAGGTTTTTATAAAGAATAGCATCTGCTCAAGCTTCCGAGGCGCTGGGTTAGTCCCATTCGACCCAGAGGCGGTGTTATCCAAGCTTGATGTGCAGCTTCGCACGCCGTCGCCCCCCGCCGCTGACACCACGCTATGGGAGTCCAAAACACCAAGCAACGCCCGTGAGCTAGGCTCTCAATCAACTCTGATTCGCGATCGGATTCGAAGGCATCAAGATTCTTCACCTACTTCGATTGTTGATTCGCTTGATCGACTTACTAAAGGCGCTGAGATAATGATGCACTCAGCATCGTTACTGCGCGATGAAATTGCAGACCTTCGAAAGGCAAATGAGGCAGCAACAAAGCGTAGGAGTCGCAAGAGGAAGTATATCCAGAATCAGGGGACATTAACAAGGGAGGAGGGCTCTGAATTGATTGCTGCTAAGGAAGCTGGTGGGCATGAGGAGGGTAAGAAGGCTGCAAAGAGGTTGCGCGTAGGTGGGGGAACGATGCAGCAAAGGCGCTGTGGGCGCTGCGGCAAGACAGGACACAATTCCCGCACATGCGAGGAAGAAGTAATGATAGTCAATAGTCCAAGATAACCCTGTATATCACAGTAACTTGTTGTGGTGTTAAGCTATTTATCTGCAGAGGTGTGTAAACTTAGTAGGGTGTGTCACTCGCTTGTGTGTGTCACTCGCTTGTGAACCACGTTAAGACTTTTACCGCTTTTCCCCACCCACGCGAAGCAAACTTTCACCCTTTCACTTTCTGATGGAACATAAGCTCAGTCGTCACCTGATCTGTTTCATGATTTGTAATTATCAGGATAAAGCTCCTCATGATTATGTGTAAACTAGGACAACCAACTATCAATTCATTCGTTCAATCCAAAGTCCCACCTCTTGCAACATCACTTTCTCGCCCTTTTCAGACCCTTTTAATCCTTTTTCATGACGTTTCAGGGCATCAGCGTGCGCAGCGCGCGTCACCAGTCTCTGATTGGCTGGCTTAGAAGACACAGCATGTGATTTCTTTTATTTGTGCTGACCAATTAGAGCGCTTCCGTCTTGCTACAAGCCAATCAGAACGTTTCTGTCAACTCAAGATCTCGAAGCTCCGCTCCGGGTCGCTCCGCTTCGATGAATCATTTCTCAGCACGTAGCGCCGCACCGACCGCACCGAATCCACCAACTTTTCCTCTCACCCAAGCTTGCCCTGCAGACACGATGCCGATCGACGACGAATGGGCCGTTGAATCCGGTTGCGCCGGATGTCGCAGGCAGCAGTCCGACTTGGCCGGTGACCAGTCCCTGAACCGCTGCTCTAGATGCCACTGCGTTTCCTACTGCTCCAAAGAATGCCAAACCGCCCACTGGACTACACACAAGCCTAACTGCAAGCGACCAAACTACGTCATTGAGGCTTGGGTCTGCAAGAGCCAGATCGTCAACTCGCCGGTGCGCCGCGTCTTGTCATGCCCGGCAACAGCCCCGTTCGAGAAGCTGCACCACGCATTGCAAATCGCATTCAGCTGGGCTAATACACACGGATGGGATTTTGTTGTCAAGGATCCAGATTACGATCCCGGCGACGGCGAGGCAGAGTTTCAGAGGATGATGAGGAAAATGTATCGGATGGGTTTCATGGAGACTGGTGACTCTAACGACCCAAGAGAGTACTTGCTGCGGATCAGGGCCCCAGAAGATCCCATGGGGCAAATGCTCAAGGTCGATTTGGCACTCGGCCATGCGAGACGGGAGCACCCGCGCACGCCCGAAAAGACAAGCACAAAGATCAAGCTATACGAGGTCTTCGATAAGCCCGAGTACAGAGACTGCGAGTGGGCTTACACGTACGACTTCGGCGACAACTGGGAACACGATATCAAGCTCATCGACCGCACGAGGCCAACTTCGCACTTCTCATGCGTGGGTGGAGAAGGCACTGGCATCGCCGAAGACGCGGGCGGAGCCCGGGGATGGGAGGAGCTGAAGGAAGCGTATCGCGCCGACAATCCGACCGAAGAGCAGAAGGAAAAGATGCATTGGTACGAGACACATGCGAGTAACGCCAACAGAGATGGCCTGAGAGGGGGAAGAGCCGACAGGTGGTCCAAGGCGCAGGTTAACAGGCTTCTCGCTGAAGCTGGTCTGTGATCCTCATGACTGTCTTTGGATGTTTATGGATAGCTTCATGTTGTTGCTTTCAGAATTTTTGCTTTGGTTATCAAAACTCAACGCAACGACTTCAAGACCCTTGCGAGTGGAAACAAGTAAAGCAAGCTTGAGAAGAAGACCTGGCCATGTCTTCCACGTCGCGCAGTCTAGGCGGAAAATGAACGCGTAGATAGCTCGACTATATGCTCAATTACAGCCTTTTCTTCCAGATCCGTAAGCTTGCGCGAGTTGGCTGGAATATCGCGTCGTGCAGGCTTACCGACACGTCGGTTTTGCAATGTTGAACGCTGCACGTTGTAGATCTTTGCCGCAGCTCTAACGCTTAGATTTCTGTTTTCCTGGAGAGCTTCGAGGGCTAAATTGATCCTGGCTTCGTATCGAGTGGATTCCATTTTTCGTGGTGGAGGAATTTGGTGTTGTAGATAGAAGAGGCGCATCGCGGTGGAAAGTGGCCATCTCGCTTGTGTGGCCATCTCGCTTATGAAGTACGTTAAATTATTTCAAACCCTATTTTGGTCGTATATCCTGCAGCTGCCCCTCGTTCTGATGACGAAGGCAATGCGAACACAAGTCTCTTCCTTTTTACCACAGGGGACTCCCTAGTCTTAATCAAGACCTTTCGTAAAGCATAGCTGCAAAAAAGCCAAACTTCGGGCGCCCCCCTGCGACTATGATGCTGATGTAACGGCGGGCCTCTTCCTCTAAGGATCTAAACACCAAAGAGGGGTGGTAAGCCGTATAGGGTTTGCCTTGAGTGGGTACAAAGAGATGGTTGATGATGATGGATTTATAGACCGTCCCAGCTGCCGAAGGCAGCTATGCGGCGTACAGCCGGCCTTTCCATGCCCACTAGACCTGTTTTGGGCCTAGCAAGCCTGTAAGGCCTGGCCTGTTCTCTATCTGCCCTACATACCTCTACATACATGAATGAACCTACGATAAGGATAAGCGCTACTTTCTTAATATTTAAGTGGCATTTAAATATTTGGTTCGTTGATCATTCTGTGGTGGTTGGAAGATTCCCCCCATCGGCCTCCGCGGACTATAGGGACAAGGAACGCTAACCTACGGTAATCTACATTAGGATCCCGGTTCATTCAAGGGTAACGTGTTTCACCAGTAACCTGCGCACCCCAGTGACCTGCGCACCCCACCAAACCCAAGACGCGTCTTCGCGCAAAAACAAACATGGCACCACCACAACTTTCTCAATCACTCCAAAAAGAAGCGAGATTAGCTCTTGCCTCCCAAGCCTTGCAAAGGAACCCAAATCAGAGCCGACGCGCTATAGCACGGTCGTACGGTGTTCCAGAATCAACCCTACGGACGCGTCTCTATGGCACCCAAGCTAAACACGAGTTACCTTCACTTAAGCGAAAGCTGCAGCCATCTGAAGAGCAGGCTTTAGTTGAGTGGGTCCTCAGCCTCGATCGACGAGGATTTCCGCCCCAGATAATCGACGTACGAAGAATGGCAGACTCTTTGCTCGCCGCGCGCGGCCAGAATCCCCCACCTCAGCCAGTAGGTAAGAACTGGGTATCTCGCTTTATCAACAACCAGCCCAAGCTCAAAACGAAATGGAATCGAAAGTTCCATTCACAACGCGCCAAATGTGAGGACCCGGCCACGATTGACGCGTGGTTCAAGCGTGTACAAGAGACGCGTCAGTCGTACGGCATTCTCGACGACGACATCTACAATTTTGACGAGACAGGGTTTATGATGGGTGTAGTTGCGACGTCTAAGGTCGTTACAAGCTCTGATACGATCGGCCGAGCAATTGCCGTGCAACCAGGAAACCGTGAGTGGACAACAGTAATCGAGGGCATCAACGCGTCTGGCTGGGCAATTCCGCCGTTCATCATCCTAGCAGGGAAGGTCCACCAGTCAAACTGGTATCGAGAACTACCGGCTGACTGGGTAATTGCTGTAAGCGATAATGGCTGGACAACAGACCATCTTGGATTTGAATGGATCCAGCACTTCAATACGCACACAGAGTCCTGTACAAAGGGAGCCTACCGCCTACTCATCCTCGATGGCCATAGTAGTCATGCAACGCCAGAATTCGACAACTACTGTAGCGCAAATAACATAATCACACTCTGCATGCCTGCGCATACATCTCATCTTCTCCAGCCGCTTGATGTAAGCTGCTTCTCCCCCCTCAAGCGCTCGTACGGCCAAGAAGTTCAGAAACTCGTTCGCCAAGGAATCCATCATATTGATAAGGATGACTTTCTCTCCATATACTCGAAGGCACGCCCATCAGTCTTCACAGATCAAAATATCAGAAGCGGCTTCCAGGCTACAGGACTTATACCACACGACCCACAACGCGTCTTATCGTCGCTTACCGTCACCAAAACACCGTCCCCACCAGGCACAGCTAGCGGACAAGCACCCCAATGGACGTCAGAAACACCTCATACTCTAGTCCAGCTAGAGCATCAGGCTCGGCTTATACGGGATCTTATCCAGCGCCAATCACAGAGCCCGACAAGCCAAGCATTTAGTCAACTTGTAAAGGGATGTCAGATGGCGATGCATTCGGCTGTAATACTTGCAAAGGAAAATTCGGAGCTTCGTACAGCGAATCAGCGGCGAAAACAAAAGCAGCAGTACCGGCGAAGGTATATTGCTCAAGGAGGTGCTCTACAGGCTCAACAAGGGCAGTTCTTAGTCCACGGGATAGAAAATGGGGAGGAAGAGGCTGAACGACGGGAGGCGACAGCTATACGACAACGTGCGCCGCCGACGTGCAGCAATTGTCATTTACAAGGCCATACGATCCGCCGATGCCCTAGTAATCAAAGAGTAGTTAGATAGGCATTTTACTTGAATTCAAGGCGTTGTGGTGGGAAATTTGCGCGAAGACGCGTCTTGGGTTTGGTGGGGTGCGCAGGTCACTGGGGTGCGCAGGTTACTGGTGAAACACGTTATTGCTGAATAGCAACGTGTCCATTCAATAAGGCAGTGTAGTTTTGTAACGAATGTGAGGCGCATAATTGCTTATTATGCAGGGGATAATACAGGGACTGTAAGAGCCGTGTTTGGTGAGAATAAGCAAATAAGTGATGGCGCATGGTCCTGCGAGCCTCAAAATGGGAACCAGTTCGCGAAAACTGACGGTGGAAAATCTGGTTGTTCTTGTACTAATGAGTGGCGCTGGCTATAGATATTTACACTATAGCCGAGGTAAGCTTAACTAAATCAGGCATTAAGGCATTGATCAGCTAACGATTGGGCTCATGTTCCATCAGATATCATGCTGCCAAATTTACGATTTTTGGGGAGAAACACGGTGCGCAGCTCACTGGTGAAACAAGTTAACATATAACGGAGGTGGTTGAGCTCATTTTCCATCAGGATTAAAACGGGCATCGACGTCTCGGAAATATCTCCAGAGTGGCTAATGATCCTAATGGCGCATTGGAGCTGGTAGGTGTCTTATTCCGCTCAATTAAGCAGTATGGTGACCTCAGCTTGGGTGATGACTCGTTGATGACTCAGCCCAGTGGACAGAGCGAGGGAGCGAGAGACCCATCAGCTGCGCCTCTCGACAACAATCACCTATCAACAACCACCACCGCCAATCCCGTCACATCCATCACATCTATTTGCATTTCCCATCTCCATCATCTTTCTTGTCGGACGGGTGGGTGCTCACTCGCATGTCTACGTAGCAGAGCCGACGCGACGGCCAAGGTGCGCCCCCATGCGGACCCGATGATGGCAAAGCAGGCCAACTGGCCAGCTCTACTCGCAACGCAGGGCCTTGCGAAAGAGCTGGGGTCCGTCTATTGCCTCTCCGGCCCGTTTCGCTGCGGCCTCCTTCGCTCGTCGCGCGGCGCTGTTCGGAGAGCCGAGGCTGCTCCTCCCAAAAGCCTGGGCGGGTGGGATCGCGCTCTCGAGGGCGCGGGCTTCTTGTTTATTCTATTCCTCCTAATATCTAGCAGTATGCGTATCGCTAATCGCTCTCTTTAACAGGGCATACACATCCTCGGTCATGGCGTCGATTGTGTCCGCTACGCCCGTCATTGCCGAATGGCGTTGCAGCCAGAAGGATAACGCCATTCATTATCTTGGCTACGCCGTCCCGGACCAAGAATGCCGTGTGATCGCTGACATCGCCTTCCAATCCAACAAAAACGCTGCCAAGTTCAAGATCCGCGTACCTATCCTTCTCGAGGCTTTCACGCGCGTCACAAATCTCATCCTATTCATTGACCCGGAGCAAATACTTAGTATGAAGAGGGACGCTGCCGGTAACGGGATCCCAAAGCTAGTCGAAACAGCGATGGTCACAAACCGGGTGTGCACCTCATCACACGACATCAGCGCCCTCCGCTTCTCCCTCGCCCGGCTACCACGCGTTGTCGTTCCTAAGGGCACGCTCCTAACACCACGCAAGGACTCCAACGCAGCGGTGCTATCGCTGCTCAAGTCCCTCGCACGTAGCACTCAAATTACACTCTACCTGCCGCTTGACAACGACGACATCGGGAAGGCGCTGGACGACCTTTGCGCCGCGGCGGGTCGCACCAATCTCCATACACTGGCCGGCGATAATCTGAAGAGGCTATACGGCGGCAAAGGCGGGGTGATCCTTGACTGTGAGAGCGACGATACTGACGAGCGGTCTCCGAGTCCACCATCGTATGATGAACTCGGGCCAACGCCACCGCCTCCGCCCCCAGAGGAACAGCGGCTGCGCAGAGCAAGCAAAGACCTAACGCCGGTCGCTCCTGCGAAGAAAGCAAAACTCGACGACGTCACCGAGAAGACTCGAAGCACTGTCGCAGTCAGCTCGATTACCGATCTTGCTCAGCAAGTGGATGCACTTCGCCGAGAGGTGCGGCAGTCGGATGAGCGGCTCGATGAGCGGTTGGGCCAGCTTCGCTCCAAACTACTCGGCGAGGTGGAGGAGCGCATGAATGAGCTGCGCACCGAGTTCGAGGACGAGCTGCACGGTCGGTTAGAGGACGTCAGGACCGAGATGGAAGGCTTTACGCATGAGCTCATTGACGACCGGTTGCTTGATATCAAATGTGACGCTGAAGATTTTGTACGAGAGAGGCTGGACGAGGCCGAGCACGATTTGAAGATGCGTATGAAGCGTGCCAACATTGTACTAGAATTCAGCAGTGATGATGAGTAAATGAATATTCATGTCGGACGAGCAACTCCACGCAAGTGTTTTATGATATATGCAGGGGTCGACCGCTCCAAGGGTCGATCGCTCCAAGGGTCGATTCAGCACCAACGCAAAGTTCGCCGGGTAAGTTGCTGTTGAGGGTGCGTTCGACTTGAGTGAGTTGAGTTGAATTCATTTACCCTGACCCATCGCCCGAAACGATATGCAGGCTACAGAGTAACGTGGTTCACCACCGAGGGGGCCACCCCAGCGAGCGGGCCACCTCCCCACCAACATCGCACTTTGATCTCAAGTTACTCAACACAACACAAAAATTTCAATAAACTAGTAGCGATCCTAGATTACTCACTATCTGTTACCTCCTCTGTACAAGTCCGTCTGTTGTGCCCAGTCTTGCCGCAGTTCCCACAGCGCCGCTGAGCGCTCTGCCCACCCTCTGCGCGAGCCCTCTTAGAGGGCTGTTTCACTGCCCTCCGCCCCCCTAGCACCCTCAGAATTGGCCAGCTGACCGCCCTCATCAATTACTAACCTGCCCTGATTCTGTACGTACTTCCTTTTGTGCTGTTTCTTCTTGTCCGCAGCCTCTGTAGCCTTCTGAAGGGCAGAGTATTCCTCGCGTATTAATACGGCAGAGTGCACCATTAACGACGCACCTTTAAAGAGCGATTGAAACGGTTCAAGCACCCCTGTGGGTGAGGAGTTGCAATGTCGCCTTATCCACTCGCGAATTAGCCCTTAATAGGGCCTACGTTGCTAGGAGTTTTGGATTCCCGCGGGGTGGCCTCTGGTGCGGGCGGTGTAGGCGTGCGAAGCTTGACTTTGTGACGGGACGGGACGGACCAATCAGCTCATGACGAAACAGATTACGTAATCCTTCACCGGATCGTCACCGATCCGATTGACAAGACTGTGGACACCCTGCTTGCGTCCCTGTGGTCCGTTGAGGCCGACGGGGTGTAATCATCATCATCATCACTACTGTCTCCAAGCGCTTAATCGCTAAACCCTAACTGCCACGCGAACCGTTTATCTGTTCTCCACTTCCATCACCTGCATCTGGTGGCGATCTTAAGTGGCAAATAACTTTATCTACCGATAGATAAGCTGATAACGCACTTTATCTGCTATCTAATTGGCTGAATAGTAAGGGTTATCCTCGGTTAGCTGGGTGCCGTTCTCAAGTAGTAACCTTTTCTTCGCTAGCCACGGCTTTTACCTCCTCTCTAATACACCTTGCAATGGCTTCTTTAATGCCCAAATCCATAAACCACTTATCCGGCCGCTTCCTAATACTCGCAAGGTCCTCGCACTGCTCTAAAAAGAGCTCCTTCGCAGCCAGAAACGCGTTCCTTCGGTAAGTCCCACCCGCCCGCCTGAGCAAGTAATCCATGAACTCCGCCAGCTCATCGTCTCTAACGGTGCCCACTAGATTGACGGGTGATGACACGAGCAACACTGCCGGCAGCGGCAGCGCTTGATCCAGACTCTCTGGCGGCGTCTGAGGACGCTCCTGCGATGATGACGGCGCCGGCCCAGCGCCCTGATATATATTGATGTTCGTCGGCGTTGTAGGGCAGCTATCACCTCTCCAGACACCAGGCCGCTTGCTACTCTTCTTTGACAGCTCACGGTCCAGATAATCGGCGATAAGAGAGGCTGGAGGCGTCTCTTCATCAACTTTCGGATCGCGCCCGTACGCCTCAGCCCACGTCCTAATATTAGATCCGGTGAGAGGTACGTGCTTCTGATGAATGATGTAACACCAGCGGTCGCGGTTGCGGCAGCTGTTACTCGTGCAACGCCATTTATCACTCACTCTCGTCCAGAAGGAGCCATTGGCGACCGTGTCAGCCATGGCCTCCGCAAGAGGAGCATCGACTGTAGTGCTCGTATCGATATTGGCAGGGCTAGCCAGCACAACGGCAGTAGACGGCTCATCTACAGGAGCTTGGCCCTCTTGGTATTTCCAGACGAGAGAGACGCGAGCCTCGACATCATTAACACCAGCCGGCGCGCCGTTCACCAAGTCCTCCAGCTGTTCGTCAACATCTGCGAACGTCGGGCTGCCGGGCTCCAAAGAGAACGTAGTTGTGAGCCTCCTGTACGACACATGGACCGTAGCGGAGCCAAACACCTCATACACGTGGCCGCGAGGGAGTTGAGTCCGTAATAAGCGCTCCTTGTCAGCCTGGATCCGGTGCTCATAGAGAGCCTGTAGCCGGCAGTCGACGTTTCGGTACGTATGTTTATATATTGCAGTGCTACGCTGACCAAGTTTCGCAACCATCGTTACCGTGTAGGTTATTATATTCTCTGGTTTAGGCTCTAGGCTTTTGCGGAGGAGCCCGCGAGACGGTGCGCGCAACGCCTTGCCCCGCCGGCCCCGCCGACCACGCCTGTACGGCTTGCGACTCCGGCTGCGTTAAATCCTGCGTTTCATCATCGTTGATGAGGTCAATGGCACCGTGGATAACTTGGGTAAGGGCCTGCGAGGGCTCCTGCGACTCCTGCGAGTTGATGGGAGTCCATGGAGGCGGCGGAGGGAAGGACTCGCTCAACTCCTCACCGGCGGCTGCAGCCACCTGAGTAGCCGTTTCTGCGACCTCTAGAGGCACTTTCCTGGCCTTCTTCACCCTCTTGGAGGTTGAAGGAGGCTCCTCCTGCTTCGCAGCCTCCCTGCGCTTGGCGGAGGGCTTGGGCGCGCGCTTTGGACGGCTTCCTTTGGGCGGCATGATATACAACACCAAGAAAACGTATGAGACGACAAACTTGACGGGGTTTGGCAGGGGTTGGACGCATTGTATCCACGTATATCTATTTTGTGTGAGGTTCGCTTACGTTGATGTTCCTTGCAGATAACTTAGCGCCGCGCCGGGTCCCGCATAAGCCGAACTTGCAAGCCCCTGTATGTCATGCGCAAAAAGCAGACGATGTCCGATCACCATTCCAGCTCTTTCCTGCTACCACCATCGCTACAAGCACTCTGCTGCAGCATGTCCGATCTGCCCCAGTCGTAGATACCACCCCGTTCAACAAACGATTTCTTGTCCCAGACAACCTGCTTCATAGCTTCCTTGACGCCGACTTGCAAAATGGACTCGCTCTTTGTCATCACACCTTCTCCCTTGTCGAGGAAACACATGTACTCATCCAGGAGCAAGTAGCTGCCGGCCATAGACTGGTTATCCTCCGGCACGTAGCACGGAATATGTTTATGCCGGTTGCAGAACGTCCGCCATTGTTCATCGGTCACCAAGAAGGTCCTCGCGTCTCGCTTTCGCGTCTCGTCATCGTTCTCGCCAGCCACGATGAGACACTGGAATACTTTCCATCGGAACGGAGCCAGCCGTTCGATGTTGGCGACCATGTCTTCGTCCCAGTTGTGCGTGTTGACGACGGTATTCAACTTGAACTTGATTCCGTATTTCCTGCACCACGCGGCAATGCGAAACAGCCGAACGACGTTCCCTCCGTCGTCGCCACGACCAATCTTTTTGTTCGTCTCCGGATCAAATGAGTCGCACGACACGGCTAGGATATCCAACCACTGGCAGTTGTCTCGCAGCCACTTTTCCCGGATCTTGCTGCCATTGCTTACGATGCTGGTACTCTCGACGCTTAGCTCATCCTTACAATAGCGGAGCAATTCGGTGAGCAGCTGAGGGTAAAGGAAGGGTTCTCCGCCCGCAATGTTGAGCTTGCGCATGCCGGCCTTTTTGAGCAACCGTAGACCGCGTTTTGCCTCGTCGACAGGAAGGACGTACGAAGAGGTGTCCGTGTGGAAGCAAAAGCCGCATGTGTAGTTGCATTTGCGAGATGGGAAGTAGTTCACGGAAACCGGGGCATCCGGTCCTTTCGATGGGTCTGCGGGTGGCTTGTTGATGGCGATCGGTCTAAAGCGTTTCTTGACTCGGTTGGACGCGAAAACGGCGCAGAGGACGATGATGAAGAGGCATGGGGCAGCCGGTACATTTGCCAGAAGTGATATGATAGGCATGACTAGGGACGGGGTGACTGCGCGTCGGAAAATACCTGACAATAACTAGGTGTAAAATCGGTCTCTTCAGCACTGGACGGGATGCGGGAAAGTCGGTGATTGTCGCAGACGTGGTTACTTAGAAATGCTTGATATTTAATTGGCTTAGGGACGTGCACGTGTCCGCGCCAATTTCATACCGAATTCGCAGGGAGGGGGTCCTGGGTCACACTGTTGAATCGTATAAAGTGGGGTGTTGATTCTATAGTGTGCCAGCTAAGGGAGGAAGCATACACAGCCAATGACTGCAACCCGGCTAATCCTCGGCCTCCGCTCATCCGCACGAACCTCCGACGCGTCCGAGTACGACTGACCTCTCGGCCTACCAACACCATGGAGACTGCTCCCACCATCCCCACTCCCCGCAGCTTCGCGGTCATTTTCGTCCTTGGTCCGTGTCCTTGGGCCCTCTAAGTTACCTGGCCCTGCTCTAACGAATGTTCAGGAGCACCTGGCGCCGGAAAAGGAACACTCTGCACTCATCTCGCGCAAACGCACAACCTGACGCACTACTCTGTCGGTGATAGCCTCCGCAGTTGGATGCGCGAAAACCGTACCACCTCACTCGCAGTCCAAATCCAAGACAAGCTCGACAATCAGGGATTTCTTACCTCTAACGATTTGAACCCGTTCATCCGCCAGGCGATCAAGGACGCGATCTACCGAGATGAACCGAAGTCCCACGGCATTCTAGTCGACGGGTTTCCGCGATGCATCGAGCAATTAGAGTCCTTTAACACATGGCCGTTCCAGCACGACTTGCCACTTAGTGACGGTGGGGCCAGAGTAAATGCGAAACCGGACATCGTACTATCTATCGACGTTACCATGAAAAATGCGAAAGCGAGATACGTAGCCCGAGCGCGCGATAGCAATGACAGCAAGGAGAAGTTCGAGAGGCGTTTCACGGAATATGAGGTGGAGACTAAGCCGGTCGAGGAGGTGTATCGGCAGCGTGGTATCCTGATCGATGTGGGTATCAAACAGTCTGCACGGAAAGGGTGAGATACTAACGGGTGTAGGTTGATGCAAATGGGAGCAAGGAGGAGAACATCGATAAAATGATGAAGAAGCTTGAAGAAAGTGAGCTGTGGCAGAAGATTGTCGTTGAAGGAAGGAGCGCCTCTTCTCGTGTGAACGGCATAAGAAGAGTATTGAGTAACAAAGATACGAATCCTTAGGTTGCTGGTATTTCGAGAGTTGCTGCGAGACAACCTGTCGAATTTGGGTGGGCCTCAGGCCCGAACTCGGTGAGGTCAGAAGAAAGAATCGAATTTCTGCCTGTCCTTCGAACTAAAGGAGAATGAGTGTCCTTAAATACATGACTCTGAAACAGTATAACCGAGCAATTGAGAACCTCCGAGGAAAAGTAGAAGATCTGAGGTGTAGGGAATACCGAGGAAGGAATCAATATAGAGCCTAAGGAAGCAATGATAAGTGTTGCCTAAAAAACAGGGGATTCTGGCTGACACAACCTTATGTGCACACGTACACGGTACGTAGGCGGCGCGGGAAAGGAGCGCCAAGCCAGCTCTCTTGCGTCCTTTTCTAGACCGTTGACCCAGCCTCATCGCCAGGCATCACCGTAGCAAGAGCCATTAAATACCCGTTTTTCGTCTAACGTGTTTCACCACCGAGCCGTCCAAACCACCGAGCCGTCCACTTCCTCACCAACATCACACTTTGAACTCAAGTTATTCAACACAACACAAAAACTTCAATAAACTAGTAGCGATCCTAGATTACTCAGTACCTGTTACCTCCTCTGTACAAGTCCGTCTGTTGTGCCCGGTCTTGCCGCAGTTCCCACAGCGCCGTTGAGCCCCCTGCGCGCCCTCTGCGCGAGCCTTCTTAGAGGGCTGTTCGCCGCCCTCTGCCCCCCCAGCGCCCTCAGGATTAGATAGCTGACCGCCGTCTACCATTGTTAGCGTGCCCCGATTCTGTACGTACTTTCTTTTACGCTGTTTCTTCTTGTTTGCGGCCTCTGTGGCCCTTTGAAGGGCAGAGAGTTCGTCGCGTACTAACACAGCAGAGTGCACCATGAATGACGCGCCTTTTACGAGCGATTGAAGCGATCCACGCGCCTCTGTAGGTGAGGAGCTGCAATACTGCCTTATCTGCTGATAAAGTAGCCTTGATTGGGCCTCTAATTCGCGCATATTGCTGGGCGTTCTGGATTCCCATGGGGTAGCCTCTGGTGCAGCCGGTGTAGGCGTACGAAGCCTGACATCAACCTTCGATAACACCACCTGCGGGTCGAGCGGCACCAAGCCAGCTCCTCGGAAGCTTGCACAGATATTCTCCTTTGTGAACACCTTGTAATAAGCTGCCTTGTACGCCTGTATGAAGGCTGGTTTGTCGATTTTTGTGGCCATCAAGCGCGCCAAGCCTGAGATCTGAGAGCGGTACGCCCGCTTTAACGGCGAGAAAATGCCCACATCAAGCGGCTGCAGGAGGTGCGACGAATGCGACGGCATACAGACGGTAATAATCTTCTCCTCCTTGCACAGATCCTGGAACTCAATTGAGTTGTGGCTCTCGTGGCCGTCGATTATGAGCAGCCGGTACCCTCC
Source organism: Macrophomina phaseolina (assembly GCA_020875535.1). Taxonomy (NCBI): domain Eukaryota; kingdom Fungi; phylum Ascomycota; class Dothideomycetes; order Botryosphaeriales; family Botryosphaeriaceae; genus Macrophomina; species Macrophomina phaseolina. The sequence goes on along the minus strand of JAEQDS010000062.1, from coordinate 91,770 downwards.
TACAGTACGCGACTTTGTATGCGCGTTAAAGTGCTTTAACCACGCAACTCCAAGCTCATTTGTCGTCCAGCCGTTGGCGCTGACAGCAACAACCCAGTCCTCCATGCCAGAGGTGTCCTCGTACCAAGTGTTAATGTGGTTCTTGCCGGCGAAGATCGTAAAGGGTGGGATCGTCCAACCGAGCGCGCTGATCGCGTTAATAACTGAAGTCCACTCGCGATTGCCTGGCTGGATCGCTTTTCGTTTTCCGCGCCTTTCAGAGCCTGTAATAACTAGCAGAGAGCCTATTACGCCCATCATAAAGCCAGTTTCATCAAAGTTGTACGTATCCTCGTCTAGGATGCCGTACTTCTCCTTCACAGAGCGAACGAGGTCGAACCACCGCTCGATAACCACTGGGTCCTCGTTCAAGGCTCGCTGGCGATCGTACGCGCGAGTCCAGCACGTTTTGAGCTCATCTCTGCGGCTGATGAACCTGTCTGGCCAGTTCTTGCCCACGGTACCCCCGTCGCGCTCTGCCAGCAATTTGTTGGCCATATCACGTAGTATATCCTTGGAGGGCGGAAACCCTCTCGAATCCAGGTCCAGTATACGCTCGACAATCGCGCCTTCTTCATGTTTGGTAAGCTTCTTGCCGTTAGGTACAGCTTCTGCGCGTGGTACGGCACCTGCGCGTCGGTCGCGTACGGTTGATCGGGGAGCAAGGTACTCGCGACAGGTAGCTCTTTCGCTGTGCGACGCGTGGGTATCAATAGATTGGATAGCAAGGTTAATATACTGAGTTTTCTGGGATGATTTCATAGCGTTGTGGTGATGCATCGCGTTGAGTTTTCATCCGATGCGTTTTTGGTGAGGAAGTGGACGGCTCGGTGGTTTGGACGGCTCGGTGGTGAAACACGTTAACCGTATTTTTATCGACTAAATCCTGCCTAGCTTGAATCGTTAGCGTCCCGCACTTCTAAATCCGCCTTTTTTTTTTTTTTTTTTTGCCGCTTCTTGCGTCTCGTTGCGGCCTCGTTTGCCCTTTAAAGATTCGCGGCTTCCGCCTGCAAAAGGACAGCCGAATGCGCTATTATTACCGTAACCTATTCACGATTGCCTGACTGAATAGTCTTTAATCGAGTACGTTGCTCCGATGCTGTAACAACCATTCCAGCTGCGATCATGTCCATAAGGAAGCCGGCTTTGTTGAAGTTGTACGTGTCTCCGTCCACGATCCTGTACTTCGCGATAGTGTTCCGGACGAGCTCGAACTATTGCGCGATGAGCTCTAAGTCCTCGCATTTCGCTCGCTGGTAGTCGTACTTGCGATTCAGAGGCGTTTTAAGCCCGGGAGTCCGTTTTACGAAGTTGGAGGGCTAGTTCTTGCCAACGGTACATCCGGCGCGGTTAGTGAGTAGCTTATTTGCCATATCTTCAACAGCACTCAACCGCGGCGGACATCCTCGCGAATCTAGGTCGAGAATGCGTTGAACAATTACAGACTCCTCGGGATCGGTAAGCTTTCGCGAATTGGGCGTGCAATCGCGTCGTGAATGGGTCCCGTCGCGTCGTCGCTTAAGAGTTATTCAATTGACGTGGTACGTCTCCGTAGCGCCCCGATTACTCAGAATTCTGCCTTGATCGATAGCCTGCTTTGCTAAGAATAGACGAGATTCATATAAGGGAGATTGCGCGTGGTTTGGTTGTTGCATGGTTGATAGAAGCTAAGGTGACGCGTTTTGTTGATGGGGTGGTCCGCTCGCTTGGGTGGTCCGCTCGCTTGTGGGATACGTTATAGTTTCTGCGCAGAGGGGGTTCCTGCGCACCCCACCACAACGCGTAGCAATCAAACTATCGCGATTTCCTACAACACCACATAATTTACTATGGATCCTCGAGAGCAGGCTATTGAGCTAGCTATCTCTGATCATTGCGCAGGCGCGTACCCTAGAAAAAGAGCTGCTGCTAAGGCGTACGGTATCCCTGAATCCACGCTTCAGAATCGCATGAATGGCGCGTCAAACAGCGCGATCAGCCATCAACACCAACAGCGATTAAGCCCTCAGCAAGAAGACTTTCTCGTTGAATGGATACTCGAAGAAGACGCGCGCGGCTGTCCTCCCTCACACGCTCGAGCTCGAGAAATGGCGAATCGAATTCTACGGATGAACGGCGATCAGCAACCTGTTGGCAAGCTCTGGCTCCTACACTTCATTAAGCGCAATCCACGCGTCGCCTCTGTTGTTGGTAGAAAGCTCGAAGCTCCTAGAGCTGAAGCCGCTACACCAGCTCAGGTGCGCGCGTTCCTAGAGCTCTTCGAGCGTACGAGACAGAGGCTCAACATTCGGCTGGAGGATATACACAACATGGATGAGACTGGAGTAGCGCTAGGCGTATGTACGAACACCCTGGTCCTCGCCAGATCATCTAAAAAGAAGACTTATATCAAAAGTCCAGAGAATCGCGAATGGGTCTCAATAATTGAGTGTGTTTCGGCGACTGGCAAGAAGCTCCGGTGTGTGGCTATCTTCAAAGGCCAGTCTCTACAGACCACCTGGTTCCCAGCTGAGTCTATCCCAGATTGGCTCTATACTACGTCTGAGAATGGCTGGACTTCAAATGAGATTGGCTGCGAGTGGCTACGGCGCGTATTCATTCCTGAGACTTCTACGACTTCCAGTTCGACCACGGCTGCTAATTCTTGACGGCCACGGCAGCCATGTCAGCATAGATTTCTGTCGAACTTTAGTGAGGCCCCTTAGCCTCGTATCAAGTGAGGTCAGAATAGAATCTGAATTTCTGCCTTCAGTTTCTGCCTTCCGTTTTTCTGCCTTCTAAAGAGAGCAATCTACTGCTTGCTTAAATACATGAGGTTGTGAATACCGATCCTTAGTACCGAAAGAATGTTCGCGCAAGTACTTGCGTAATATCTGGTGGCTGTGTCTGAGGTTATTGAGGAGGTGGCAAATCTCATGATCTGTACCTTGATTCCTGACAATTTCTTATGGACCTGCAAACAGCATCAGATCCACCTCCTCTTTCTGCCTCCTCATTCCACACACGTCCTGCAGCCTCTAGATCTCACAGGCTTCTCAGTCGCCAAGTCAAAGTACCGTCGTCGAATTCTCGAGCTCTCTACGCTAGACGATGCAGCACCTGTTAAGAAGGAACGCTTTATCACCTGCTACGAGCATGCTAGGTAGGAAGGCCTTACAGAACGAGTGATTCGAGCAGGCTGGCGAGCCGCTGGCCTATGCCCATTCAACATTGACCACGTATTACAATCGTCACAAATCTCTCACAGGCCCATCACGCCTCCGACCCAGATCCGGCCTCATTCGCCTACGGAGAGCTTCTTTAGGACGCCCCAGAAGCCTCACGATTTCTATTACGCTCAGCAGCAGCTTCAAAAGTCAGAGAAAGTCACGCGTAGGACTCGGTTGGTGCTCCAGAAAGCAGGCAAGGCGCTTTCAGCTGCAAACACAAGGGCTGCAGCGCTCGAGGGAGAGAATTCTAGGTTGAAACACCAACTTAGTATTACTGTCAGACTAATTTGCCTTACTGCCTCAGATCAGCATCTACTCTTTGCCACCTCCTCACTACTCCTCATCTTCACAAGCTTCGGATAGCAATATCGGCTTCTATTCTCCTCGGTTATTCAAGCACTTATTTATGTATATAAGCAAGCCTACTTGCCTCCCTCTCAGGGGACAGGCAGAATCTACTCTCTTTCTGACCTCACTACTCTTCACTCACCCAAATCCAACGGTTTATCATTAGTTTCCTTCCATTGCAGTGTCTGCCTGTAGAGTAGGAGGTATATCCGCCTGTATGTGGGGGTTTTCCTGGTTCTCGGCCTCGGCCGTGTGTTGGGAGCGATTAAGCCCTGGCTTTCTTCTCGTGGGTTCCTCTTCCCTTATTCTCTTCCGGGACCCTACCAGGGTCCATCCATTCTGTGTTGGCTTTTGGGCTGCTTGGGGTTGTTCCCTGTAGTTTCCTGGTGCGGCCAGCCGGGCTTGGGTTGCTCTAGTCTGGTGGGCCTTGCGCGCTGGGCATGAGTTACTCCAGGCTGTATGTTTTTGGGAGCAGTTTGCACACTGCGTTGTCTCCTTTCCGCACTCCCTTGTGTTATGGTTGCCTGCACACTGGCCGCACTTTTGCTCTTTCCTACAGTGGGTAGCAATGTGGCCATAGGCCTGGCACTTAAAGTATTAGGTTACTGTGAAGTTCGCACTATAGTACTGTGCTGTGTGTAGGGCAAAGTTGCAAATAAGTCCTTTAGCGATAATATGGTTGGCTATCTCGGGGTCTATGGTACTGAGGATGATTGCGGAGTGTGTTTTCCCTTCTGGGAGCTTCTTCTTCGGCCAGGCTAGCTTGCTAATGTGCAGGCCTGGATGTAAGACCAGGTTTTGCTCCTGTAGGGCCTTAGTGGCCTGGGGATCTGTGGTGTCAATTCCCTTGATAGGGATATTGTGGACCAGCACTGAGTATAGTTGCTGATTTGGGCGGACCTCTTTTCCGAGCCCAGCGGTCCACTCCCGGTCCTGGAGAAGGGCTGTCCTTGTTTGTGTGTCCGGAACAAAGATCCGAATGTCCCCACTGGGGAGCTTTCTAGCAGCGAGTACCCTTTTGCAAGCTAGGCCTTTTCCTGCCTGGATCTTTTGAATGATGGTTTCGTTTGAGAGGTTCACTTCTTCCTGTCTGTTTGCTTCATCTGGAAGTTGGAGGGTGATTTCTGTAGTGGTGGGAGGGGTAGGAGGCTTCGGGGCTGTTTGGGCTACGATGTGTGCCCAGCTTGAGCTAGTAGGTGTAGGTGCTGCCTGGATACTGCTAACCGTTTCCTGGACCTGTTTAACTTCCCTTAGGATATCCTTTAGGTTCGGTTCCTTGGCCGCTGCCTCTTGGCAGATGGTAATGTGGTCCTGGAAGATTTCCTTGGCGGCGCCGAGAAAATTTTTTATCTGGCTATTGAGGGCTGAAGGTTTACCAGCGATTGTCTGGAGGGCTTTAGGATGGCATCTGCTGTTATAGCGGCTCTCTAGACATATTCTACGCTGATTTGGCCGCGCTGCAGGCTTTTGGGTGTCTGCTGGGGGCGGGTAGAGGTGGGTACTGGGAGGGGTTGTTCGGCCCTTTCCATAGTCTCAATTCCAACCACCACGTTGCTGCAGCTGCTAGGAGGGGTGTCGCTAGGGTTTTGAGGCCTGGAAGGGCCCCTAGGGGTCTCTTCTGTAGCCGTAGCTTGAGGTCTGATTTTTGGTATGTTCATGTTTTTCAAATTCTTCCTTACAGGGAGCAAATATTTACATATATTCTTTAACGTGTTTCACCACCGAGCCGTCCAAACCACCGAGCCGTCCACTTCCTCACCAAAAACGCATCGGATGAAAACTCAACGCGATGCATCACCACAACGCTATGAAATCATCCCAGAAAACTCAGTATATTAACCTTGCTATCCAATCTATTGATACCCACGCGTCGCACAGCGAAAGAGCTACCTGTCGCGAGTACCTTGCTCCCCGATCAACCGTACGCGACCGACGCGCAGGTGCCGTACCACGCGCAGAAGCTGTACCTAACGGCAAGAAGCTTACCAAACATGAAGAAGGCGCGATTGTCGAGCGTATACTGGACCTGGATTCGAGAGGGTTTCCGCCCTCCAAGGATATACTACGTGATATGGCCAACAAATTGCTGGCAGAGCGCGACGGGGGTACCGTGGGCAAGAACTGGCCAGACAGGTTCATCAGCCGCAGAGATGAGCTCAAAACGTGCTGGACTCGCGCGTACGATCGCCAGCGAGCCTTGAACGAGGACCCAGTGGTTATCGAGCGGTGGTTCGACCTCGTTCGCTCTGTGAAGGAGAAGTACGGCATCCTAGACGAGGATACGTACAACTTTGATGAAACTGGCTTTATGATGGGCGTAATAGGCTCTCTGCTAGTTATTACAGGCTCTGAAAGGCGCGGAAAACGAAAAGCGATCCAGCCAGGCAATCGCGAGTGGACTTCAGTTATTAACGCGATCAGCGCGCTCGGTTGGACGATCCCACCCTTTACGATCTTCGCCGGCAAGAACCACATTAACACTTGGTACGAGGACACCTCTGGCATGGAGGACTGGGTTGTTGCTGTCAGCGCCAACGGCTGGACGACAAATGAGCTTGGAGTTGCGTGGTTAAAGCACTTTAACGCGCATACAAAGTCGCGTACTGTAGGCGGGTACCGGCTGCTCATAATCGACGGCCACGAGAGCCACAACTCAATTGAGTTCCAGGATCTGTGCAAGGAGGAGAAGATTATTACCGTCTGTATGCCGTCGCATTCGTCGCACCTCCTGCAGCCGCTTGATGTGGGCATTTTCTCGCCGTTAAAGCGGGCGTACCGCTCTCAGATCTCAGGCTTGGCGCGCTTGATGGCCACAAAAATCGACAAACCAGCCTTCATACAGGCGTACAAGGCAGCTTATTACAAGGTGTTCACAAAGGAGAATATCTGTGCAAGCTTCCGAGGAGCTGGCTTGGTGCCGCTCGACCCGCAGGTGGTGTTATCGAAGGTTGATGTCAGGCTTCGTACGCCTACACCGGCTGCACCAGAGGCTACCCCATGGGAATCCAGAACGCCCAGCAATATGCGCGAATTAGAGGCCCAATCAAGGCTACTTTATCAGCAGATAAGGCAGTATTGCAGCTCCTCACCTACAGAGGCGCGTGGATCGCTTCAATCGCTCGTAAAAGGCGCGTCATTCATGGTGCACTCTGCTGTGTTAGTACGCGACGAACTCTCTGCCCTTCAAAGGGCCACAGAGGCCGCAAACAAGAAGAAACAGCGTAAAAGAAAGTACGTACAGAATCGGGGCACGCTAACAATGGTAGACGGCGGTCAGCTATCTAATCCTGAGGGCGCTGGGGGGGCAGAGGGCGGCGAACAGCCCTCTAAGAAGGCTCGCGCAGAGGGCGCGCAGGGGGCTCAACGGCGCTGTGGGAACTGCGGCAAGACCGGGCACAACAGACGGACTTGTACAGAGGAGGTAACAGGTACTGAGTAATCTAGGATCGCTACTAGTTTATTGAAGTTTTTGTGTTGTGTTGAATAACTTGAGTTCAAAGTGTGATGTTGGTGAGGAAGTGGACGGCTCGGTGGTTTGGACGGCTCGGTGGTGAAACACGTTATCACTACTATCATAATCCAGCCTGATCTGGAGGCGGCTCCTCGATAAGCTTCTTTCTCATGCCGCTTCTGACGGCCTCCCAGTTGGCGCTGCGGAACGTGTACTGCGCTTCTAGTTCCTGATGCGGCACGTCAGTCTCGAAATGGGCCTCGATGGCCAGATGATCATGTCCGTATGCCGTACTGGCAGGTCCACAATCACTCATCTCTCCCGTTAGTCGGGGCGACGCTAGGACAAGATCGATTGTAGAGCTGTGTCCGGCCGACTCGTACGTAACCGTGCCTCGGGGTAGTAGGCTCTGTAGGTGAAAGTCCGCCATAAAGTCGATTATCGGCGCGCCTTCTCCGCTGCGGGGCGAGCTATATACCCGATCACCTCCCCACAGCTGGTCGTGTCTGTTAAAGTCGCCGCAGATGAGGAGCTCCAGCACCCCGTTGGTTTGGCTTCCTACCTGTATGATTGCCGCTCGCAGGTGCTCAAGCACGCTGGTGAGTTCCGGGTCGTCCACGTTCTCCTTTTTGGCGACGTACACGGCTGCTACGAAAATGGTCCGGTCCCGCAGCGTAATAACTGCAGCTGTGATGTCGGAAGAGGGTACTGCGATCTGCCTAGCTTGCGTGTCTTTGCGGATCCACAACATTGAACGAACGGGATAGCGACTCTGCCGCGATGTCGTCGGCAGTAGTTGCTTCCAATATGAATGAGTGACAGGTGCTGCTATAGTCTCGCCGCCAGACTCGCGGAAGCAGTTTGGTTCTGAGATGAAAATAACGCTAAAATCGCTGATGTCTTCGTCGTTTAGTATGCTGTACTGCGCTGTTCCGTTCTTTCCCAGGTTCGCGTGAATTACTTTTAGCGGTCTACTCATTCCGCTGGCGTAGCATTTCGCGCAAGAGCTTGTCATACTCTGGGCAGCCTCTATCGTCTGCTCTATGCGGGCCCCCGCAAGAGGCGCACTTTACCGTCGTCGACGAGCAGCCGTCTTCCCTATGGCCGACGCCTGCGCACTTCGCGCACCTTTCTTCTCCTCGGCAGCGGAACTGTAGGCGGTCGTAGCTCTGGCACTTGAAGCAGCGTCTTGGGCGTGGACGGTGCTCAAACACGTTAGTATACGCCGCCTCTCCGCCTACATCGATCACTCTCCTGGCAAGGAGTGAGTCGGCCTCGCTTTTCTTAGTAAGGTAAATCACCGCCTACCAGTAGAGGCGGCTGCTTGGCTTGCTCAGCCAACGGACCTACGTTACTTCAACTTCGTTCTCCGTGCCAATCTTCTCGCATGCATCGGCGCGCACCGTAGTGCGGTCATCGTTTAGAACGGCCAACTTGTTGACATTGTCTACTTTGACTGGGTGCCACTGCCGGCCCCGGATCCTCGCTCCCCGGAAGGCCGTCTCCAGCCATCCGAGGTTCGACCTGACGAGCTCTTCGTCCTCTTCCGTCCTGAAGAAAATGCGCACTTTGGCTGCCTCGCTTGGGTTTCTCGTGATTCCGCAGCACTTGACCTCCTTGGTAGCTTCCTGACTCTCCAGCGCTGTCTGCAGCCGCGCACGGATATCCCCGGGGCTCGCGTTATCGACGTTGGCATTCGTGAGAACGAGCTCGATTGCGGGGGGCATCATTCGAGTCGAGAGACGGTCGCTTGGTTCGCGCGTACTGGGACAGCGGCGGTGGACGACGGGCTGCTGTTCGCAGGTGTCGGCGGCCCCCCTCGGAGCACGTTCGCGTACGTGGCGTTGATCTGGGACTGTGAGCTCAGATTCCTGCGCATCGATTCTACAAGCGCCGCCATCTGCTTCTCCATCTTTCCTATGCGTTCCTCCACCTTGGCCTGCGTTTCCTCAGACATCTCGAGCGCGCTGCGCAAGCGCCTGATCTCTTCTTCGTTCCTGGCCACCTGCTCCGCGAGCTCTTCGTTCCGCTCGGTAAGCCGGTCGTTCTGCGTGACAATGACATTGAGCAGGCCAACCACGTCGTCCAAAGTCGAATCGCTAGGTAGGTCGGATACGGAGGTTGCGCGAGCCCTGCGCTGTCTCGTTGGTCTGCCGGTGTGGAGGGCGCGATAGTCGGTTTGTTGGATCCCTCGACGCGCCGACGGTGACGTATCCGCCCCCATCGTCTTCGTACGCTGACATTCTTCTGGTTACTTCGCAAGAAAGTGGGTTCGTTCTTGGCGGTCTTCTCCGGTGGGTGTCGTGCTCTGCACTGAATCAAGTTCAAAGTGGGGGGGGGGGGTTTTTTTTATGGAATAATTGATGGGACACAAGCCCAATCGTTGCCTGATTTGTTTAAGCTTTCTGTAACTACTTCACAAGCGAGCCGCCCACACAAGCGGGCCGCCCACCCCACCAACTTTCTCCAGCGCGCTGTCTCTTGATTGCCATGGCTCAACCACCACGTTCCCGTTCGGCCTACAAAGAAGCTGATTTATTGCTTGCTATCCTAGCGCTTAATAGCAGCCAGATAAAAAGCGTGCGACGCGCTGCATCTACGTTCAACGTCCCTCGACCACGCTCCGGGACCGACGCGCCGGAATCCTCGCGCAAGGCGATTGCGAGCCGAATTCAAAGAAGTTCTCCAAGTTAGAGGAGGAGGTAGTTGTCAGTCATATACTAGACCTAGATTCGCGAGGGTTTGCGCCCTCTATAGCTGCTGTGCGAGCTATGGCGGATAAGCTGCTTAGTGATCGCGAGGCTGGCCAGGTTGGCTTCAACTGGCCCACGAACTTCGTCAAGCGGACACCCCGTCTTATTACCAGATTCAATCGACCGTATAACGGACAGAGAGCTCTATGCGAGGATCCTGAGATTCTAGGACCTTGGTTTGAGCTCGTCCAGCGCACCAAGACTCAGTATGGGATAGCTGATGAAGATACATACAACTTTGACGAAGCTGGCTTCATGATGGGTATGATATCAGCTTCTCAGTTGGTAGTCACTGGATCAGAGAGGCGTGATCGACCGAAGATATTACAGCCAGGCGATCGTGACTGGATCACAGCAATCCTAGCAATCAACGCTGCTGGCTGGGCGATCCCACCCTTTCTTATCTTCGCGGGCAAGAACCTTCTCTATGCCTGGTTTGAGGAGGAGGAGATATCTCACGATTGGGCTCTCTCAGTCAGTGACAACGGCTGGACTACCAATGAGCTTGGAGTGGCCTGGTTAAAGCACTTCAACAAGCATACCAAGGATCGTACGATAGGCACGCGTCGGCTACTAATCCTGGATGGTCATGAGAGCCACATATCACTTGATTTCCAGGCTATCTGCAGAGAAGAGAATATCTACACCCTCTGTATGCCATCACATTCGTCACACCTCCTGCAGCCGCTTGACGTTGGCTGCTTCTCACCATTGAAGCGCGCGTACAGCCGCCAGATCGAGAAGTTGATGCGCAATCACATCAACCACGTCACCAAGCTCGAATTCTTACCAGCCTTCAAGGCAGCTTTCGACCAGGCTATCACAAAGCCAAATATCTGCTCTAGCTTTCGAGGCGCTGGCCTAGTTCCGCTTGATCCAGACGCGGTGCTATCAAAGCTTGATGTGAAGCTTCGTACGCCAACACCAGTAGCTCTGCCAGAGCTCTGGGAGTCCAAAATACCAAGCAACGCGCGCGAGCTAGGTGCTCAGTCAACTCTAGTACGTGAGCGGATTCGGAAGCATCAAGATTCTTCTCCTACCTCGATGATTTATGCAGTCGATCAGCTTGCTAGGGGCTCTCAGAGAATAGAGCATGAGGTGGTATTACTGCGTGATCAGGTCTCTACCCTTCAAAGAGCCCTTGAAACCACCACGAAGCAGAAGCAACGCAGGAAGAAGCGGATCCAGAACCAGAAGACCTTGACAAAGGGAGAGGGAGAGGAAATAATCGCTCAAAGGAATGCTGCAGAGCAGCTAGAGAGCCAAAGGCGCGAAGAGGCAGCGCAATCAGGTTAGAGCCGACAGGCTGTAGCGCGCTGCACACGCTGCAGAGAGCCTGGGCACAACTTACGAACCTGTCAGAAAGATACTATAGATACTGTTTAATCTAGAACTAGTATTATTTTAATAGTATCTTGATGCGTTGTTGATCTACATGGCCGTAAAGCTAGGAAAAGGTAGTAGGGTGGGCGGCCCGCTTGTGTGGGCGGCTCGCTTGTGAAGTACGTTATCCTTGATCTGCTGGATGTTGTCGCCGAGCAGAACAACGTGCTTTCCGAACAGACGGCCTTGATAAGCAGAACGCCAGAACGGTGCAGGTTAAGACGAATGGACGCGAGAGAGACAGGCATGCAGATATCTACGCCCGCGAAAAGGACGCGGATATATCTGACTTCACAGCCACAAGTTAACACCACTCATGGTGGTGTGCTCTAATGATCGATGTGAACACTGAGATTCGAAGCCTATAGCAAGATATGGAACATATAATTGCCGAAAGAATCATGCACACGCCTCCGATATCCCGTAAAAAAGAAAAAGAAAAAGAAACAGGCACAAGCAGCAATAAACGTCACTACTTCAGCTTCGGCTTCTTGAAGCTCTGAGAAACAGACGTGTCAGGAGTCGTGGCTTCAACAGGAGCAATGCTTGACCCATCGTCTCGACCAGCGACCGATGCCGACCCCTCCGACTGCGAAAGGTGGTGGCTTTCCAGCTCCTGCGAGAGGCCCGTCTGGCTTGAAAACTGCAGTTCCGACTCCTGCGATACATCAAAATTGACATCGGGGATGTCATCGATGGCGGAGCAGATCCGCTTGAAGTGGTCCGGCATCCAGTTGTCGTACACGTTCTTGGTGAATTTGTAGGCCGTCCACTTGTCCTTGCCATCCATAACCGTGAAGTCGAACTTGTGGATTGGATGGCGGTAGTACTTCGTGTCCTTCCCGTCGATCACAGGGTAGTGGCCGTAGATGCGGACATTGCTGTGGTCGTGCGAGATCGAGAAAGCGAGGATCTCGCGGTCGAGCTCCTTCTCGCGCTTCACCAGCCGGAACAGCTCCACGACGGCCCGCACCGCGAGCGTCGCGCTGTGCGCGTTCTGCCGGTCCGCGATCTCGAGCGCTGCGGCGCCACACTTGACCTCGCACGTGAGGAAGGGGAAGTACATGTAATAAGTGGCTCCGTAAAGTGACCCAGGCGTGTCCATGATATCTCCAACCAAGGATTTTATTTTCTCGAACTGATCTCCTGTGAATGAAGACCATTTGAAACCCACCGAATAGTCTGGCTTCGGATGAGGGAAATTGCGAATCAAAGGAATAGATTTCGTCCAAGCCTCATTGACGGATTCAATGAGAATCTTGAGATGCCTTGAGCCGCGTATGGATAGAGACTGAGCGGAGGGAACAATCAGTCGAGCGATGTCTTGAACCACCTTTGCCTCGTTCCTCTCCTGTATCATTTCGCAGGTCTCCTCGAAGAACTCATCGGAAAACAACGAGTCATGAGGAACATTTTGTTCGGATTTGAGCAACGTCCCACAGAGATCAATGCTTTTCTTCTGCGGACCGCTCTCACCCTCACCCACGTATTTACCCATAAAACTACCCCGAGTTTCCAGGAGGAGCGGGTAACGTGTATTTTGATAAGGTGTACTTTTCTTTTCCCTCGATGCATCACTCGATGTCATGGACGACGTCGAAGCCTTCCGACGAGGTGTGCTCGACGAGCCACCACTCGTTTGTTGTTCAACCATATTGCCTTCCGACTCGAAGTATGTCCGTGGCCAGTGCTTGTGTTTCCGCCAGTAGTCAATGGGGTCGCTGCTGTCCGCGTTGTCGCTCGCCGCTCCCGTGTGCGCGTCGTCCACCGTGGTGGAAGCTGGTCGCTGTCGCTGTTGTACAGGCTGATCTGGTGTGTTTATCTCGCGAGAACGTTTGCGCTTCTGGCCCGTGGGCTGTGTGGTCGTGGAAGGTTGCAGCTACAGCCCCATAAGCTCAGTGCGCCATACGGTCAAGGAGGGGAGACTCACTGGACTGCTAGGACCGCTGTTCTCAGGTGCAGGAAGTAGACTTTGGATCAACTGATGCGTGCGATCCTGCTGAAGGCGTGCGCTCCTTCGGAGAGGTCTTGTTTCTTTCCTGATTCCTTGGGGTCGCTCTCCTACGAAACGATCAGCTAACGTACAAGACGACTTGCGCAACAACATACCTGGAGCGAGCGATGCTGAGCGACAGCTGTAGGTATTTGTGCGAACCATGTTAATGAGGAGTGAGAAGGGGTGAGCTTTATGTAGAGAGTGAGCGGAGTTGGCGGAGTTGTAGAGATGGCGAGGCGCTGTGACGAAGGCGTTGACCGCACAGATGCCGCTCGGCAAATATCCGGCTAAACCGCCAGTGGTCCGATAATGAGTCATGTGTTTCGGCCATGCGCCCTTGCACGCCCAAGTCCAAAACGTTGCGTTCGTCGAAGCGCTTACACGGGCGATTCCACTACTCATTCGTTACCCTCGAACACAGATAGAGCAACCAATGCGCGAGCAACCAAAACGCGCCCAGGGCTAGATCAACTACTATTTATAGCACGCGCCCGAACAGCAGTCGTTACCTTCGCCGAACGTTGCGTTGAGAATATCTCGGCCTTCGACCAGCCTAATATCTGCGCCGGACAGCCCCGCCAGAGCTGAGACCTCATGCACTCGAGCTTAGAGCGAGGTGCCATTTTTCGGGGCATGATCACCAGAAAGTCATCGGTTCATATGTCCCGTAACTGGCTCCAAATAGCGTTGGCCAGCTTCCGGAGGCCTGTGGATCGAATCCAGGAAACGGACAAGTTGACTGGTGGTTGCACCCTAGTTGCTAATAGTAGGCGCGCGATGACAGCAAACCGACGGAGCGCTTCTATCCGCGTGGCTGTGCTAGTAAGGAGGAACTCACCTTCGATCTAGTACATCTGGTGATATTAGCGGTGATCTATAGCTTACCGTCACTTACGTTCGATGCCGTTCAGTATTCATCATCGCCCGGCGCTCTTACACCAATCATATGAATCAAACAGCAACAAATAGATCGCGTGTTGTTAGGGGAAGAAAACTAAGATTCAACAATTTGCAACAACGGGAAAGCACTAGACTATAAAGTCATTTGCTCTTCTCATCAATCCTCCTCGATGTCCGTTACATGACTCTCTTGATCTTGGCCATCATATCTGGTCCTCCCCTCAAAAATACCGGCCGTATCTCCATCAGCCATTACCTGAATGTAACGCTGGTAGAAAGCAAAATCAGCATCGTAATTGCGCCGAGGTAACCATGCAGACCAGGAGCTTGCCCGAACCACCAAAACATCCTCATAAAGACCGACGCGGTCTTCCAAAATCCAGCCCAGGAAATAGCCAGGAAGCATCCGGCCCCGGAACCAGACAGAATGAACACCAACCCCTCGATCGACCAGTGCACAGTATCCGACTTGATCAAGTTTCTGGCAAAGGAGGACTTTCTTTCGATATTCGAACCCTCTAGATGGAAGGGCTTGGACCTCGATAGCACAAACAACATCCGAGAGTTGATCGAACGGAGTCAATGGCGCCTGCTGCGTTTCCGTCCGCGCTTGAGATTGAGGTGGTGTTGGAAGAGGTCGCCCCGAGACGATGCCGGCGCAGATGTTCCGAAGGGTTTCTTCACCTGTTCCAACGTAAGTATGGAAAACCAATACATGCGTACTCTGTAAACTTACCCATAACAGCCTTGACTGGCTGAGGGTGGGTGATGCGGGAGGTATCGTACCAGTCCGAAGGGAAAGGTTCGGCGTGCAGAGGCAGAGTGCCTGAGGATGCCAACAAGGGAGTCATTACAGGATTTTCAGCCGGCGGAGTACCGGATTCAAGGGGCAACGAGACTCCATCGAAGGCGAACGCTTCCTCGTACGCCTCTATGTGGGTCTTGCGGTCTATGTAATGAAGTATCAGGCATTAGCCAATCATGGGAACTGCTGCATGAGATGATACCTCCAAGGGGCTCCACAGCTGCCAGTTGGGCTTCTTCATTGTAGGTCGACGGAGTCATTGTGAAAAGTGCCTGTAACTGAGTACTCGGCGGGACGGTCGATGGTAAGGAGTTGGGCTGGAGTAGTGACCAGCGAAAGAGCTTTTATATGCGTTGAGAGCTCCTACATCCGGTTTCTTCGCAGCTGACACATGCAGACGGTAGATATCCATCCGGCTTGACAATTGGTTAGCCCAGTATCCAGAGATGGCAAACTCCCCGCTTGACTTGATGTGAGACTTCTTAGTGGCAACCAGCCCGTCTCTATCAAACAAGGCTAATGATCAGCTGTCGACCTGCGAAATACGAGGTAAACGCCAAGGTAAATGACTATCCCTATTGGTACGGAGAATTGAAGAAGTAATACACCTTTAGAGAGAGCTGCGATTGACCGTAGTGCCGGCTTTGATGCACATAATCCAACTCCCAAGGCTGTTGGGGGTTCTTGGAGACTTCACACATTCTGACAACTCTAAGCTTCGTTGGCTGAGCACAGTCCGGCTCACCCTGTCAGCCCATGTGTGTGAAGGAGTGGTTCGCTCTACGAATATCATGCATTGCAGGATTGCTCCGGCGCCAGCCTTCATGCAATCAATCCAGCCATCAGGACCGTTGGAGAGCGGAGCGAAGTGGGTCACCAACATTTCCTCTTGCAACGCGGATTGCCGTGGCTCAAGCTAGCCTTAGATTATCGGCTAATGCGGCTCAGGTTTCCTCCCCCTGTATGTCGAAAGAGAGGGGTCAATCACCCGATTTAGTGATAGGGTTAGTACAAGTCGGCAATGCCGATAGCCTTCCTTAGAGCATTGCATGACGGTATCGTGGGGACAGTTGTAACTGCCAGGGTGCTCGCTCCGAGGATGCATGATTATGTGGCACGCTCGTCTATATGGATAAGAACGATAATCTAGGGTTCTCATTGCCCTTCAAAAGCAATCGGACTGGGCACGCCGCATGCACAATGTGTATAAAATCGCCATAATCTGATCAGAGCTACTGAAGCGCGAACATCTTTCTAACTTCTCGCGATGGCTAAGCAACCCGACGTTGTAATCGACAGGAAAGTAGCCCAGACACCACGGTCTCCCCTTCTGGACAACGTGCTGTACACTACTCTCTACAGAGGGTCTCTCCATGACAAAGAAACGGTTCCTCTTACAATCAGCCCTGTAAGTGCATGTTCCGAGCGAAGCAGAAAAATGAGTAGACCTAAATTGGTAGAAGACATTGCAGAGTATTTTGACCCAAGACCAAGGCCGCGGCCGGTCTAAAGAGCCATGTGTTGCACCGATTTCCAGCCAAGCGGATGAAACGCCCCACGTCAAACCCCAAAAGATGTCTCCAAAAGCGGATCAGAGCCACCGTAAGACTGGTACTTCAAGGACCGGCAAAGCGATGAAGCAATTTCATGCCTGGGTCGAAACGTCAAAATCCGGTGAATCTTATAGAGCCAGCAAATTCGGCACATCAAATATCATTCAGACTAGCCCCAGAAAATATCCCCTGAACCAATGGAAGGGGGCCTCAGAGCCGGGGAGTCGGAACGACGGCATACACTGAAGCCGGCAGGATTGCTAAAGAATTGAGGGATACACTAGGATAGCTTCAACTGCAATATAGGTCTATCAAAGTAATTGTTTTGTTGCTAGCTGCCGGCTGTGAACTTCTAGCGCGTCTCGTTCCATCGTATTGGTCTCGCTAAGAGTCTGACCACTAATGTGGAGACTCGTATCTAATAGGAACGAGTGCCGGTCGGGGCGTTGTGTTCTCCTTTCCTTTCGATTCGACTCCCTTCGATTTGCTCCGATTTGCTCCGATTCGCCTCGTTTTGCTTCGTTTCGCTTCGTTTCGCTTCGTTTCCTTTTGCTTCTTAAGCTCTGACCTTTCACTTTGCCTTCGCTCCATTTCTGTCATTTCACCTTGTCCCTTTCCACATCTTTGCATCTCCTTCCTACGGCTACCCAACCCTGTCGCTTCCTTACCGTCTTCTTTAGAATGTCCAAAAATGACTGGTTTTATACGGTACTCGAGAACGAAAGAAAGACATTCGAAGATGGCGCCTATACACTACCATCCCGCCTTGAGAAGAATTTCGGCCGTTGGAACAATCTACTGCGGGAAGATGAGACATCCCTCATGAAGCGGTCTAGTGCGCGCCGGAGTATTCGAGGACGTGCACGTATTCTGCTGGGAGATGTTTACAAAGCTCTGGGTTCTGAAGTACTTGTACTATGCACATTAGCAACAAGCGTCACAAAGCTCGCAACGGTAAACCCTAAAGGATTTCTGCCGGATCTTCGAAAGTGGTGGAACAAAGTTTCGCACCCTCAAGCGCTCACAAACATTGCCAATAGCCTTTGCCGAACATATTCGATTCATACGTTGTTTGCTTCATCTCAAAAGGCTACACCTGGGCAGGCGAGCCCTACGACTGAAACGCCCTCGGTGCAGATGCACGACCGTTCTGTAGAAGTTCAGATCCAGGAAGTACTACCTCCGCGGGATACAAATCAAATGCTTGGTAGGCAATCTTTCACCTAACTGATAAAGCATTCGGCACCCATAAACAATAGCTAATTAGGATCAGACGCTTCTTCAACATCAGAAAACTCGGCTAGTGAATCAGGTGGGACGGTCTTAGATTTTGAGTTCAAAGATCTTCTCGGCTTCCTACAGCGAAAGGAGGCTGCGACTGCAAGTTCAGAGATGCTACATATGGTCTGCCCTTGGGAGGGTTTGCCGTTGCCATCTATAGAGATCAGGCTGGGATCATATGCTGGATTTGGCGCGAAAGTTGAATTCTCTCATGAATTGAGTATAGAGTTTATTCAGTACATGCTTGCCTCAAGAGCGGGGCCGAAAATATCGAACTGATGGATGTCCAAGAAACATGCAAGTCTGACCTTGCTTAATGACAAGAATAAAAAATCCGCTTCCTTGATTTGGACCTGTTCGCACACGCGGCTCCTCCTTTGGCGTACCTGGACCGGCGACAAAGACAGCACCACCAGCGCTATCTTTTCTTACAAGTACTGCAGGACATGACCGGTCAACGATATCGAAGTCGTTGCCTATTGTCTCACTAAGGTCTAATTCGACATCGATGCCAGTCTAATAAAGCACTTAGCTAATTTCAATAACGACTATTAGCATTAAGCCACATACCAACTCTCGGACTTTCTGCTCTAATGCCTTATTGTCGTGTGCTATCTCATCAACTGATATTTTTTGCGTGCTTTCACCCATCACTAAGCTTCCACGAAGCCCGACTTGAGTGCAAGTGGACAATGCGTGGCTATTGCGATACCACGAAGATTGTATAGACGCAGTGAGTCGCTAGATGGAACAAGGAGTTTCGTTAAGCGAAGTATATCGGAAATAAAAGAATAGATTTGAAGAGGCTGTGCTTTGATTGATAGAATGTGCAAGAGGTGTTAAGGCGCGGTTAGAAGGGCGCTGGAGAAAGCATCAAGAGGACATGTTTTAAGGGCGGGGCTGTGGGCGGATTCTTGAGCCGCCCGATGAGTATCGCATGAGTCATACTGATACGCTTGGGCCTTTGAGAAAGCTATTCATGACTCATCAATCAGTCCACCAATGGTTTAGTCAAATCCTTACTGAATCGCATCTTCGTCACGGCCGTTTGTCATCTCTACAGCCCCGCTAACTTCGCCGACTCTCCATGTCTCGTCCGTCTTACCTACACATCAACATTGCCTAGGCGGATGGTCGGGCACGAAAAAGCCCGACGGTAGGTATATGGACGGCCCACCGGAAAAGTGGCGGGCAGACATGCGCGCGGTCAAAGCAACAGCAGCCTTTGCTTTGCATACATGGGCATTTAGTTATAACTAGTGATACATTATCGATAGGCTATCACTACTATCATAATCCAGCCTGCTCCGGGATATACCGCAGCTAACGCCATGATGTCGCGTAACTCGCATGAGGGACCAGGATCAGCGGTCACAGGCAACGCAGAAGCTTGGTGTTAGCGTTGAGTTAGCAAGCTACTGCGCGTTATTTGGCGCTAGCTATTGCGCGAATTATCTTATCTGGCTAATCGTGTCTCGATCAAAGGACTGGATGGGCAATCAGCATATTAGATGGTGGGTGATTGTATAGCGGATTGTGATTAGGGTGCTGAAGGCCATTCGAACCACCCTCATGGATAATAAACGCCCAGAAGGCGCCCTCGTCGTTGACGTTGCGGTTGATTCTGACCTACCCAGTCTTTTCTGGTCCTGCCGTCGCACGCCTTGCCTGCTCCAGGCTTTTGAAGCCGGTATTTCTTTGGTCCTCCGCAATAATAATGGAAGTCGACTTGGCCAACAAATTCATTCTCATCACGCGTATACTCTGAGCGGTGGGAGCGGCTTTGATGTATGCATAACCGTAGGGCTGGGAATGGTTGCTTAGCCCTTTGTACGCCACGTCAATTAACTGGAACATGAGGCCGTCTGGGGCTAGGAAGCTCAACATCGTGCGGGCGCTCTGGAAAGGCAGATATGTTAGACATCTTTGGCGTATAAGGTGTAGGTCTTGCTGCAAGAGGAAAGAGAGATGTAAGGGGATATTCAAAGTTTTTGATTTGCTGAGGCGGGGAGGCCGCGCACGATTCCCTTGCGCCAATAGGCGCACCCCTTAATATCTGGCTAAAGCCACAGGGACGCTGGCCACTAGACGCAGTGTCCCAACCGCCAGCCACAGGCGCACCGCCACTGTTGCGCTCTTACCGAGGTCATCGCGCTGTGGCCCCTCTTCGGAGTCTGACCGCATGCGTGTTTCGCCCGACCGGCCAGGTGCACTTCACGACATCCCCAGCGCAAGACCTCGTTCCTGGACGGGAGCCGCATTCTCGCTCAGGACAGCGGTGCCACACATGCGAGTCCGACCCTTCCTCCCCGGCCCTGTCCGGAGCCTCGTGCGAGTACTACGTCGCAATCTGCCGCCGCTGAACTTCATAACTCTGCATTATGGCTACTTCCTTGTTACGTGCCTGCTGTCTGCTGTCATCTTCTGGGGCGCATCCACTCCTGCCAACAGCGTCAGCTTCACCGACTCGCTATTCGTCTGCGTGAGCGCCATGACACTGGCTGGCCTCAACACCATAAACCTGTCTGAGCTGAATATCTTCCAACAAGTCATGTTATTCTCGCTGATCATGATGGGCTCGGCCATTTTCGTCTCAGCATTTGTCGTGCATGTCCGAAGGAGAGCATTCGAGGCAAAAATTTATAAAGTCGCTGAGGAACAGAAGGAAAGGCACGTGAGAAGGAGATTCTCCTTGAGCAGACCTCGCTCCATCCGGTCTCTGTCGCGTGGAAGGTCACGATCTACCGGTACCGATGAGAAGCACCCGCGTTCCCCAGCCCTGAAACCAGCCGATAAACAGCCGGCGAGCGATGCAGACACGGCTCTCGCGAAGGATATTGTTTCAAGTGCTGCGGGAGACAATCAGAACGAGGACGAGAAATTCCAGAAAGAAACGGAGCACCAGATTGGCGGCCCGAGCAAGGATGGTGATGAGAGGTGCCCACATCCTGCTAGAATAGAACCAGCCGATAAACGGCCGGGGAGCGGGTCAGATACCGCTCTCTTGAAGGATGTCGTTTCTACTGCTGCGGGAAACAATCAAAGCCAGGATAAGAAAATCCAAGAAGAAGCGCAGAACCAGATCGGTGGTGCGAGCAGGGACGATCATATAAGCTTCAGCCCTGAAGCTCTCCGGAACAGGAGTCGTGAGCCACGGTTCCGGCGTCACAGCGACAGACTGCTTAATATGCAGGGAGTTGGCGCTCGCTCCAATGCTAGCCTACATAGGCGTAACAGCCCTATTGGGAGAGGCTCAATCTACACGTCTCGATCCCAGGCGATCGACGACGACTACAATGACTCTGGCCGAGAGGAGCTTAGGTATTCGGCTCACCAAAATGTTCCCTTCGTCTGGCTTCTCCGGCTTCGTCGGACGGAACTCCCAGTTTCATCACCTGACCGAGGACGAACGGCAGGCCCTTGGTGGCGCGGAATACAAGGCTATCAAATTTCTCTCTGTGACCGTGCCTCTTTATTTTGTACTTTGGCAGTTGCTCTCCTGCATTGGTCTGGGCGCATATGTTGCCCTTAACAGACCCCAAACAGCGCTGAAAAACGGCATCAGTCCTTGGTAAGTTAGAGTTTGCAATTTTCCTCGTCTCCTTTCTTACAGTATACATTCGGTTTCTGAATTGCTCATATCCTTCCTGAACGATGGCGCTCTGATCTATTTTTTTTTTTTTTTTCAAGTCGTTCCCACTGTAAAAATACATGTCACACCCAATTCGAAGTCTTGCATAGGGAATTCTGTTAACGAGAAACAGGTGGATTGGTGCCTTCAATGCCGTCTCTGCTTTCAACAATTCTGGGATGAGTCTGCTTGATGCAAACATGACAGCATTTCAAACGGCGTACTACATGCTCATTACAATGGGCTTGTTGATTCTTGCTGGTAACACCTGCTACCCGATATTCCTGCGTCTCCTCCTCTGGTCTATTTGGAAGATATTACCTAAGGCCGAGGGATGGGACGACCTCCGGCACAACACTTCAATTCCTGCTCGATCATGCCCAGGCGGTGCTACACCAATCTCTTTCCGTCGCAGCATACATGGTGGCTCTTGCTTTCCGTCATTTTGCTCAACGGAATCGACTGGGTTGCGTTCGAGATCCTGAATATCAGCAACAAAGCCATCACCGACTTGCCAGTAGCCGCGAAGGCCATTGACGGATTATTCCAAGCTCTTGCCATCCGGTCAGGTGGCTTTTATGTTGTACCTATCCCCACGGTACGCATTAGCCTGCAAGTTCTCTATGTCATCATGATGTACATCTCCGTCTACCCCGTGGTTATCACCATGCGCAACTCCAACGTCTATGAAGAGCGTAGCTTGGGCATCTATGCTGAGGACCCGCTCTACAACGCGTCAGGCGAGGGTGGGACCAAGCACTCAGTCTTTGGCTTCATTCGCCGCCGCTTCACCGATTCGCGGGGTGCGGGTGGCGAGCAGGGAAAATCCTATTTCGTGCGGCAGCAGCTGCGAGCACAACTGGCGCATGACCTGTGGTGGCTCGTTCTGGCTGTCTTGGTCATTACTATTGCCGAAGGCGAACAATTTGAGCGCGATCCAACGACCTTTTCCGTCTTCAACGTCATCTTCGAGACCGTCAGCGGTTATGGGTGTGTTGGCGTTTCTATGGGCGTGCCGTATGACTCCTACAGCTTCTGCGGCAGCTGGCACAAGCTCAGCAAGCTGGTGCTATGCGCGGTCATGCTCAGAGGCAGGCACAGGGGTCTTCCGGTAGCGATCGATAAAGCGGTACTGTTGCCAAGCGAGGCGCAGTATCATGCTGAGGAAGAGGATGCACAGCTCCGGCTGGAGAGGTCGCTCAGTAGACACGACACGGTCTGAGTAGTATCTGCTGTTCGCTGTACCTGAGAGCGCTTGGTGGTTGTACATACATGCAAAATGGAGGCGGTGGGTGGCTGAGATGTGACGGCAGCGAACAAACTGACCTATACTGGCAACATTATGACTTTGAATCCTGCAAGCCATCAGTCCCTCCATCACCCAATCGACCAATTCGGTGAAATCTGCTAAGCGCTCATTAGTTTCCCTCCAGGACTTACCGATGGATGGTGATATAGACTGGCAGGTCAATTTGGACACTGTCCGGTTTCCTCAAACACTTATCCTCATCCGCCATCGTTGTCTTCTAGGAGCGCATCGCTGTCATCGCCGTGGGTTTCATTCCTGTGCGATCGGATTGGTCGACGCCGAGCTTGGATCGAGCGCGATGCGAGATACGGTCGAGAGGGAGAGCTGCAACATCTCTAAGGCGCAGGATATACTCCTTTGTTACCAACGAAATCAGAAATTGTCGCCATAATGGCGTATGCCCAATTTTGCAAGCTTCAGTGGCGCCTTGCTCCCCGTCATGGCGGTGAGTCTCGAGTTCCAACCTTCGGTGCACACTCGTGCCGGCCCCCCTCTCCGAGTTCCTCCAGTCTCTATCGGCCAATTGCGCCAAATCAAGCCAGCTCAGATGCGCGCCACCCGCTGACGGGACGGAGAGCGGGGCCAGAGTTGAGCGGCAAGTGCCCCGAAAAGCTTCTAGAGGACTAAACACGGCCTAGGCGCGCCTTCCCACCAAACCTAACGAATTGCACTCAGTGCGCTTACCTCGTGCTTATCCTCGTCATTAGCGCGTTCCTCGCACATCAGCCAATGATAAATCCCGCAAGCGGGCTGAGCTCGAGATTGCTGGTTGCTGTTCTTCTCGTCTCCTCGAGTCTGTTCTGGGCAAGCACCACGCGAAAGAGCCCATGAGCTCGCCATTCATCCGTCCCATTGATATCCGCACCATAGGTGCGACGGCTATGTCCATCTACTTGCGTGCTGCTGGATTTGCTTCTTCCTTTCTCTGTCGATACCATGGCGACGATCAGGATCGCTGAAGCTTCGCACCCGAAAGATGAGCTTCTACGGACGAATTCGCACGATGGAATGAGAAACAGCACCGGAGACAGCGTTCACAACACGCGATCAATTGCAAGGGCTGACCTGGCGGATCTTCACGATGAGATCTGCAACATTCGCTCCTGGTCGTCAGACCGGCGCAGTATCAGAGAAGACGATGACCCCGGTTTGCGCAAACCGGGTGACTTCAAAGAGAAGCAGGTACCAACCCATCACTTAGCTAATTTACGGGGTCTGCGCTCAGTCCCTGCAGGTATTCAAGGGGAGGATGCTTCTATGGCTCACCTATCAATCAATCGGAGTCATCTACGGCGACATCGGGACTAGTCCTCTCTACGTCTACTCCTCGACGTTCACCTCGGCGCCCTCACGCCAGGACCTCATTGGAGCGCTATCAATAATCATTTGGAGTCTGTTCATGATGGTAACGGTGAAATACGTGTTCATCATTCTCCGCGCGGATAATGATGGTGAGGGTGGCACGTTCAGCACGTACTCTCTACTCAGTCGCTATGTATGATTGCTCCGCCACCACCCAGAGCCAAACTGACTGCCGTGCCTCCAGATGAACATCACCAACCGTGATCCACGAGAGGCTTCTCTTGTTCAAATGAAAAGGCATTTATCAGGAGATCTCGAACGCTCGGGCCAGCTTGTGCGCCATGGTCTGGAATCCAGCAAGGTTGCGAGAGGGCTTCTCAAAGCCATGGGAGTGTTGGCAGTGACCATGGTCATCTCGGACGGACTCCTCACACCCGCTCAATCAGTATTGGGAGCCGTCCAAGGGATCAAGGTCGTGCGTCCTGATATCTCAAAGGGTACTGTGATCGGGGTCACTGACGCGATCCTGGTCGTACTATTTGCCGTCCAGCCGCTCGGGATCACCAAAATTACCTTCGCGTTCGCACCGATTGTTATTATCTGGCTCGGCTTCAATGCGGTTTTCGGCATATACAACCTGGTCAAGTACGATGCCGGTGTGTTCAAAGCCTTCGACCCCGGGCTTGGCTTTGAGTTCCTGATCCGCCATGGGGAAGAAGGGTGGAGAATGCTTGGTGGAATTCTACTGGCCTTTACCGGAGTCGAGGCTCTCTTCGCCGACCTTGGAGCCTTCAGTAGGAGGGCCATCCAAATGAGCTGGCTATGCTACACGTTTCCGTGCCTACTTTTGGCCTATATTGGGCAAGCAGCTTATATCAGCGTCTATCCGGAAGCGTACTCAAATCCTTTTTTCAATGCAGCACCGCCGGGGACAATTTATCCAGCTCTAATCATTGCAATTTTGGCCGCCATTGTCGCCTCACAGGCCATCATAACTGCAACCTTTCAGGTGAGAACCTACGATTTGAGCCCCAAGATCAGCTCTAACCTTCTTTCCATAGCTCCTCGCCCAAGTGATGAAGCTTTCATACTTCCCACAAATCAAAGTGATCCACACTTCCAAAATCTTCCATGGCCAGCTTTACATTCCGGTCGCGAACTGGCTCCTCATGATTGGAACGATACTGGTGGCATCGATATATAATAATGTGCGTCGGCCTGCGGACCCCATTGCCTCTGATGCTGATTTGTGCTGCAGACAACATCGCTTGGAAACGCGTACGGAGTCTGCGTTATGTTCGTGACCTTCTTCGACACATGCATGGTCTCATTAACTGCCATGTTTGTGTGGCGCATCAGCCCCTTCATAATCTTCCTGCCATGGCTCACAATTGCTTGTCTGGACGGTACATACCTCTCTTCTGCGCTTACAAAGGTCCCAAATGGCGCCTGGTTCACCATCACGCTCGCCACCGTCCTCGCACTCTTTCTTCTATTATGGAGATTCGGCAAGGAACAGCAGTGGTTTGCCGAAGCAGCGGATCGGTTTTCCACATCGCATTTCGTCACGACAAGTGGAGATGGCCAAGCACGCCTTAGGGACCGATATGGTGGCGCTCCACTGAGCAAGGCCAGGAGTTTCGGGATCTTCTTTGATAAAAGCGGCGAGACCACCCCGATAGTCTTTACGCAGTTCATTCTCAAGCTTATCGCGATACCTGATGTCATCGTTTTCCTCCATCTACGAGCCCTTGAGACTCCCTTGGTGACGCCGGAGAACCGATATACTGTTTCACGACTTGCAATCCCCAACTGCTACCGTCTTGTCGTCCGCTACGGATACAACGAAGAAATCATAACCCCTAATCTTGCCTCCGTCATCATCGAGCAGATCCGCAGATACCTGACTGAGAAGCAGGTCGACCTTGAAAAGCAAGCATCTTCACACCCGCCTGGAACCATCACGAACGAGAGTCAGACCACCTCTGCGGACCGTGCGACAGCTACCGGCTCATCAGAGAAGAAAATGCCTTGGGAAAAGCGATATGACAGTGAACTGGCAAAGCTTGAGGACGCATACGCTCATAACGTGCTCTATATCATGGGTAAGGAGCAGATGAAAATCAAGGAGGGTACGAATTACGCCAGGAGAGCATTGTTGTCAATTTTTTTGTGGATCAGGGATAATACAAGAAACAAGATTGCGAATCTCAGGATCCCAATAGATGAGGTGATCGAGGTGGGATTCTTGAAAGAAATATAGCTCTTGAGAGGCAGTCAACCTTTAGCAAGAGCTGTATACCACAGTACTCCCTGAACTGTACTCCGAGGAAACACAGCCTTATAAATGTGGTTAATCGTCCGTCCTAAGTCAATCGCGCCCGCGATGTCTTCAGGGGTGTCCATATGATCATCGGACGCCTGTCGATTGAGTTGAGTTGAATTTATTTACCCTGACCCATCGCCTGAGCGATATGCTGGCTACAACTTATTCAAAGTGTTTCTCTACTAGTATAAATTGATGTTATCAACCTGGGAGGGAGTAAGAAGGTAAGGGAGGGCGGGAGATAAGTGGTAAGGGGGAGGGGGTTGGCGAGGAGAGTTCTCTACCCCGTGAGTTCGTCTATATTCTTAAACCACTGTGAATCTGTCAACCAGTAGTTATACCGAGGATATTGGGCATGAATGGAGCCTTCCACATGTCAGACAAGAAAAGAAGTGCCTAAGGGATCAAACAACAAGTGATGCCTGAAATACTATGGGATATCACTCCCTTGGATATTCGCAAATCCTCGGTTATACCGATTCCAATTCATGTATTTAAGGACACTCGTTTACCTCTGTTTCTGGGCGGCTACTAACGCAGAAGCCCTACAAGCCACGAACGTCGTACTATGCATAGACAACACTTCAGTCATACAGGGCATAGATGGGCACACTCCGGCCAGCTCACAGAGCCAATTCACGAGGCTAAAGAGCACGAGACAGGAACTCCGAATCCCAGTGGAGACTAGGTGGTGCCCTGGTCATACGGGAATCACGGGAAACGAGGAGGCCGATCAGCTAGCGAAGGCAGCCATCGATCTACTAAACAATGAACAAGGACCGGTATCGGTATCCTGGACGAGGCGGAGGAATAGGGAGGAGAGGTCGCGTATCTACGAGGCTTGGTGGGAGGAGCACCAAACACCAACCTACCGGCACCTAGGCCTCAAGATAAGAAAAGGAAGGAACCCTGAACTAGCACTGCCAAGGCAGACGCTGCATCGGCTACTAGCCGAAAGAACGGGACACGGGGATTTCGCCGAATATCACAGACGCCTTAAGCATGAAAGGGCAAAACTTACCTGTAAATGCGGCGCTGAGAAAGCGCAATGGCACTTTATCGACTGCCGCCTAGCAGCCGGCTGGGGGTATCCGGGAGTCGCGACGAGGGCAGAGAAGCTTAAGGGCCTCCTCGGACAAACGGGGTGGTTTCTGTTCCAAAGCCTTGAATCAACAGAGGTGTTCCGGGGCGGAAGCGAGGCACCGCAAACGGATTAAGCCGCGAATCTAAATCGCGGAGTGCTGGGGACGGCCAGCAAGGCGGCTGCACAGCAGGACTTGTAATAAAAACTGGGTAGGAAGCGGAGGATCTCATTTGTCCAGCGAAAAGGTGGCTACTCCACCCGTCAACAAGCCCCATGGGAGGCAAACTGGCTATAAAGTTAGTACAGATAGACGTTAATACCATCATCATCTCCTTCAGTTAGAAGGACAGGCAGAAATTCGATTCTCTCTTCTGACCTCACCAAGTTCGGGCCTGAGGCCCACCCAAAATCGACAGAATGCAACGCTGGAATAATAACATCTCTCTTCCTTCCCACATTAGTTAATACTTTGTCAAAATAGCGACGCCGTCCTAATGATGGGCGGTCCGTGGGACCCTATATTCTGACAAGACTTCATTCACTTAGCTAGAATAATCAGGCGGATGCAACTCTCTCTTTCGTCTCCGGGAGAAGCATCAGTCATCTTGTTTCACAATTGCCAATGGTCAAACTACTCACGTGGTAGTAGAAAACCACTCAGCATTAGTGGTCACAGACCGGCCGCAAGTCCCTTGCGAGCAAGCTTTGGTAGTATATTAATATATTTGGTGGAAGGCGCCCTCTTCGCGTCATTTGCGATTGACCATTGATCCCTTTTTCAACCATTGGAGATTGCGACGAGACTGATCGGCGTGTCGACCGCAGAGCGCTCTTGGAAATAGGCGGCATTCACATGAGCGGGCCGCCACAGCTACAGGAGGATTTCTAAGTTGAAGAAATATTCTCTGGTTCGGAACATCGGGTGTGCCACCGAACCAATAGCGTGTAACGAGCGGGCCTCTGCCTCTAAGGATCCAAACACCAAAGAGGGAGAAAACCTGTCGAAGGGTTTCCTTGAGTGGGTACAAGAAGAGGGTGAGAGCAAGTCGAACACGTGATGAGACTGAGCACTGCGTGCGAAGGCCGTGTTACCAATAGAGTCCAAATTCTATTGTTGAAGTTGACCACGAAGGTCAAAGCTATCTAAGGAGTGTGGTTTATATACAAGTAGGAAAGCGTATACAATCTGGTGTTGCTGGATGTCGCCGTGGCTACACTGGGCGACTGTTGCTCTATGTAGCCCAGGTGATGATGATGATGATGATTTCATAGTCCGTCCCAGCCGCCGAAGGCAGCTATGCGGCGTAGGGCCGGTTCCTCCGCGTCCGCTAGACCCGTTCGAGTCTAAGCGAGGCGGCGGGGCCTGGCCTGTTCTCTATCTCCTCTGCATACTTCTACATACACGTCTCTTGGCACTTCGGTCATCCCTCAGCGCAGATCTTTTCCGCAAACTATCCCGTCTTCCTCCAGTGTCAAGCTTCATGTCGTGAGTGTGATGTCGCTCCAAATTGCCCGAGGAGCTTTGTTGCCATCATGAACTTTGCTGCTGCTATGGCTGTGCTGCGCTGGCTCAGCAACTTCCTCCGGTCCGTCGTCCGGCTTCTCCGCCCCTTGTCGTCCGGCTTGCGAAAGGTGAGCCTTAGCTCGTCGACCTTGCTACACGAGTACAGCACGTGGCTGACTGTCTGCAGTCCACGCCTACAGTCGCACTCGCCCGACGCCACGCCCGGCACCTGCCGTAGGTGGAGGAAGTGGAAGGGGTTCTCCCACGGCTCCTGGATGGCGATGATGTCGAACTCGCGCGTTCGTCGGTCCCGAAACAGGGGCGCCATCACTTTGGTCCTGGATCTCATAACATTGTACTGCAAGATGGAAAGCTGCCTGGCCTTAGTCACAGTGATCGGAATGGTCCGGTATGAGTTGGTATTGGTATGGTATATACCGCCAAGACTTGGTATGGTTTGAGGATATCTCAATACCATGGTATTACCGGTATACCAGGTCTTACCGGTATGGCTATAAATAGGTGGAGATAGGGAGGTGGTGTTATTTCCCGATAGTGAATGATCGTAGTCTACAACATCATACTCGTGTATAATTATTATGTCGAATTGGAGATGTGTGTTACACAAGGCAATGAAACTGAAACACCACGCCGCTTCTCATCTGATTAACGCACCATGAACACCTGACCAAGAGAACAATCCCCCGTATATATGATCTCTCCAACCAGCCTCTTTAAATAGTCAACGGTCTCTCAACCCATCACTGCTGGACACCAAAATCAATCATTATGGGATCTCCAGTTCCAAATTCGCCGTCTTTGTTGACTGCACGCTCAACGTCAACATCCCTTGAGACTCCTACGCATGCTCCTACATTACCTCCCTTGACACCACCGCATACTCGTATTCAATATCCCGAGCCTCCGGATGAGTTCGTGCAAGATCATATCACATACGTGAATCGCGCGAAGATTACGAGGAAGACAGCTCGTCTTGGCCCATCACATGTGTGGAATTACGGTCTTCATTACATTCGAGGCAGCGATAAAAAAGAGGTGTACTACTGCCACGAGTGCGCAGTTGGAGAGTACAAGCAAGAGCTCTTTGTCATCAATGGCACGTCTGGAGTGAGAAATCATCTCGAGCGCAAGCATCAGATCGATCCCCAGAGTGGTGTCAAGAGACATGGTTGGACACGAAAGTCTGTACTCGAGCAACAGACCGGCGCGGCTGCTACCAACACCTTCTTTTGGAAAGACTCGGTTGAGAAATTCAAAGAGCTTTTAGTACGTTGGATTGTGTACTGCCACATTGCTTTCTTTCAGTTGGAAAATCTGTATTTCCGAGAATTACTTTTCTTTTTAAATCCTTCACTTCTCAGCCACCTTCCAAAGGCAGCGAAAACTGTTCGGAGCTGGGTAATGCATGCCTTCACATCAAAGAAACAACAGCTGAGGGAGGACATCCAGCTTTCACGAAGTAGGATCTCCATCTCTTTTGATCTCTGGACTTCGCCAAACCCTTACGCTATTCTAGGCGTCATCGCCATGTGGATCGATGGTACCAGCAAGCGACGGGTTACCGTTCTGGGTATACGACGTGTGTACGGCGACCACACTGGCGAGAATCTTGGATCAACTGTCCTTGAATTGCTCAACGAATACGACATTGGTGGAGGTCAGATTGGATACTTCATGCTGGATAACGCCTCTTCAAACGATACCGCCGTTGACTTCATACTCAGAAAGCTCTGCCCGTGGATGAAACCAAAACAACGACGTCATCGCCGGCTGCGCTGCTTGGGTCATATCATCAATCTCTGCTGCCAGGCGTTTCTCATGGGCCGGAACTCTGAAAAGTATCTTGCAAAGCTTGAGAAACACTATCAGCGCGGGGACTATGCAAAGATAGAAGAGCTCTGGAAGAAGTTTGGATGCTTGGGTCGCCTTCACAATCTCGTGCGATACATTAGGCTTACCCCACAACGCCGCGAGGAGTTTGCTGCAATACTTATTGGCGGAGACCTCTCTCAATTCGATGGGCTAGAACTCATCCAGAATAACTCGACACGCTGGAATTCATGGTTCCATTCAATTACACGTGCATTGAATGTTCGGGAACGTTTGGAGCTCTTCTCCGCTCGTCACGTACCTGGGAAAGGCTCTCAAGGAATTACGAATTTCAAACTAGATGGGCAGCACTGGTTCGAGCTTGAAAAGATTGAACTTGCTCTAAAAGACTTCTACGCCGCCACTCTGCTTTCTGAGGGAAAGAAGACGTCTCTCGCTGACTGGTTTTCGACCTTGGACTGCCTTCTTCGAGAAATAAACGAGACGAAGGATCATTACTATGACATCCACACTGAGGACGACAACAACTTTACATGGAAGTACCTCCAAGGTTGCGCAGATGCCGCGTGGTCAAAATGCACCGAGTACTACAATAACCAACAGCTGAACTGGCAGAACCGATTCCCTGAAGATACTGATCTTCCACCGGCGTACTATGCAGCCCAAATACTCGATCCGTATCGAAAGTGGGCGTGGTTTAGGCAAGAGTGGGTTCTTCAAGGCGACGAAGAAAAAAAGAGGTGGTTTGATGACGCACAATCGGCGGTGAAGCAGCTCTGGGAGACGGAATATAGGGGAAAATACTCTACGGAGATGCTACCATCGCCAACCAGAAAGGAAATAGACCCCGATCCAGCATTTGATCATCAACGGGAACACAAGCGTATTCGAATAGACGCTCCGGTCTCTACGGCTGATTTATACGAACAATACATTTCTACCGACCGGCTTCATGACGATGACGCAGGTTGCGATGAAGCCATTGCGTACTGGTTATCCCGCTACGACTCTCAACGAGATCTCGCTCGCTTCGCCTTGGATTTATTTGCGATCTTGCCCATGTCGGATGAATGCGAACGCCTTTTTAGTAGCGCAAAGCTTACTATAGTTGATCGCCGTGGCAGGCTAAAGGCAGATATTATAGAAGCATGTGAATGTCTCCGGGCATGGTATGGAATGCCTACATTTGAAGAGAGTAGTAATGAAGAGGATAGTGAGAATGACAGTGACGGTATTGGTAGTATATAGTGGAATTTATCCTCTTTCTACATCAGCCTCAATTCTTGGCGGTATTACCGGTAGGACCGGTAAGACCATACCGGTTATTATGTAAGCTGCTGGTATGGTATGGTTTGACCTCCATACCGGACCATTCCGATCACTGGTTGCTAACACTTTCTTCTCCCGTGCGAGGACGGCGGACCGCATCCGCCTGCTTTCTCCGACAAACTATCATTCTCGGTGGTGCCCCGCATGAGCCAATTTTTGTCCTCGTTGCCAGGACGTTCTGGCAGGGGTGCATGGGGATGGCATTGTGGTGGCTGAAAGGCGGGGGTACGACGCGCAAAGACGCGCTAAAAACGCGTCTCGCTTAATTGCGCAGACTCGTCCTGCAACAATACTGTAAGCCGATATTTCGAAGCTGTCAGACCTCACTTCATTGTTTCTTCTATCAACGAAAACATACCCCTCCCGCAAGTGCAGACAGACCATCAACGCCCTAAAGCAGCTCCAGTCGAATCTCGATACTATGCCAAACTCTCAATACCAGACCAGAGCAGCCCATGTTCAGACTCTCACCAGCTCCGGAATCGCTCGCTCCAGCACGAGCACAGACCCGTGGACGCCGGATCGGCCATGTACTCGTGCTCCGTTTCACCCTTTCGTCCTTGGTGATTACGCTAACAGACTCCACACAGCGACGATATCCAGCATAATCCCGTCCGGAGTCCCCAACGATTCGCAGACGAAGCGTACGGAGCAAGCTGACGCTTGTGAGTATAACTAGGATAAGTACAGGCGCAGAGCTGATGTACAGTTAGTTCCGACTTATGGCACAGGACCACGGGTCTCTCCGCCCGTCTCTTCCTCCCGAGAAAAGCCTCCCATGCCCTTGAGAAAAGGAAACAAGCTTTTCTATAACGATCTGAATGCCGAATGCTTGCGTCAGGTTTGGGATGAAAAGGGAAAACATCGATTCTTATCTCTCAATGTCGATTGTTATAAGATCCTTAAAATGCTGTATGAAGTAGTGGCATCCTGCGCCCACAAATTCCCGTCCTTAAAGGAGGCAGTTTTCCACGCCGAGTTGCGGAATAGTGTAGAAGGTAGAGAATGGAGACAGGAGCCGTAGCAGCAACAGAGGCTGACTTGCAACCAGACATAGATGACTGTACCGAATGCGATGGGCATGTGGAGTGGGAATTCCCCTTCAAAGAACGAAATGAGCCAATGCTCAAGGCTCCCCCGAAGGCTGGCACAAAGCGATGCCTTAAGAGCCCGGCTGCGCAGCGCAAACGCCCCACGAACGGAACAACTTCCACGCACGCCCGTAATGGAGTGAGAAAACGGACATCAAACCCCAACATAAGGGTCGCTCCACAACGAAAGCAACCGACCAGTAGTGCCGCACGGAATCGGACCGCTAGCAAGAGAGCGGCGATTACCTCATTGCTGTCGGCAGACCGGGAGTGGGTCTGACCCTTCCGGCTTTCCACCCATTGCATACATTGAGGATGTGTGGTTAGAGACATGGGCTTTTAGTAATCTGTTCGTGGGCTCCTTTAGGCACAGTAGACCTAAATCGGTATTTCACTCTTTGCGAGATCGTTTGGCTTGTCGTCTAGAGCATTGCCAGACGCTCGATAGGAAACAGGCGTGCGCTATCTGGAGGTTAGGCTGTAACTGGAGGACTATTCAGGAACTCATGTGGGAGAACGGGCTCTTGTACATATGCAGCCAGTGGTTTGTGATTCTCTTGTTCATCCTTTGCAGAATGCGTGCGTATGTCCTCCAGCATGTCGACTCCCGTTTCCCCGCCGGAGGCATGCGCAAATTACAGGCGAGTTGAGTTGAGTTGATGTCTGTCGGAGGTGGTGTTCCATATGCAGTTCCATGCTCGACATCTTTGCACAGCCCCTTATTACTCAAGCACTGTTGTTCCTCTGAATTGTGAGAACTACAGGACTAGGACGGATTATGAATTCATCATCATATACCAAGTTTCATAACCAACACCAATTGGCTCTGCCTTTACTATCAGCACCGCCTTCCACTGCTGCTACGTGCGTCTGCCCGATGTCGCGCCTCCGCGGCCCGCCACCGCCGACCGCTGGCGCGAAGAAACGCCCTGCTCCTCTCGCAGTCGCGCCTCGGAAGAAAGTGCCCCAAAACGCCGTCAACCGCCGCAGTATCAACGTCACTCTGGCGCGCCCGCGGTATCCTGGATAAGAGCGCGCGCCACTACCGCATCGACTGGGAGGGCGTCGACCCCGCCACGGGCAGCGCTGGGCATCAACGTGGGAGTCCAAGCGCAATGCCAACGCTGCTTTTATACAGCACTGAAAGCAGAGATGGTAGATGAAAAAAAAAAAAAAAAAAAAGAAGAGGGAGGATACGCGCCGAATATGGTAGTACGGAGGAGGCCGGAGACGTGGAAGACGTCGGTAACGAGGAGGAGAAACAGAAGGACGACCAGGACAAGGACGACAAGGACGACGACAAGAACGACGAGGAGAACGAGGACGACGCCGCCGACATCTTTCCGGCAAAAGGCATTGTTGACGCGCGCAAGTGGCAGTATCTCGTTACGCGGGAGAACGAGAAGACCGGTAAGGTAATTAAGAATCCTTGGGTCTCAAAAGGCTCCGTGTCGGAGGGCTTGGTCGAGGCGTGGAATAAGCCGAAGGCTAAGGAGTTGGAGAAACCCAAGAAATGGCCACGTATGTTCTTTCTTTGACGCGCTGCTTCTACCATTATTGGCATTAACCTCTTCCCGATAGTGGTGCCGTTGTACGAGCCGCGACCGCTGAGGTTGCCGGAGGCGCAGCCGAAAGAGACAGTGATCTTGTACAGGACGGCAAAGTAGAAGATAGTGGCAGTTCCGTGGAAAGAGATAAAAACGATACAAAAGAGGCGGGTCTGATAGAGGCGTCGGAGCTGACGAGAGCATGGTTGGAGGAGACAAGGCCGCCGAGAGAGTTAAGAAACAATCGAGGCCAGCAACGAGAAGAGAGAGGAGGAAAGAAAAAGCACCATTCAACGCCACATGCACACTCTAATTTTCGTGTTCGTTTCTTACAATGCTCCCTTTCCCTGAATGGCGCCAAAAGCAATTTAAACCAACTCCTGAATCCCCCACCGACAAAGTCTGTTCCTGCATCTCTTCGCCGTCCCAAGATCACCGAAACAAAAATTTTCAAACCATAAAATCAAAGCCAGTCCCGTAACTCCCGTCAACACCGACCGAACCCCTGTCGCAGCTAGCGGACTGAGCGAGCTATGTGAGCAGAGAACAGTAGCATCTCTCGCGAAAAATCGTCGCCTGCACCGCTCGTCATCTTACACTCCGTTCTCTTCCGCTTCTCGTTTGGACAGATTGGTGCCAGCGGCCGACGGGTTTTTGCCGCTGTCCGCCCGTCTGCCCGCCCCTCCGCCCCCGCCCGCACCTCCGCCCGCTCCAGGTCCGTCCACATCAGACCGTCCGTCCGCTCGTCCCACAGGACATTGCGCATCTCCGCGTCGTTATGCAGCAGCCCCAACCCGTGCAGCTGCCGCAGTGTCGTCTTTGCCCTTTCCAGGAGGGCTGCCCTGTTGTCCTGATTGATGAACTTGAACAGCG
Organism: Macrophomina phaseolina; assembly: GCA_020875535.1. Lineage (NCBI taxonomy): Eukaryota > Fungi > Ascomycota > Dothideomycetes > Botryosphaeriales > Botryosphaeriaceae > Macrophomina > Macrophomina phaseolina. Next base: position 56,205 of record JAEQDS010000062.1, on the reverse strand, counting down.
GACGGCCCGCCCAGCTGAGGAACAGCATGTGCGTGTACGCTCCACCGTCGTAGAAGTAAGGAATCTCCAGATCCGTCAGGCCGATGCACACCGGCACCACCCTGCCCTGCGCCGCCGACGCGTGCTGATACATGCAACTTTCGTGCCGTAAGTGGCGCGCGTTGTGCTCCTCCATCCCCTTGGCCACCAGCGTGTAGCCGTGCGACGACAGCCGCACTTTGAACAGCGCCCCCCGCGAGCCGCGCACGTAGAGAGGCTTGCAGTCAGCGTCGACCCCGATGTCCATCAGAAGCTGCCGTCGTACGAGACGGAGGAAGATGCCCGGCTTGATGTGCCTTTTCTTGTGCGACTGGACGTTTGGGCAGTCCTCATCGAGCCGTCCGCCACGCACCAGCCCGAGCAAGCACTCGTGCGTGCAGTATGGCCGGTCCTCCAGTCGTAGCTTCGGTGTCGTTGACTTCGCGGCTGCCGTCGTCGCCGCCCGAGACGTGCCTTTACCGGCGGCACTCCGTTTCCCCCCTTGCTGGCGACGAGACGAACCCTGCCCGGTCTGGGAACGCGTCTTGCGTTGTGGAGTTGGCGAGGGTGCCATGCTGTGACCCCAACCGTCTCCGTCTCCGGCGTCGTCATCATCATCGTCACGCTGCGCCCCCGCTTGGTCGTCTATCGGTAAGCACTGTGACCGCGTCTTAACACGTGAGCCGCCAGACGCTATCCAGCGCGAGGGCTGGTACGAGAACGTCTCGCGCGTCTTCTTGCGCTCCGTTTCCGGAATCTTCTTCAAGACGTCTATATACTCGACCACCCATGTGTCCAGCGACCGCCTTGCAATGCGCTGCCATTCTTGCGGTGGCGGCGGCGCAGCAAGAGCACGGAGGACGAAGGCGGATATCTGCGCCACCGCTGTTCGCTGGACCCCATACTCGTCGTCTTTCTGTGCGTCGACGCCTGGAATGCTGACGTAGTAGTGAACCGTGACAGGGTCGTTGGGAATGTGCAGGAAGACGATGGCGTCGCCGGTGAACAAGTAGCCGTACTGGACTCCTTTGTCGATCATGTACGAGAAGCATTGGGTGACGACAGCCGCCAGGAGCCACTTCGAAAAGAACTCTACGCTGTTGCCCTCCTTGTCGATGACATCCCGGCCTGGCACGATCGTGCCGCTCAATCCGGCCGTGATCGCCCCTCGCGTCAGCTTGTGCGGTGCCTTGTACTCGATCGCAACCGCTGGGCTGCTTGACCCGTCTTCCTGCCGGTATATGCAGAACTGATCCGCCCGCCCACCGCCCTTTCCCCTCCGTTCCGAGGTCACTGGCCGGGCAGAGGCGACCCTCTGGTTACCGCGAGACGTGTCGCTGATAGACATGCGTTCCATCGCTTCGTCGACCGTCGTCGCATCCGACTGGCCGAGGTTCGTGTGGCTTTGGAACGATACCCTTCCCCGTAGTCCAAGTTTCTCCCGCAGGGTTTCGTCATTGAAGATCTCGTCCACGATATTCTGTACCGGCTTCTCCACCGCCGAGCGCGCAAAATGGCGCAGTAGTTCTTCGCTGTCGATCGGGTCCATGGTTGTGCGGATGTGGTCCAGCTGATGGGTCGAGGCAAAGACTCGATTCGATGCGAAAGCCGGGCTGGCAGAGAGCTCGGCCCATATCTCTGATTGATCGGTCGGGAACGTATCCCAGGGGATGATTTGGTTGGGGTAAAGTCTGCCAGCAGGCTTGGTAACGTCACCTTGGGTGGTGAGCGTTTCATCGTCGGTGATTCTGAGGGAAAGGAAGATCTCGTGGCAAGCCTGTAGGAATTCGGTGAGCGTTGTCCTGCGATTGATGGCCTCTGCTTCTTCTCGTCGCTGTTGCTCTTCCTCCCGGCGCTGCTGCTCAGCGATTGCTTTGGCCTCTGCCTCTTCGCGCTGTCGCTCCTCGGCAGCTGCCCGCGCCTCTGCTTGCAGTTCTCGCGCTTCAGCCTCCTCCCGGCGGCGTTGCTCTTCCTTCCGCTGTCGCTGCTCCTCTCGAAGTTCCTGTCGAAGTCGCTCGAGTTCTGCCTCCATGCTTGAAAGATGGTCTAGTAGGCTATCCGATGCGTATCTGCTGTGTTGTTTGCCTCCATTCCAAAGATAATGGCGGGAGCTCGGCTTTAGAGATGCTGCGCAAGCACAGACCAACCGTCAACACGCCGTTGCCCGGCCAGCCGCAGATCACACCTTCAGCTTCGAAAGCGGGCGGGAGGACCTTCCACCATTCCCAGGTTGGAACTACCACATCGCAGCGAGAACGAAATTACGCCACAATGCCACGTGCAGGTGCCCTGCAACGCGTATTAAGACGCTCTACTGGCAATCCGCTACCGCTCAATCCAGAATTGCGACCGGCCGACAAGCTCCTTTCACTCTTCGAGCACGCCGCACAACTGGGACCCAGGCAAAGCAGCTTCTTGACGATGCACGCGACCACAGACGCAGCTTCCGCGGTGGGGTCTATGCCTATCACGGCGCAAGGAGGCGTGGATGGGCGGTCGAAAGCGCCGTCAATGTGCGACGAGGCCCTCAGGCAGCCGAACTCACTACGAACGACATCAAAAGGACACAAGCGCCATCAAGCGCACCATTGACCCTACCACTATGGCAGATCCTCTAATGCAGCGGAGCACACAGTAGAGCCTTATGACCTGAGCTCGAGTAGCCGTGGTGCGGGCGGCAGCAACAGCAACAGCGACGGCGCCAATACAGCCCATTCTCTTGGCCAAGCCCGACCGAGGAGTTTCGCGAATTGGTGATCAGCTTACGGACCTGCAGATGATCATCCACCTTCGCACGCAGCCTTCGACACACATGGAGGACTTGGAGGAGCTGAGTGCAGCCACTCGTTGGGCTAGCCGTTTCCCTACCGTTTCCTGTTCTGCACCGGTCTTTGACCAGCTTTCGCTGGTATGAGGGCTAGGCGTCGAGGCGTCATCAAAACATCGAATATTTGGTGATCATGCCCGTGCAGGCAATGTAAAGCCAAGCTTATCGTATGAACCGTGTGGTTATCATAGATCTTGCTGCACGAGGGAGGGAAGGGACGAGCTGCGCAACATTTGCGGGGGACCGCGGAGACCCTGAAAATTGCCAAGACTGAGAGTGGCAGAGACGTGAGGGCAGCAGCATTGTGAGGGTGGCAGAAGAGTAAGGGGGCAGAAAAGTGGAGTTGACGCAGCGCAACGAGCAGGAAGTAGAGGATTAGACCAACAAAAAGCGAGGTTAACACAGGAAAGTGAGGGCAAAAGCAGAAAATGGAGGCTCTCGGCATTTTTCCGGGGTCTCGCGATGCCCCGCGAACACTGCGTCCCTCATCCCCGATTCCTCATTCGAGACTGCGATGATACCAAGTGCTGCCTCTGTTCCACTATCGCCTGATATTCAGCGCTACAGCAACCAATAGCGATCTTCTATATATAAAGACATCGGATAAAATTACCTACAATCCTCAGAACCAATGACACCAACGATGAATTTCTTGGTATATAGACGTAAGAAAACTACTGTCGCCATCATGGGGAAAACAATATTTGCAACTAGGTCCTGGTGAGTTTTGTTTTTGGAGTCGTCAAAATTCGGTGTCACTCCCGGAGGCAGTGGCGAAGTTTCGACGGTCTCTTCTTGGGGGGGCATGACGCCTCAATAACAGAGGAACAAATCACCACAAGTGTATTGGAATGGACAATCCAGGCGAATTGACTCGAATCACACTCGTTAAAATGGATTCTGCGGAGAGAAAATTATGTTCAGTCGGCGTTAGGGAGGACAGGCATAGACGCTTGGATATTAGACGGGCGAGCCATTTCAAGCCATATGCACGGGCGCGCAGAGAGGCAGCAGCCACTGGTCCTCGACACCTTTTAAAGCCGCATGCTATTCCAAGGTAGTCGTATATGTCGCACCCTATTCTTCTATTGGCGTGGAGGCTTTTGTCTCCCGCATTCTGAGTCATCGGGGAAGCGGGGGACGGCCTGATTTAAGAGTTAAGTCCGCAAGCCACGGCGGGGAACTTCGGGACCGGGGAGCCGATAGGCAAACCGTAAGTTGGGTGAGCTCTAGACCCCATAAGGCCCAGCGCTCAAACACATGGCATATATGTGCCTCCACATGGGAAATTCCGCGACTTTTGTGTAACGTGTCTCACAAGCGAGTGCATTGACCGCACCAAACCTAAACCACTTTAAACACAAATAAACTCTACAACGCCTTAAAGAACCGACTATATCTATTCCATATTCTAGTTGATTATTCTATAAGGTGTTTCACCAGTCATTGGGCCATACTAGTCAACCCGGCCACTTATGAAAAACTGATGGAACATGAGCCCAATCGTTGGCTGATTAACGCCTTATTGCCTGATCTGTTTAAGCTTTTTGTTTGCCTCGGTTATAGTGTCAGATATCTATAGCCAACGCCACTCATTAGCTAGGAGAACAACCAGAATTCATCATCAGTTTCGCGGACTGGTTCCTATTTTGAGGCTCGCAGGACCATGCACCATCAAAGCGTTTGGCGGTGATCCCAGCAGAGTCACGATCTGGGGTGGGTCAGCAGGAGGTGGCGGTGTCACCTTCCAGCTCACTGCAGGCGGCGCGTTCGATCAACCCCCGTTCTCAGCGGCTATCCCTGAGTACCCTTGGTGGACGCTAATGCTCAGCGAAAGTGCGCAGGAGCGTCAGTTCCGTACCGCTCTTCAAATCAGTAACTGCTCGGATCTTACTTATCTCCGCAAGCTCAAATCCACAGAGCTCCAATACCTCAACCAAGAAGTACAGAACATAACATATCCTAAGCCGAAGAATAATTTCAGCACTTTCTACTGGAGTCCGGTTGTCGATGGAAAATTCATCCGTCAGCTCCCAGACACCGAGTTTAAGCAAGGGAACTTCCACAAAGTACCAATCCTGCTCGATCGCGAGGCGTACGAGGGGTATACCTTCTCGAACCAATCCGCTACCACCCTACAAGAGACGACGCTAGACGCAAAGAACTTATTCCCTTTGGCCGGACCATCCTTCTTCAGCCGGCTATACCAGCTATACCCGCGCAGCGCGTACAACTCGACCTTCTACCAGCGGCAGGCGTGGTTCGGCGACTTTATTATTAACTGCCCGACCTACTACATGGCGACGGCGTTCACGGACCAGGCCTTTAACACCTCGGCCGTCTTTAAGCTCGTCTTCGCGGCCGGGTCGCAGCTGCACGGGGCGACTGCCGACTTCTTAAACTCTAGGACGATCGGCTTCCCCCAAGCCGATAACGCGACCCTGGCCGACATCATGTCCGCGTACTGGATCAGCTTCGCCGCCACGCACGACCCCAACCCGCTGCGCGACCCCGCGCGCGCCGTTCTGGCCGTCGTACACGAGCGGTAGCGGCGACGATTACGACGGGGACGGCGAGAGCGATGGCGTCGGGTTTAGCGTATTACAGATCAATCAGAACTCGATTGAAGTGCGGCGCGACCCGGACAACTCTGCAGCCTGCGATTTTCTTTAGCTCACAGGACTGCGTAGTCGCGAATTAATAAGTAAATAAGCCGAGGCGGCACGGGTGATAGAGGAGGGGGAGGGAGGGGTACTACGGTCACCGGGGTATATTTTCGGCAAATTACGAACATAGTTAATAGATCCGAGGACATTGCATTACCGAGGGGTAGGGAATGACCGAGGAAGGAATCAATGTGGTGCCTGAGGCAGTAGTGAGATAGTCCGACAGAAATTTATGTGTGCGCGGCCTGCCTCGCTAATTCCCGTGTCTGGCGTTGCTTTTTCGATGTTGATATTGCCGGTGTATACCCGGCGATCTTGATTCCGTGTTCTGGGACATCTGGTCCCCGACACATATCGGAAATTTTCTCCGCTCGACTTTCCAGGAGAGTAGCCACACTGAGTTTAAGCAGGGCAGTTTAAGGTGAAGATCCTGGCACCGTCTTACATGGCAGGCCGGGGAAGCGGGACGTTGAGGTCCCCGATGAGGGAGGCCTTAAGGGGCATGTAACGAGCGGGCCTCTGCCTCTTAAGGATCCAAACACCAAAGAGGGAGAAAACCTGTCGAGGGATTTCCTTGAGTGGGTACAAGAAGAGGGTGAGAGCAAGTCGAGCACGTGATGAGACTGAGCACTTGTGTGCGAAGGCCGTGTTACCAATAGAGTCCAAATTCTATTGTCGAAGTTGACCACGAAGGTCAAAGTTATCTAAAGAGCGTGGTTTATATACGTGTAGGAGAGTGTCTACAATCTGGTATTGGTCCTATTGATCTGTCTCTGTGGAAGACAGATCATAGAGATCAAAGAAGGTTGATCTGATGATGATGATGATGATGATGATGATTCATACACCCCGTCGGCCTCAGCAGACCATAGGGACAAAGAACACTATCCTACGCTAAGCTACATTGGGATCCCGGTTCATTCGAGGCCCAGCACACTGTATGCAAAGAAACCATACCTCCCTCCAGTTCAACGATCTGAAAATAGACACGGACAAATCGACTAATAGATAAAGCTTAACGAACGCAAGGAAAAAAAAAAGGAAATGTAAAAGCAGAGCTGTCCTCCATGCACCCCTCGTACCATCCCCTTTGAGACCACTTCCCGAGTGCTGTCAGTCCCTGTAGCGGCGTGACGGCTGGTTAGAGAAGGGATTGCTTTGCTCAGAGAAGGATTGAGCTCTCAGTCTCTAGTTGCTACCAGTCTTCCAGTAGCCAGAGCAAATACTGCTGTTGCTTTAACTGCGCGCATGTCCGCCCGCCACTTCTCCGGCGGCCCATCTGCATACCTACCGTCGGGCTTTCTCGTGCCCGACCATCCGCCTAGCATGAATGCGAGATCACCGAATCTACTTCCCAGGTCAATCTGTAATCTAGCGCGCAGATCCATCCAACGCGAACATTCCAAAAGGAAGTGCTTGACTGTTTCCCTCTCCGCTCCGCAGTTACACGAGGGCGCCTCTGCTCGCTTGATCTTATATAGCGGTTCGTTTAGGCTCGCTTTCGACGTTCTTAGTTGCGCAATCGCTGCGGCTTCCTTGTAGTTCAGTTGGTCATAGAGCTTCTTGGTGTGGAAATGTGCCAACGCTCGGTCAAGCTTGCGGGTCGACTCGCCGACCTTGGAAGCTTCGAATGTTCTCCTCCATAGTCTCAAAGTGATTTCCCTACACCGAGCCAGTGCTAACGGCCGTATTAGATTGCCTAAAAGAGGCTCTTGGTTGTTCTCTGTAGCTTGTAGTGCCAAGCTATGCGCCTTCTCGCTCCCTACAATCCCTTCGCGCGCTGGCACCCACCTGAACTCGACGGGCGGTCCCTTGTTGCATCTGATCTGGTCTAATAAGCGGAGGATGTTTCGAACAGTTTCCTGACGCGGCACTTGTTGCGACCTGCGGAGGAGACGGAGGGCTGTCTTGCTGTTACTATAGATGGCGTGTTTTACCTTGGCTGCTTCGGGATTTTCAGCCACCATCGCGGTCGACCACGTGCCATGTATCAGCTCTACTGCTTGGTGGATTGCGTGGAGCTCTGCGAATAATCTGTCTGCTGACTCAGATTTGCCGACCGGACATGAGTGAGCGACGATGGTCGTGCCCCTACTATCCACGCAAAAGACGCCGGTTCCGAGCTTGCCGCTTCTTTGCGCGCCACCCGTGAAGATGGCTACCTCTGACCTTGGCGGAGAGCTGGCTCGGAGCTTCGCCGGCTCTAGGGAGTCAATCTGAACGGCTGGTCTGTCGGCCCACGGCATTCTTACAAATGGACGGATCGTTTCGAGGCGTTCAGGGTCAATCTCTCTAGCCGTCCGCATTATTCGCTGCAGCGGGGACACGAACCTCTTGTTGGCCGGGTCGATTGCACGCTTCAGCTTCCAGAACGGGTGTTTCTGCGGCAGAGTGTGGCAGCTGACCCAAAATCGAAGCAGTTGCTGGTAGAGGCGGATCTCGACAGGTAGAATCGCTGCTTCGACTTCGAGGATGGGCAGCGCTACCGTCCGGAACGCCCCGGTGATTGCTCTGCCCGCGATTCTCTGCACTGCCTCGAGTGATTTCATCAGTGGTGCCGTTATGGCTGGCGCCCATATTGGAGCCGCATAGTCGACCGCCGGGGCTACGGTGGCTGAGAAGAGCTGGCGCACGCTGCTAGGTCGAAGGCCCTGTAGTCGCTTTAGCGCCAGGGCTGCCTGGACGCCCCTTTTTGCGATCCTCCCCGCATGGGCCTTGAACCGGAGTTCCTGGTCGAAGATGACGCCGAGAATCTTCGCTTCTGCCTTTGGGTGCACCTCTCTTCCCTTAACTATTATCGGCTGGCCAGATCGCCTCTGCTCATTTCGCGTAAAGTGGATAAGCATCGTCTTCTCTGCTTCAAACGTCGCGCCGCTCGTCGCTTCCCACTCTTCGGCTCGAGCCACCACCGTTCTTTGAAGCTTTGCCACGTTCTCGCTTGCGGACAATCCCGTCACCCAGGCGCTATAGTCGTCGATAAAGGCGATGGCTCCTTTGTTCTTGTTGGTTACGGACTGGACTAAGTCGGCGTTGAAGAATAGAAATAGTATCGGCGAGAGAGGCGATCCCTGCGGAAGTCCTGCCTGCGGCAGGTCCATGACCCTAGACGTCTCGCCATTCACCACCACAGAGGCGCTCCTATTGGAGCAGAACGCTTTCACCCATTTGACCAGCACTTCCGGGATCCTTCTTTGTCGGAGCCGCTGGAGGAGCACGTCTCGGGCAACGCCGTTGTAAGCCCCTTTGACGTCGAACGATAGAAGCGAGAGAACCTTGCCTTCGCGCCACGCGTCATAGATGCGTTGCTGGAGGACGGTTAGTGCCTGCACTGTGGATCGTTGCTTCCTACCGCCGAAGTGGTTCTTAGGTAGTAGAGAGTGCTCCTCCGCCAAAGCAGAGATCCTCTCTGCCACCACTGACTCTAGCGCTTTTCCCAGCGTCGACAACAGCGAGATTGGCCTGTATCCTTGCGCCACCTCCGCTGACTTTCCTGTCTTGCGCAGCGGAATAATTCTCGCGATGCTCCAGCGGCTAGGTAAGCGGCCATGTAGTAACGATTCGTTGAAAAGCTGAAAGATATGCTTGCCAATCACTGGCCAAAGCTCGCGCCACACAACCGCGGGAATTCCGTCTGCTCCCGGTGCTTTGAATGGACTGGCCCGGAAGACGGCCTCCTTTACTTCTTCCATTGTCAGTGGTGCGTATTCGAGCTGCTCACTACAGTCCTGAGCCGCCACGGCCTGTGCACCCCCTCGGACTTCAGGGAGCTCCGGGAAGAAGTTCCTGATCAGTGTCTCCGAGATCTCCTCGCAGGACTCCGCGTAGCCGTCCTGGTATTTGAGGCGTGTAATTCGAGCGAGTCCGCTGCTTCCTGAATCGGTAAGATACTTGGCCGCTTTCCAGATGTTGGTCGGCTCCACAAGAAAGTCCTTCCAGCACCTTCGCTTCTGGCGCCTCATCGTGTCATGGAATCTTTTGGCCGCTTCCCTTGCCTGTGCCTCTAACCAGATATCTGGCTGTCCCCACCTTCGGCGCCCTCTCGCCTGGTTCCTGAAGTAGGTGTATGACCTTCGCAGTTGACTGAGGTCCGCCGTCCACCACTTCTTCACGTATGGTGACGGTCTCGCTTTAGGGATGCAGCGCCGCAGTGCTGCCGAAACCGTTTCTAATAGATAGTTGGTGAAGCTTTCCATGTCCTGGGCATCTGGAGGAGGCTCCTTAACAAGTGTCTTTCTCATCTCGCTTCTGACGGCCTCCCAGTTAGCACTACGGAACGTGTATTGCGCTTCCAGTTCCTAGTAAGGCACGTCAGTCTCAAAATAGGTCTCGATAGCCAGATAATCACGTCCGTATGCCGTGCTAGTAGGGCTACAGTTGCTCATCTCTTCCGTTAGTCGGGGAGACGCTAGAATAAGATCGATTATAGAGCTATATCCGGCCGACTCGTACGTAACCGTGCCCCGAGGCAGCAGGCTCTGCAAATGAAAGTCTTCCATGAAATCGATTATCGGCGCGCCCTCTCCGCTGCGTGGTGAGCCATACACAAGATCACCTCCCCACAACTAGTCGTGTCTATTAAAATCACCGCAGATAAGGAGCTCTAGTACCCCGTTGGTTTAGCTTCCTACCTGTGTGATTGCCGTTCGCAGGTGCTCAAGCGCGCTGGTGAGTTCCGGGTCGTCCACGTTCTCCTTCTTGGCGACGTACACGGCTGCCACGAACACGATCCGGTCCCGTAGCGTAATAACTGCGGCTGTAATGTCGGCAGAGGGTACTGCTATCTGCCTGGCTTGCGTGTCTTTGCGGATCCACAACATTGAGCGAACGGGATAGCGACTATGTCGCGACGTCGTCGGCAGTAGTTGCTTCCAGTATGAATGAGTGACTGGTACTGCCATGGTCTCGCCGCCAGGCCCGCGAAAGCAGCTTGGCTCCGAGATGAAAATAACGCTGAAATCGCTGAGGTCTTCGTCGTTTAGTAGGCTATACTGCGCTGTTCCGCTCTTTCCTAAGTTCGCGTGAATCACTTTTAGCGGTCTACTCATTCCGATGGTGGAGCATTTCGCGCAAGAGCTTGTCGTACTCCGGGCAGCCTCTATCGTCTGCTCTGTGCGGCCCGCCGCAAGCGGCGCACTTTACCGTCGTCGACGAGCAGGCATCTTCCCTGTGGCTGATGCCCGCGCACTTCGCGCATCGTTCTTCTCCTCGGCAGCGGAACTGCAGGTGGTCGTAGCTCTGGCACTTGAAGCAGCGCCTTGGCCGCGGGCGGTGCTCAAACACGTTAGTATACGCCGCCTCTCCGCCTACATCGATCACTCTCCTAGCGAGAAGTGCGTCCGCCTCGCTCTTCTTGGCGAGGTAAATCACCGCCGACCCGTAGAGACGGCTGCTCGGCTTACTTAGCCAACGGACCTGCGTTACTTCGACGTCGTTCTCAGCGCCAATCTTCTCGCTTGCATCGGTGCGCACCGTAGTGCGGTCATCGTTCAGAATGGTCAGCTTGTTGACATTGTCTACTTTGACCGGGTGCCACTGACGACCCCGGATCCTCGCCCCACGGAAGGCCGTCTCCAGCCATCCGAGGTTCGACCTGACGAGCTCTTCGTCCTCTTCCGTCCTAAAGAAAGCGCGCACCTTGGCCGCGTCGTTCGGGTTCCTTGTGATTCCGCAGCACTTGACCTCCTTTGTAGCTTCCTGACTCTGCAGCGCCGTCTGCAGCCGCGCGCGGATATCCCCAGGACCCGCGTTACCGACGCTGGTGTTGGTGAGATCGAGCTCGATCGCGGGCGGCATCATATGAGCATTAGGCACGGTCGCTTGGTTTGTGCGCACTGGAACGGCGGCGGCGGACGACGGACTGCTGTTCGCTGGTGTCGGCGGAGCTCCTCGGAGCACATTTGCGTACGTGGCATTGATCTGGGACTGTGAGCTTAGATTCCTGCGCGTCGACTCGACCAGCGCCGCCATTTGCTTCTCCATCTTCCCAATGCGCTCCTCCATCTTGGCCTGCGTTTCCTCGGACATCTCGAGCACGCTGCGTAAGCGCTTAATCTCGTCCTCGTTCATAGCCACCTGCTCCGCGAGCTCTTCGTTCCGCTCGGTAAGCCGGTCGTTCTGCGTAATAATGACATTGAGCAGGCCAATAACGTCGTCTAAGGTCGAATCGGTAGGTAGTTCGGGTGCGGTAGTCGGGCGAGCCCTTCGGTGCCCCGTTGGTTTGCCGGTGTGGAGGGCACGATAGTCGGGGCGTTCCTGAAGGCGCGCAGCGCGTCGCGACGCGCCAACGGTCGCGTATCCGCCCCCATCATCTTCGTCTCCAGACATTGTAAGGCCGATAAGCTCCCTCAGTATCTCAGGTACGAATCCTTGGTTTGTTAAGTTCGGGCAACAGTGGCCGTCCGAATATGCCTTGAGGAACGAAGTGACGAGAGGTCTTTTGGCGCCGCCTCCTTAAGCTTACCCTCCAAGCCAAAGTCACGTGCCTTAGCCGACCTCTGATTCACGTGCCTTCGCCCCACCTCTGGTCATGTGACTGAAATTTCCCAGCTCGGAAAGACCTCATCAGCTGCCGTCGCATCCCTCTCGCGTCGTGCGTCTCTCTTCTGCCTCTTCGCGTTTTCCTGCTCCGCCTATTGGCTGCCCACTTCGCACGCGCTGCCTTTAATAAATACTCCCCCTGGCGGCCCCTTTGGGTGAAGCGATTCTGAAACAGCCTCCGTGCGTCCCCACCCTCCCTTCGCGCACAAGCACAAACCTTCTCTCATCCGTCCCACCAGTCCCACGATTCTGCTTCCTCGATCGTCGCATTGCTCAGCAATTCCAGCCTCTCCTCCGCTGCCACCATGCTCTCCGGCACCTTGTTGCCTACAAAATCCCTCTCTCGCACCTTGGACAGGAGCATGATGCCATTCAGCGACCGGCTGCGCGACAGTTGCACGTACAAGCTGTAAGGATCGCATGGACTAGGAACCAACTGGCCGTCGAGATTTATTGTCCTGGTGCCGAGCAACTCCAGTGCCACCCGCGCCAACGTCCTGCCTTGCACCTTGTAATCCGTACAGGCGAACGCGGCCGCACATGGTAATCCCTTGCGGGTCACGTCACTTTGTTGCCAAGGCCGCTTCCTCTGGCACTCGATTTTGGTACTGACAGGCGTCAGGAGAATCGTCCCCGGCGGCATGCCGACGAAGTGGAGGTCTCGAGTCGTTTCCCCCTCCAGCAGAATGCCCGCCGGCGGGCCGAAGTGAAGGATGGTGTCCTCGTTGATGCGATGCCCCGGGTGCGCCTTGTCCAGAATGACGTCCAATGCCGTGTAGCTGGCCCCATTGACTAGCTTCAGTCCTTGGTGGGTGTTCCGGTTCACGATGACGGGCATACCAGGCACGAACATGAAGATGCCTGGCACGGGGATGGCACTGTCGTCCCCCTGATTCAAGATCATGAGCGCCTCCTCCTCCGTGGGCTGGCCGCCTTTCCACGTGTGTTCGGAGAGGAAGATGCGGAGTAGCGCATGATGTTGCCTCTGGAAAGACAGTATAGCTTCGATGTTCAAGTTCCATCGATTCCGGTTCAGCGACGTTACCACAGTGATGCCCGACTCCCACGGGATTCGCTGGCCCTCTCGGTAGCAGGTGCTGTTCAGGAGGTCCAGGTCGGACTGGTCCTGTACGCCCTGCCGGATCCGAGTTAGCAGCCGCTGCAGGCGAGGGTCTCCCGCGGCGCGGACTTGCTCCTTCAGGATGATGACCGTGGTGAACTTGTTCCACAGGGCGTGCGCCTTATCGTGTTGGTACCTCTGTTCTGCCTTGAAGGTCTTTTCTTCGTCCCACGGAAAAACCGTGCTAGGTAGGAGAATCGACCTTTCCTGCACTGGTCGGAACTGGTGAAAGTCGCCGCAGAAGAGAACGATGGGGATGCCGCCGAAGTCTTGTGCACACCCCCGAAGCTTGCACAGCTGCTCGTTCACCGCGTAGAGCGTGCGCGCCCCGAGCATGCTGACCTCGTCGATGATGAGCAGGTATTTCTCCTGCCAGTCCATCCTCGTCTGGCCATCGACGCGGAGATCGGCCGAAGCGGACCGCGTGATGCCGTCCCCGTCCTTAAGATGGCCCGTACGTGAGACGTCTTTGGAGAAATTGCAGGCCGAATGGATGGTGATGCCGTTGATTCGTGCAGCTGCCGTCCCCGAGGTCGCGGTCACCAGTAGACGGTGGGATATCCCCCTGCTGGCGAACAGCTCGACGATGGCCTCGATGACGCGCGACTTTCCGGTGCCGCCTTCCCCTCCGATGAATTGGCACAGCTGAGACGTTCCGCTCTCGTCGCGCCGTACTCGGTCTAGCTGGCGGCATATGAGCCGGAAGGCGATGCTTTGCCTTCGATTAAGCGTGAACCGCTCGGCCAGCTGCCTCCCTGCCTCGGAGAAGGATGTGGAAGGCCCAAACTGGACGGTAGCTGATGGTCCTGCGCTCCGTGTTAAGCTTTCCGAATCCGCGTCCGTGAGATGGACATCTTGGTCCCCGAAGCCGGTTAGTACACTGTAGACGGCGGCATCATGGGCGGTAATGTTGTTATAATGGAGCTCCTGTTGTATCCCCTGGATCATCCTCTCCTTCTCCCGGGAGACTCTCATTTGCTGCGACTTGATGGACCGGACCTGTTCCTGCCTTGGAATTTCAGCTCCCGAAAATCGCCCTTCCGAAGCGCTCAGGGTCCTCGGCCCTTGCTCGAGGACGACTCGGGCTTGCAGTTCTTCTGTTGAAGATAGGGTAGCTAGCTGGAATTGACACAATTCGCGTGCCAATGCCGATATCTCCTTCGAACCGCGTGTAACCTGGTTACTTCCCAGAGCGTTTCTCACCACGTCGACGAGGCGTGTTGCATTGCCGACACCATCCGACCGGTACATCGGCCTCGGTTCCTCGTCGCCGTTGGTCATGCCGGACTCGACCGCATCTGCCGCAGGTTCGGCCTCCCCGGACTGGGCAGCCCACTGTTTCGCATCGCGCATCGCGTCTTCGGCAGACTGGCGGAGTAGTTGGATGTTGTCTGCGAGGAATGAAATCCTTCGAGGCAAAGCCTGCTTTTGCCTCTCCCAGATGGCATTGATATCGCCCGACCCCTCGGATAGGAATGACTCCCACGGGACAAAGATGGCGAGATGCTGTACAGCGGCCCTGTAGGGTACAAAGTCAACGTTTTTATCCTTCCTGCTATTAGACGGGGGGGGGGAAGGTTTTAGACGGTTCACGTCGCCGCCGCACCTACCTCCTGTAATGGAGCTCGTCGTCTTCGCTAAAATCCATGCCTAAGTAGCCGTCCAAGCAGACGATAGCATGCTCGCCCGGCTTTCGCAATACCTGCACCCACTTCTGCGAGGGCTGCCAGGCACTGTCAAACTCCACCTCCCCCCAACCACTTGCACCTTTGCTCTTCCGCTTCAATCCGACTACGGACATGTAGTCGTATAAGCACAAACCTTGCAGGAGCCTGCCCCGGTGCGGGTATGCCTCTACCAAGGAGATTCTCTGACCCGCCTCCTCCAAGAGGACCGCCTCCTCCACGGGCTCACCCATGCTCTCCATCCCACTGACACGGCGCAGATGATTCCACCGCCGGAAGATGTGCCAATAGAGGGAACCCACATTCAAAAATGTCCAGGCCTTGTTGTTCGTGAACTCCGTCCGGTACCCCAATAGATGAGCGACGACCTCTACCTGCGACAACGGCCGCTCGGTGAAGATGCGGTTCGCAACCCTCATCAAGAACTGCCGCGTTTTGTTCTGACGGCCGTCGTCCCCATGAGCACCATCCACGGTATCTGCCTGGTTCTCCATCATTCCCGCACCTAGGGCTCGGAACACTTCCGACGCTGCCGCTGCCCGTTTCCACACCGGGTCCTCGACCTTGGTCGCATAATTCGTCACATAGAAGACGATGGCCATCGTCTTGCGCTGGGTTCCAATGAACGAGATGTCATGGTTGTGCCGCAACCCTACCGCCATGGCCTTGTTCCATCGATTCACCATGCTGTGACTGCGCCGGATCTGCAGCACCCCCTCTTCCGTAAAGGAAGTCTTTTCCACCAATTTCCACGGCGCTTTAAACCGGCAGGGGTCGCGCTTCTTCCCCTGGCCCCGAATCGAATACTTCACGCATGTCGGGCTATGCGTGTGGATCTGGGTGGCACCGGCACAGAAGTTTGCCTCCTCATCGAATACGGCGGCGAAGCGTTCGCTGTTCTGCAGCATAGATGAAATGTCCGACGTCACGGACCTCTCCGCCCGAACCGCTGAGAAGGCCTCTTGGTCAAGATCCTGCATCAGTAACTTTGTGTTAGGCCCAAACTCCATCGGACGGGTGGGCTATACGACCAACACACCTCGGTGAAGACACTGTCCACGTATTGGATGATCTGTTCCCGATAGGCGACTCGATCCTCCCCCTCCCCATCAACATCACTCAAGATGGAGCTCAGCCGCATATTGCCCTGAAGCCAGAGAAGACCATGCAGGTGGAGCGCCCCGCGCTCATTAGTCTCTACGGCCCCGAAATACTGGCTGATGCGCCCGAACACCGACTCCTCTCCTACCTTCACATACTGCTCGAAAAACATGGAGATCTCCCTATGGAAGAATAGGGCGGAGCTGAGGGGATCGGAGATGGCCAGCCGTACCCGCTTGTACGCCTCATCAAGGCTGGCCAGGAACGCCTCTGCTGCTTCCGGGTCGCGGCTTCGATACGCCGCCAAACTCAGCTTAACTGGGTTGGTGATGTCGTTCGGATTGATCGTGAACCAGATGGCCGGGATGCCATACCGAATGATGAGGGACTTGATCTTCCGCCGCATGCTTAAGCGATGCTCCCTCGACATTGGCTGACGAAAGCCGTAGAGTGATAGGCTCCTCAGCAGCTGATTGACCCCCGGATCGGTGGTTTTCCCAGCAACTTCCAGTTCGACTCGGGCCCTCTCCAACCTCTCCGCACTCAGCGACCGCACGATGCGCTCCACCTCCGGAAAGTTCTTCCTTTTCACGCTCACCATGCTGACACCACGGTTTCTTGACCTAACTTCCATGTTGAACACGAGAAACGCAAACACATGGTGGGTCGCAAAGCGACCGCCATGACGCTGGAGCACGATTTCCGCCCAGGTTTCCAGGCTCATGTTTCGCGATGACACGAGATTCCGCGCGGTGGCCTCCGCATCAGGAATCACATCCTCACCGCCCGCCACCTCCGCGATGCACTCCTCCGCCTGGCGCGGGCCTCCATTACCGAGCGGGAACAGTGTCGGAAACGTCTTCGCAAAGAACCTCGGATCGAAGGTATCGGCGAACTCATCGCCCCGCGAGACAAGAATATAAGGCTCGGAACCGCGCCCACGTCGCACCTGGGCCGATGCCGCCCCGGTGCTCCCCCCAGCTGTATCTTCGCCAAGCGCATCACAAGCATACCGCAGCTTCTCCTCGTCCGCAACATCCGGTCCAGCATCGAGGGCAAACATGCCAGACGAGCTGATCTCATGAATCGGGACGGTGACACTGTCCGGCTCCGCCTCGTCGACTCCACCTTCACCATTTGCACTCTCTGGATCCTCCTCCTCCCCCACAACATTCTGCCCCTGGCCGAGCGTTGCGAGCACCTCTCGGATATCCACGGGCCCTTCATCCTCCAGACCGCGCTCAGTGCGAGGGACAACATGTCCTGTTCGCGCCTTCTCCCACGCCGACGGCTCGTTCCGTTCCAATCGGGCATAGACTTGAGAAGGCACCCCGTGCGAGGGCGTCTCCCAGCTGTCCATTTCCGCTGCGTCGATCTCAATGTTGGCATATAGGGGATTATGCCTCTTCAGCCACACCAGAGCCTTCTCCACGACACGCCGTCGGACCGACAGAAGCGCCGCAAGATCACTCGGTGCCGGTTTCTCCGACCCCTGCCAGGCTACGTGGATCTCGTCCATGAGCTTCAACAGCGGGTGAGGGAGCACGTTCGTAGCCAACTCCTGCACGTTGTTCGGGAACACCGTGATGTGCCCCTTGACATGTCTCGGGTATCGGACACTCTGCCTGCCCCCCTCGGCGATGCTATACTTGGTGATGAACCCATAGCAAGAGTTCAGCGCGATGAGCTTCTCTTCGACAGGACTAAGGCCCTTCAACTCCTCAGGAAACATGTGCTCGCACCCCAGGCGGCAATGGACTTGCGCCGCCCGCGACAAAGCACCTCTTCTCAGGTATCTCGCGCAGTCTGAACAGCTCGGAACCTTCCTCCCCACGGCGAAACATCTACCGCACTGGAAGGGCGACCCATCGCGCTTCCGGATGGCACTTGCCGCCCACCGCTCCCAGTCGATCACCTCTAGCTCGGCCTCGGAAAACTTGCGATAGCAAATCATGCAGGTGCGTATCGGCAGAGTTCTCACGTCGTGGAAGGCTTTGTAGAACTCCTGGACGGTGGACACCTTCCTGGCCTGAGAGATAGGAGCACACCATGCCTGGCCCTGAGACAGACGCTCTTTCTCGGCGAACTCTTCATCCAGACTGCTTAGAACGCTGGCAAGGTCTTCCTTCCTCTCTTCATCACTTCTCTCCCGCCGGACTACGGTTCTGACACGCTTGGGTTGCGGCTGATCGCTACTGCTAGGGGCCGGCCTTTTCCCCTGCCCCACGCGGCTACTTGACACCACCCTGGCTTCCTCATAAGCGCTCTGAGCCACCTCCAACGGTTCCGCTGACGTGCGAATTCCCAAACCCGCGCGAGCCACATTCTGCCGATTGGCCCCATCCAAGTGGCCGAAATGCTCAGGCAGAGCTTCACCACTCTCTCCCGGCCTGTTCCTCTGTAGTGCGCTACGGCTCGATTCCGCAACAGGAACTCCCTCTGCCACACCCCTCGCGGCATCGGCAACCACCTCGCCCGATGAACCACCTCTCACCCTTCGAGTCTCCGCTCGGCGAGAACTCCTATCCGCCCTAGCTTCCTCATAAGCGCTCTGAGCAGCTTGGAACAACTCCGCTGACGTGCGAATGCCTAAACTTGCGCGAGCCACATTCTGCTGATTGGCCTTATCCAAGTGGCGGAAATGCTCAACCAAGCTCTCATTACCCTCTGCTGGCCTCTTCCCCTGTAATACGCCGCGGCTCGGCTCCACCGCAGGGACTTCTTCTGCCGCACTTCTCACGACATTGGTAACCACCTCGCCCGATGAACCCCCTGTCACCCTTCGAGTCTCCGCTCGGCGAGCGCTCCTCTCTACCCAGGCCTCGTCGTAACCCCTCTGAGCGGCCTGGAATATGTCTGCCGACGTGCGAAACCTCAAACCCGCGCGAGCCAGATTTTGCTGATTGCACATGTCTAAGCGGTGGAAATGCTCAGACAGACTCCCGCGACTACTTTCCGGCCCTGCATTTCCCTCTACACCCGCCTCTTCACGCCCTACTCGCCACCTCCCAAGTACGCCTGCAGATGTGTCAACTCCAACGTCCGCATCGGCGCGGCCGGTAACTTCAGTCTGAGCACTATCCCCTCTACTCGTCCGTGGAGCTCTTTGCACACTAGCCGCCTCGTACTCCCGCCGAAACTTCTCTAAGATGTCCGCCGACGTGCGGATTCCCAATCCGGCGAGCTCTACGTTCCGCCGGTTACGCACATCATAGCTGTGGAACAGCGGAGGCGGAGCCTCTGAAACTCGGCCATCTCCGCTCAAAGATCTCGATGCTTCCATTCTGTTCGTACTCGTGGCCTTCGCGATCCGTACTCTGCCCCGCTTTAGAGCGCATCACCTCCAACCTCTATCACCAACTTCTAAAATACAGCCTACCCTCCCTTCTCCCCCCTCGCCAAGCTACAACCCCATGTACCCTTCCTCCGACTCCACCCACATCGCAATCGCCTCTCGTGACATATTGTCAAACTTGTGGCGCCTTCATCTCCTACTCCTGTGTCCTATCCTACAGGGATTTATAACCTAAAGAGGCCGAGATCTGTCAAGACAAGAAGTTTTTCTTATTCCGCCTCATCCATGCGTCTTACTTACCGTTTCAGCCTTCGTTCCCTATTCCCTCGCCTCATTCCTTCCTCTCATCTATACAAGCACTGGATTGCACATTCTTTGCAAGTCAGACTCATCCGTTTCCTTAAACCCGTAACTACTCTTTCGTACTACTCAACTACACACTGGCCCTCCGCAGACCAGTCTTGCACTACACGGAAAACATGTCTCAGCACCCAGTAATCGCTCGCGCTCAAGCACCGACCCCTCGCAAGCCACTCGATAATCAAAAGAATGTTGGCGGCGATATGTCTATGATGTTTTTCGTCCACTCCCGTGAACCAAAGCGATTCGCCCGCCCGGACCAGCACCATATTAAAGGCCTGAACACCGAGTGCATCGCAAGAGTCGCCCTGCCTCCACCAAGCTGGATCACCGCCCTAGAATACGCCTCTCTCCGCTCCAACCCCGAAAACGGCCCCTCCAACTGCGCTTTCTTCAGCCTTAACATGGCCTTCTACTCCCAGCCCATCCCATCCGAATGGGAGCAGACATGGTTCTTCATGTACGGCCGTGTTCACCCGTATGCACTCACCTGGGAAATGGAGCAGGACGAAGAGCGTGACGCCGGCGAGGCTCCCCAGGACTACTGCATTCCAGCAATCATCGTCCGCGACCAAACCTACCAACCGTGAGTCCCCCTCACACCGTAACCATGCCTAAAACCGTCTCCCTCCATCTAACTGGCATCATACATAGCATTATTATAGTGGACGATTTTCCCGTCGTGCCTCCAATCGTCAGCTTCGCTGGGCCCATCCTCGGCTCTGGTCTCACTCTTCTCCGCGACCAGTCCACATCGGGACTGGACGACACCCAGCGGAAATGCTGCGGCTTCGTACAACTGTCCACCTACATCGCCCCCGGCAACCCAGACAAGACTCCTTTTAAGGGCTTCCACCCTTTCCAAGTCTTTGTCATCTTTCCCATCTACGCAAATCCTTGGACATCCCTCTGCAAGCGAATGGCAGACCGATCCCATACACAATTCCAGCCCAATACCCTCTTCACCGGTACAGGAAAGGTGGCCGGCTTTCTCAATCACCGCATCATGGTCCATCCACCGCAACTGACGCGAGACTGCGTCTTCATTGTCGTTCCAGATACTTGGCACTTTTATCCCTTCGTAGGCTGGATATGCTCTCAATCTATGGAGAGCTTGAGAGCGACAGGGGTGGTGACAGGGGTCAGAACACCAAAGTCATCAGGGGCTTTTCGCAGCCCAATAATCGCAATAATTCAACTAAAACGTAGTGTTTTGAGGTCGCATAAGCTGTCAAATTCAAATGAGGCTATTTTCATTTATATATATTCGATTTACGGCCCAAATCTTGGTGTTTTAGATCTAAATCGCGACGAATTCGCGACCAAATCGAGCCCAACTTCCACATCAAATTCAACTGCTTCCTATCACCCGATTCAAGTGATTTTTGAAGCAAATGCCTTCACAAAGATTCAGATTACATAGCCCACAGCCCCACCTTGGCCTTGGTGGCCGAATGTTGGTGGAACGCTCTGCAAGTGGCCTTCGAATACGCGTTTATTTGCGCATGTTAGCCATACATTCACTGCAGTTCCCTTGGACCTTAAGCCTCTCATATTGATGTTCTTCGCGTGGAATCTCAGGATAACGAGGCTCTGCTCGTCCACGGCGTCCGTCAACGCGTTCTGAGCGTTCAAAGAGCTGCTCCCAAAGCCTCTGGCGGAATGCGTTCAGGGACGCGAATGGAGGTTTCTCATCGTCATCCAAGCCTCTACAAGTGAGCAGATATGCATTGATGATCGATGATTGGAAGAGGAAGTTCCAAAGAGGCTTCCATGTTCGATAACAAAGTCGATTGATTTGGCGTTCGGCTTTGAATTGGTCAAAACGGTCAACCGCATTCTTGTTGTGATTGTACTCGTCTGCCCACCTCGGAATCTCCATATCTTGTTCCACGTTATCACCAAATGGCTTCCGAGTGATCTTCGAATTGGTGGAGGTCTTTGTGGGCCGCCGTCGTCGTCGAATCACCCATTGTTTACCGTCATGAACAGTGCTCATAAATAGCACAATTCTTGCATCCTGCCAGCCAAATTGCATTGACTGCTCGTCCTGTGATAGACAGCAATACTGCGTGCCCCATTCGATCTGTCCTTCATTTTTTGACCTCAAATCTCGAAGCCTTTGGTCTAAACCACGGTTATCTTCTTTGGTGGCTTGCTTCTTTTTGCTGGCTGCCTTCTCTTCATTCTTCTCACGCTGTGTCTTGCCCATTCGAACAGTCCCTGCAGCGCCAATATTCTCGTTCCGGAGCGTTGTCATAAGCCGCGCAGAAGTAAACAGATTGTCTATCCAAACGATGTATTTTGGGCTGTCAAATGGCAGCTCATGCGGGCATAACTGAGCCACCAAATCGGGCACCACTGCAGCCGTCTGTGTGAGGTTAATTTCGTACTGTTCGTCGGTGTAATACTCGTCAAGATCCCACGGTCCTTCGCCATTTGAATGGAACATCCAATCAACCAAAAAAGCCTCGTTACAAAGCGCCCAAATCTTGAATCCAATAGGCGTTGGTTTGGATGGAATATTGACTGTTTCGGAGGCTCTGCCTTGGAAGCCTTGGATCGATTCATCCACCGTTAAATGCGTTCCCACGCACCAAACAGCTTTGAAGTTAGCCCGCAGCTTGTCAGATAGCCCTTGAATCTTATCATACACCTTACGTCCGGGTGCGAGGCTGTGAGTTCGAAAGAATCGATCTATTTGGGCAAACCGAATCTTGGATATTCGTTCTGCGACTTCTTCGTGTCTCCAACCACCCAACGCTGTTCTTTCCCAGTACTGTTCAAGCCTAGGAGAGTCATGAACACCCATAAAGATCAAACAGCCATAGTATGCGTCCATTTCGCCTTGCGTTGCTGCGTGCCATGGCCGTTCGTGTGGTTGTGACCGATTTTCAACTGCCCAGGCTCCCGCAGCATTTGTGTACTTCAACAACAGCTCTCGAATATCATCTGTGAACACGAGAGACCAATGACCAAGCGCATCATCTCGCTGAAGGTAAGATGGCTTTACTTGAGGGTGGCCATGCGTGATAGGATCGATTTGAATGGGCTCAAAATCGGGTATTGGCCATACCGGAGGTGGAGGGCTTCGTTTGCCTTTTTTTGACTTGTGCTCGAGTGGATCTTCAGGAACGGTATCTAAATCGCGTTTAACCATGCTGAATTACGCTAACGTGTTTCACCAGTAACCTGCGCACCCCAGTGACCTGCGCACCCCACCAAACCCAAGACGCGTCTTCGCGCAAAAACAAACATGGCACCACCACAACTTTCTCAATCACTCCAAAAAGAAGCGAGATTAGCTCTTGCCTCCCAAGCCTTGCAAAGGAACCCAAATCAGAGCCGACGCGCTATAGCACGGTCGTACGGTGTTCCAGAATCAACCCTACGGACGCGTCTCTATGGCACCCAAGCTAAACACGAGTTACCTTCACTTAAGCGAAAGCTGCAGCCATCTGAAGAGCAGGCTTTAGTTGAGTGGGTCCTCAGCCTCGATCGACGAGGATTTCCGCCCCAGATAATCGACGTACGAAGAATGGCAGACTCTTTGCTCGCCGCGCGCGGCCAGAATCCCCCACCTCAGCCAGTAGGTAAGAACTGGGTATCTCGCTTTATCAACAACCAGCCCAAGCTCAAAACGAAATGGAATCGAAAGTTCCATTCACAACGCGCCAAATGTGAGGACCCGGCCACGATTGACGCGTGGTTCAAGCGTGTACAAGAGACGCGTCAGTCGTACGGCATTCTCGACGACGACATCTACAATTTTGACGAGACAGGGTTTATGATGGGTGTAGTTGCGACGCCTAAGGTCGTTACAAGCTCTGATACGATCGGCCGAGCAATTGCCGTGCAACCAGGAAACCGTGAGTGGACAACAGTAATCGAGGGCATCAACGCGTCTGGCTGGGCAATTCCGCCGTTCATCATCCTAGCAGGGAAGGTCCACCAGTCAAACTGGTATCGAGAACTACCGGCTGACTGGGTAATTGCTGTAAGCGATAATGGCTGGACAACAGACCATCTTGGATTTGAATGGATCCAGCACTTCAATACGCACACAGAGTCCTGTACAAAGGGAGCCTACCGCCTACTCATCCTCGATGGCCATAGTAGTCATGCAACGCCAGAATTCGACAACTACTGTAGCGCAAATAACATAATCACACTCTGCATGCCTGCGCATACATCTCATCTTCTCCAGCCGCTTGATGTAAGCTGCTTCTCCCCCCTCAAGCGCTCGTACGGCCAAGAAGTTCAGAAACTCGTTCGCCAAGGAATCCATCATATTGATAAGGATGACTTTCTCTCCATATACTCGAAGGCACGCCCATCAGTCTTCACAGATCAAAATATCAGAAGCGGCTTCCAGGCTACAGGACTTATACCACACGACCCACAACGCGTCTTATCGTCGCTTACCGTCACCAAAACACCGTCCCCACCAGGCACAGCTAGCGGACAAGCACCCCAATGGACGTCAGAAACACCTCATACTCTAGTCCAGCTAGAGCATCAGGCTCGGCTTATACGGGATCTTATCCAGCGCCAATCACAGAGCCCGACAAGCCAAGCATTTAGTCAACTTGTAAAGGGATGTCAGATGGCGATGCATTCGGCTGTAATACTTGCAAAGGAAAATTCGGAGCTTCGTACAGCGAATCAGCGGCGAAAACAAAAGCAGCAGTACCGGCGAAGGTATATTGCTCAAGGAGGTGCTCTACAGGCTCAACAAGGGCAGTTCTTAGTCCACGGGATAGAAAATGGGGAGGAAGAGGCTGAACGACGGGAGGCGACAGCTATACGACAACGTGCGCCGCCGACGTGCAGCAATTGTCATTTACAAGGCCATACGATCCGCCGATGCCCTAGTAATCAAAGAGTAGTTAGATAGGCATTTTACTTGAATTCAAGGCGTTGTGGTGGGAAATTTGCGCGAAGACGCGTCTTGGGTTTGGTGGGGTGCGCAGGTCACTGGGGTGCGCAGGTTACTGGTGAAACACGTTATAACGTGTTTCACCACCGAGCCGTCCAAACCACCGAGCCGTCCACTTCCTCACCAACATCACACTTTGAACTCAAGTTATTCAACACAACACAAAAACTTCAATAAACTAGTAGCGATCCTAGATTACTCAGTACCTGTTACCTCCTCTGTACAAGTCCGTCTGTTGTGCCCGGTCTTGCCGCAGTTCCCACAGCGCCGTTGAGCCCCCTGCGCGCCCTCTGCGCGAGCCTTCTTAGAGGGCTGTTCGCCGCCCTCTGCCCCCCCAGCGCCCTCAGGATTAGATAGCTGACCGCCGTCTACCATTGTTAGCGTGCCCCGATTCTGTACGTACTTTCTTTTACGCTGTTTCTTCTTGTTTGCGGCCTCTGTGGCCCTTTGAAGGGCAGAGAGTTCGTCGCGTACTAACACAGCAGAGTGCACCATGAATGACGCGCCTTTTACGAGCGATTGAAGCGATCCACGCGCCTCTGTAGGTGAGGAGCTGCAATACTGCCTTATCTGCTGATAAAGTAGCCTTGATTGGGCCTCTAATTCGCGCATATTGCTGGGCGTTCTGGATTCCCATGGGGTAGCCTCTGGTGCAGCCGGTGTAGGCGTACGAAGCCTGACATCAACCTTCGATAACACCACCTGCGGGTCGAGCGGCACCAAGCCAGCTCCTCGGAAGCTTGCACAGATATTCTCCTTTGTGAACACCTTGTAATAAGCTGCCTTGTACGCCTGTATGAAGGCTGGTTTGTCGATTTTTGTGGCCATCAAGCGCGCCAAGCCTGAGATCTGAGAGCGGTACGCCCGCTTTAACGGCGAGAAAATGCCCACATCAAGCGGCTGCAGGAGGTGCGACGAATGCGACGGCATACAGACGGTAATAATCTTCTCCTCCTTGCACAGATCCTGGAACTCAATTGAGTTGTGGCTCTCGTGGCCGTCGATTATGAGCAGCCGGTACCCTCCTACAGTACGCGACTTTGTATGCGCGTTAAAGTGCTTTAACCACGCAACTCCAAGCTCATTTGTCGTCCAGCCGTTGGCGCTGACAGCAACAACCCAGTCCTCCATGCCAGAGGTGTCCTCGTACCAAGTGTTAATGTGGTTCTTGCCGGCGAAGATCGTAAAGGGTGGGATCGTCCAACCGAGCGCGCTGATCGCGTTAATAACTGAAGTCCACTCGCGATTGCCTGGCTGGATCGCTTTTCGTTTTCCGCGCCTTTCAGAGCCTGTAATAACTAGCAGAGAGCCTATTACGCCCATCATAAAGCCAGTTTCATCAAAGTTGTACGTATCCTCGTCTAGGATGCCGTACTTCTCCTTCACAGAGCGAACGAGGTCGAACCACCGCTCGATAACCACTGGGTCCTCGTTCAAGGCTCGCTGGCGATCGTACGCGCGAGTCCAGCACGTTTTGAGCTCATCTCTGCGGCTGATGAACCTGTCTGGCCAGTTCTTGCCCACGGTACCCCCGTCGCGCTCTGCCAGCAATTTGTTGGCCATATCACGTAGTATATCCTTGGAGGGCGGAAACCCTCTCGAATCCAGGTCCAGTATACGCTCGACAATCGCGCCTTCTTCATGTTTGGTAAGCTTCTTGCCGTTAGGTACAGCTTCTGCGCGTGGTACGGCACCTGCGCGTCGGTCGCGTACGGTTGATCGGGGAGCAAGGTACTCGCGACAGGTAGCTCTTTCGCTGTGCGACGCGTGGGTATCAATAGATTGGATAGCAAGGTTAATATACTGAGTTTTCTGGGATGATTTCATAGCGTTGTGGTGATGCATCGCGTTGAGTTTTCATCCGATGCGTTTTTGGTGAGGAAGTGGACGGCTCGGTGGTTTGGACGGCTCGGTGGTGAAACACGTTATTCGAATATTAAATAATAAGATCAAGCGTGGAGTGAGTAATGCAGCAATAACGCGTTGTTTTGAGCCTTGTTTTGAGCGTTGTTTTGGGTGGTAAAAAAGCCCCTGAGAGCTCGGCCCATTTTTAGCGCCGCAATCCTAACGATCTGATTGGCTCGGAGCTTAGCAAACACCGATCTTGGCACGCGGGCACCAAACCACTTTGAGCTCTCCATAGATTGAGAGCATATCCAGCCTACGAAGGGATGATAAAGCAGCACTAGAATCCGTACCGCTCTCGACGTCCCCAGACACCCCCGTAAAGCAGCCATCCACCAACCCTCTCACGTTCAACCGATCAAGCTTTATGTCCCCATCAAAGCGGGCAGCTCTAACGCCTAAGCGACGCGATCCGTCCCCGGACTCGCCCAGCCCCATCACCCCCTCAAAGAAACAGCGCTCCTCTCCACCTACCGAACATTCCACCCAGGGTTCAGATAGCACGCCCACCACAATCCATGTTTCTCGCACCAATGCGACTGCAGGGTACATATCTCCCTACCCCCCTACGCCTCCGACCGCTTCCACCACCACAGAGTCTTCCCTGGCATTGGATGGCAAAGACCGACCCCACCGCAACCGCCATCCTCCTAAGAAATATCTAGAAGTCGACTAACCATCCCACCAACTGATTCCGTAGTAAGAAAACTCTAAACTGCCACTTCTAGCGCAATCATCACACCGTACTTATCCAGTAACTGAAGCTCTTCTACCATGATTTTGTCTCCTCCACGAAAAATCTTTGCGCCACTGGGCAATATATAGTTATCTATTTGTATCCTAAATTCTACCTATCAATTAGCCTTACTATTAAAAATACCATCCTATACAATGCAAAGTTCAAACACAGACGCGTAATCATGAGACACTATATGACACCACTGAATGAGGCGGAAAAAGCAATTCCTCTCAGCAATCCGATACCCTTGACACGCGTACCTCATGTCTGACAAAAAGCAATCAACGAGGTCTCGGTCACGGATCCCATACAACAAATGCCTGAGATCTCGCCCATCACACTTATCTATTAACACCCTATTAAGACCCGCTCCCGCTCCCGCTCCTATCACACTACGTCCTCTCCATCTCTAACAAAATCTAAGCAACACCTTAACAAGCTAAACATTACTTCGAATCATGTCTACCCGTCCGGTTCGCTTCGAATTCTACTGCGAACTCCCTCCCCTACAGCTCAACTTCATACACCATCTTCCACACAATCTCCTCACCGCGGATACTCCCGCCGCCCAAGATAATCCCCACTACACAGAAAGCTTCGCAAATGTAGTACAGCGGGTTATTAAAGACCATGAAGCAGCCTTCCCCCCAGAATCCAGTCCTCTATGCGAAATTTATGGCCAACACACTACCAAAATGCTCTACACCCCTATTTCTTGGCTTCACAACATCGACGATCCCTTCGTTTTTGTATCGGTTAGCCCGATGTTTGGCAGAAGCAAATGCGAAATCCAGACACGATAGGAGATGCGCGACATGATGGACACGATCATACTAGACATCAAATCCGAAGGCCTTTCGGTGCTGAGGGCTCCTATGGAAAGCATGCCTTGTAAAATCTGTGGGAAGACGGAAGCCACCAGGAGATGTAGGCGATGTCAGCATATGGCATACTACGGAAAGGAGCACCAAAAGAAAGATTAGAAACTGCACAAGCAGATTTATACTCTAAACCCTCCACAGCACCGCCTGCAGGACAATTGCACTAAGCCAATCAGAGCAGGATGAAGCTTGGTCGCGAGAATTTCGCAGTGGGATACTAACATCTAGCTTTACAATACCCATGCCAACAATAATAAGCCTTTTCTAGTCTTCCGAAACTTCGTTCCTCAAGGCTCCTTGGGCGAACCGCAGCTGCGGTTTGCGTCTCCTCCTGTAGAAAGGAAGGTGGGGGAGCCTCAGAAGAGACCCACCCTAGAAAGATCGTATCACGTGGCTCAGCACGTGACCTTTCCCCACAGACCTACATGTCGCCCTCAAGAGCCTGGGCTACATAGAGCAACAGCCCACAGCATGAAGCTTGACACTGGAGGAAGACGAGATAGTTCATGGAGAAGGCTGGCGCAGCGGGAAGACCGTAGCGCCAAGAGACGTACATGCAGAGGTATACAGGTCAGATAGAAATCAGGCCAGGCTCCGCTGTCTCGCTTAGGCCCAAAGGGGCCTAGCGGGCGCAGAGAAGCCGGCCACATGCCGCATAGCTGCCTTCGGCGGCTGGGACGGTCTATGAATTCATCATCATCATCACCCTCAAGAGCCTGGGCTACATAGAGCAACAGCCCACAGCATGAAGCTTGACACTGGAGGAAGACGAGATAGTTCATGGAGAAGGCTGGCGCAGCGGGAAGACCGTAGCGCCAAGAGACGTACATGCAGAGGTATACAGGTCAGATAGAAATCAGGCCGGGCTCCGCTGTCTCGCTTAGGCCCAAAGGGGCCTAGCGGGCGCAGAGAAGCCGGCCACATGCCGCATAGCTGCCTTCGGCGGCTGGGACGGTCTATGAATTCATCATCATCATCATCATACATAGAGCAACAGTCGCCCAGTGTAGCCACGGCGACATCCAGCAACACCAGATTGTAGACACTTTCCTACCTGTATATAAACCACACTCCTTAGATAGTTTGACCTTCGTGGTCAACTTCAATAACAATTCAGCACATTGTTAGTAACACGGCCTTCGCACGCAGTGCTCAGTCTCATCACGTGTTCGACTTGCTCTCACCCTCTTCTTGTACCCACTCAAGGAAAACCCCCCTCGACAGTCGAATGAACCGGGATCCCAATGTAGCTTAGCGTAGGATAGTGTTCTTTGTCCCTATGGTCTGCTGAGGCCGACGGGGTGTATGAATCATCATCATCATCATCATCATCATCATCATCATCATCATAATTTTCTTGAAGGAAGAAGCTAGAGACACTCTGATATAAAGTGATGGCTGATTGTACAACAATCAAACCCGTCTGGAGATGATAAGGTAGAGAAGCTAGTCGGTGTATGACAGCAAAGATGACTCATGCGGATGCGTTGACACCCAGCTTCCCATCCATGAGTGCTGCACAAGTGCGGTTGAATCCTCTGGACTGCCCGAGTTTGAGTGTACCTGGCCACTTGCAAATCCGTTGACAGGAAGGATAAGCACGTCGGCAAGTAGGATTGGTTGATTTAACTCTGAAACTTCGTCTCCATTCATCTCTGCCCCCATCCGCTGCGAGAGGTATTGGAAAACGGCTGCGGTGAAGACCTTTGGCCCTGTGAGAGTTATGACTTGATCGAAGGATATGTGAAAAGATGAGCCATTAGAATCAGTGGTGCTGTTGAAAAAAAGCTCAATATTACGGCAGGCATTATCCACGACACGCTGGATGATAGGATGATTCGCTTTCGCCATGATTGTGAACTGAGACATTTGCACCGTCCAGGGTGAATCTCTCCAAAGTTGTCCCCGGCCTTTATCGATTTCAACGCCGATGACGATGTTTGTTTGATCCTGATACTCGGACGGAATCCAATCGTTAATTGATTTTAGGGGGCGCGTGTCCAAATCGGCATAGATACCACCTTCTCGAAGGAGGATGAGGTATCTCACGAAATCTGCTTGTAAGATCGGATCATGCCTGATTGTATCGAACGCTTTCCTGATTCTTCGATCATTTCGGTACGTGTCTAGCACGAAAGTATCTATGGCCTGGTCGCGGAGGCATTCGTAACGGTAATCAGGGTTTTTCGCTTGCCATTCGGTAGAGAAATTGGTAGTGAATTCGCGCTTGTCATTAGAAGAGTAGAGAGAAAGCTGCCAGATCTTTTTAGGGACTAAAGACGGGCATTTAGCTTAGCAAAAAGACTCATGCTTTGATAGTCTTACAATCATTTAGTGATTCATCTCGTGAGAATAGCTTTTCGCAGGCGTGACTATGCCAAATAATAGTCAAGAGTATGCATGCAAGTGAGGCGACCTTCACCGACTTCGCATATCTGCGCCATGAGGAGAACCGCTGAGATGTGGCACAATGCATGGTTCCAGGGCATGGAAGCAAACGTCTCGACTATGGACCTCGTGCGCGGCCGACAACGAGAAGTAGTAGATGCTCCTCACTGGGAGGCTCGCCAGAAGCTAATATGTCAAACGATTATTCCCGGAGGATTTTCGGCCCCACTCTAGTATTGTCTGATCTGCCGAATCCTCTAGCTCTTTAAGAGCAGCACTTCGAGCGAATTCCGCCGCCAAAAGCAAACTGTCTTAAGACACATCTACTGGGGAGGTAGTGGAGCAAGCAGGGGTCGCAACAATCGAGCGCTTAATAATTATAGCCTTACTATCTCTTGAATGTTGTCTTTCACCAAGGCGCGAGTGGTATATAATTTTACGCGTTGACTGTGCTTGCTTGTTGCACCCTTTTGATTGACGAGATATTAAGTTTGTATTGAGCAACTTGTGATTTTCCGTGTTGGAATTATTAACTGTTTGCTACGAGCCCTGGGAGCAAGCCAAGAGCCGTGCTATTTAAGCTACATTGTCTGTGTATAATCTCCTCCATATCCGCCGTACATCTCGCTTTTGTGCGGAGATCGCTCATCATGACGCTTGGCCTCCCAACAGAGCTGATATGGCACGTATTGTGTTTTCTCAATGATTCGGATTTAGCCAGCTTCAGAGCCACATGCAGACAGTTCGACCACATGTCTTTAGAGTATTTCGGCCGTCGACGCTTTCGTACAAAGCAGTTTATGTTATCTTACGATGGACTCCACGCTCTATGTAGCCTTGCAAGGGGTCGATTTGGCCGTTTTGTCGAAACTCTACGCATCGGGTCGGAGGCTCTCGCTTGTGGCAGATCAACAGCAAAGACAGAGCAGAGTCTCAGGCTTCAAGAGCTCTGCGAAGAGCAGACATACTTCAGACAGCGAGGCCAGGACACTGCATTGCTCGCAGTCGCGCTGACAGCCATGAAGGGGTCTCTTGTAGAGATCGTTGTATCAGGCTTCAGCTCCAAAGGTGGGGTTCGAAGTTGGGGCGTCCTCGAGCTGGAAAAAGAGACCGGGACTACAGTGATCCTTGAACAAACGCGCACTCTCTCCATCGTCTTGGCCGCAGTAGCTTCGAGCCAGGCCCAACCGCGCATAGTCAGAAACGAACCCTTGCTGGGTCAACATGGGATAGGAGCCCATTGCGATGCGATAGCAATACCACGGCCTGGCATGGCACTTCTTTCCATTCCATTTCGACAGCTACGTGTACTGCAGCTCAACCTCTGGACCCCGGGAGGTCGCTCGGATATAGCAGTCAGGAGCCTGTCCACGAATCTAATGAGTCTTCTCCGCGTACTGACAAACTTGGAGGAACTCTATCTCGGGCTTCAGCGCGTGCTGGCCGTCCCGAAGTTGGGAGCGGAAGTGGGAGCAGCACCTTTTTCCACTCGACTCAGAAGATTATACATCGACGGCGGACACACGGAGGAGGCAGTTCTACTAGCCCTTATCAGAAATCACATTGAGACGCTACGAGAAATTACCTTCACCAGAGTGTCCTTGCGAGGCGGATGGAACAGTCTCATCAGCCACCTAGGGCTCGAGATCATGTTTGAGAGATTAGAAGAGAGCGATATCGTACCAATCATCACAGTTCTGGACGCCTGGGATACTATAACATGCCAAAAGACGTCCGCAATGGCTTGGAACCCTTCTGCATCTACAGATAGCCGGGATGCTTTACACTGTGGATCTTGATCGACTTTCTTGTCTTAGAATCTCACCGCTGTAAGGATGATACACAAGATGTATATAGAGAAGACACCTCCGTCAGTCTACGTAGAATTCATTTGTCGTAACAGCGTACATTGCTTTGTAGAGCGGTTGAGCCAAGATTAACCTTCAGGCCGACCTGTTTAATGACGCGTTCTGCTAGTCAAACGGCGAAGGGTCGACGCAAAGCCTCTAGCAACAATCGAAACTCGATACTTTGAGCTCCGTGTAACATCTGTCTTTAGTATACAAAAGTGGTCCCCTTGTTGCCTTGTTAAGGGTCGAAGAGACGCTTCAGGGACTTGACAGCACCGTTTCTACTCTTCACCTAGCTTTCGCCCTGCGTGGAGAGAAGCCTCAGCAACAAAGGCGGTACACCGGAGTGATGAGACCAAAAATAATTTTTCTTTTATAAAAAAAAGGATCAGAGGGTACATCGCATGGAGACCGTGTCGCCTTATGATTTTCTCTAAGTAGGATCACGTTGCCGCGGCTGTCTTCAGCTATCTTTGCTTAGAAGTCCTCGACGGTGCAGTATGCTCATACGAGGAGAGAGACACACAAATAGAGTACGATATTATCCCATCCTTAGCAATGCTCTACTAGCAGTACTTTATCGCTAAAGAATATGTCCTAAGATAATTGTGCGTAAATTGAGAGCGTTAACCTGAGAACTGTTGGAAAGAGTCTATTTGACAGCCTTGTACAACTGATGAAGATGAGTTGGCATATCTCGTAGAGAGAGGCCGTATGGGTTCCTCTTTATACCCATTTTACCCACTAGGGTAAAATTAGTGGCGTAGCTTACTAACTTAGCAGGATTACTAGGCAATGAACTATCGATGCCTAGGAATCCTCTAATAGAACTAAAGACGCCTGGGAATCCTCCAATATAACTAACTTAGTTATCCCAACAAGAACTCATCATTGACGGTAGGCAATTGCTTTTTTCAATTGGCTCTACAATTGCAAATGGTCGATTTGGTCTACCTGAATAGTCTTTAGCTTGCAGCGTCTGCACGATCTACAACACGTGTCAATAGTTGCCGCGGCTGGTATTGCCTATCGGAGGTGTGGGTTTGAACATGCCTATAACCTTCAGTCTCTCAAAGGTCTACCTAGGCCCCTACCTCAGTTTTCAGCCGACTCTCCTCGCGACTTCCAGTCAGGGCCGGGCCAAACCCCTTCTGCCTGAATAATTCCTGTTTGCTCCTAAGCATCCGTCGCCGACGTGCTGTCCTTAAGACCTCCAACCTTCTTATTCTCATTTGCCTCAGCGTTGGTAAGGAGGCGAACGGTCCCGTTTCCACGCATGCCGACCCGTGCATCTGTTCTCTCGAGCCATTCAGCAGTCTATCCGGCCAGGACCTGATCCTGCCTGCCATCCAGGTGCGCCGAGGGCCAGAGCCCAGCGAAGGGTGGAGGTCCTCGGAGCCAGCAGAAACTGTTGCGCACTACACCTCGCAGGTAGCCTGGTTATTTCACACGGACGCAACACCTTCCCTCACTAGATCTCCGTTTCGTGTTGCCTGTAGGGATCTCCCATACCGTATCTTGCAGAAGGGGTAACGGACCAGATCCCACGCCGGGCGACCTGCTCCACCCGCTCCTACTAACCAAGCTTGTCCCCTCTTGTTCTGAGTTGGCCTGTGTTTCCAACATACTGAGTCTCCGCGCGACTCGCCAGTGTCTCATCAAGAGCCTTCTCTCACCGCTGGCCTGGATCATCGTCGTAGATTGCGTGCACCACGCCTATCAAGACTCCCCAACGAGTCGCCTTGACACCCGCTCAGCAGGTCTGCTAAAGGCCGACGAAGCTAGCCCGCTTTCCCCGTTCCTAGGGGCTCGCCCGTGTTTTCCATCTCGTCGAGCCGACCGGTCGCGTCTTGCCAGGTCGCCAGCACCGCGCCTATCAACACCGCCCGCTGAGCCGCCGGTATGCGCACCCGATCGGCTCTCTCGGAGAGGCCATAGTGAGTTCTGAGGGACTGTGCCGTAACAAGGCCATCGCGGTCGGAGGCCTCGAGGCCTTGACGGGTTACGCACCAAGGGTCTACAACACGTTAGCCTTAACAAGTTCTCAGAAAAGAGGTTCCCCCGCGCCCTCGCTGCATTCTCAGTGGTCTCAGAGTCGATGCAAGCCCAGGAGTGTCCTGTCGTACGCCTAGGGCGCGTCCACATCGGCTGGTCAGGTAGGGCCAGCGTCGGGCCTGGCTGCGAGCCAGGTAGTCGTACATCGGGTGGTTTTCGTATCCCGCTTTCGCTCGATAGGTCTCCTTGGATGGGTGGTCGCGCTGGTCCAGCGGAGGCAGGAGGCAGGAGACAGCGCGGTTGTGGTCGCGGTCGGCGCGTCGATGAAGAACATTCATCAGTCGAGTCGCGCCCCAACCGCCTGCAATGGCGTGTCGCAGGCTGCCATCCACCACCTTTACGGTCGCGAAACCCTACTGCACACGTCCGCGTTGCCGCGGCTGGTAACATCATTATAGGAGCGTTTCTGACTGATAGTCGAGTGTAGAGGTGGTGAATGGTAGCCTGTGACACGCCATCACGGACTGTTCGGGGCCAGCTTCGACTGCGTGGAAAAATTTTCATCGACGCGCCGACCGTCGTTACAACGACACTGCCTACTGCTTCGCTTACACATCAAGACCAACTATTTGAGAATGCTTTGTCGAGAGAAGCTGAGATTCGGAAACCATCCGATGTACGACTACCTGGCTTTCAACTAGGCCCGACGGTGGTACGGTTTAACCAACCGGTGCGGGACGCGCTCAGGCCGTACGACCGGGCACCCTTGGGCTTGCACCGGCTACAAGATCGCTAAGAATGCGGTGAGGGCATAGGGTGACCTTTTTCTAAGGAGTTGTCACGGCTGACG
This sequence comes from Macrophomina phaseolina, assembly GCA_020875535.1. NCBI lineage: Eukaryota > Fungi > Ascomycota > Dothideomycetes > Botryosphaeriales > Botryosphaeriaceae > Macrophomina > Macrophomina phaseolina. Next base: position 21,049 of record JAEQDS010000062.1, on the reverse strand, counting down.
CGGTTGTAGACTTTGAGCGCGAAACCCGTTAAGGCCTCAGATCCTGCGACCACAGAGGCCTTGTCAGAGCTCTGCCACCAGAAATCGGTCAGGTTTCTTCTTCGACAGCCGGTCCGATCTGCACACAGAAGACCTAGATCAAGGCCTTGGTAGGGGTGGTGCTCATGGACCAGCATGACACGACCGGTCGACTTGAGACGAATGCACGGGCAAGCTCTGGGGACGGGAAACAGAAGTCAGCTTCAACCGTCCACAACAAGCCTATTAAGCTGGGATCTAGGGCAATTCATAAGAAAGCCCTAGAAGGGGTAGAGCACGTAAATCACGTCGATAATGCAGGCTAGCTGTAAGGGGAGGCTCTCGGATAGTCGCGCAGAGACTAGAATCGCTAGAGACAGGCTAACTCAGGACGAGAGTGAATTCAAGCTTAGTAGGTAGAGGTAGGCAGAGCAAGTCGCCCGGCATAGAATCTAGTCCGTTACGCTTACAAAACATAGTCGACCTCCCTCTAGACTAATACACAGCAATATACACTGCGGATTCAGGGTTTGATCCACCCACGTAGGATGATGGATGAGGAGAAGTGTAACTAGCTAAGCCGACGAGCTCGGGAACCTTGACGTGGATAACCGTCATGGGCTTTCGCTACATTGGAATGACTGTATGAGAGTCTTGAATGCACCTTTAAGATGCGCAGGAATTCCAAAAACCCCAGTCGAAATCGCTACCACAGGTAAAGCTAAATAACTTCAAAGAAACTTTGCAAACAGTATAGGAATCTGAAATTTCCTTCGCCTGTTCGAATCATCCCGCAGAGTTGGCTAGCTGCCTCTGAAGAAGTACTTCGAAATTTCATTCTCCTGCTTGCCATAGGCCGAATCTTAGTCTCTCTACAACCCCGGACCATCAGCTCCTTCCTTTATATATGGTGGGAGATGGATTCCTGCAGATTATAAACAAAGCAGTCATGATAGAGCACTCCAATAAGATCTTAGGATCTTCTGGTGGCTGAAGACCGTGGGTTTCAGCTCCGTTCTCCAGTAACCAACCATTCCCCCCTCGATACGCTTATTCCAAGTTCTTTGAAAACCGCCATCATCTCCATCAGCTGATTTTCCTGCCGTGCCATCTTCTGCAGCAAGCTTCTCTGCCATGTTGGCACCAACCATTGTCTCGCCGCTTCAGAATTCTCTTCTCCAAGCTGCAATTTCTCTGCTGTTCTCTGGCGGTGCAATTCTTGTTTCTGCCGTAGATATTCGTGCCACGCATCAGCTGAACTAATGGAGAAGCGCGCTTTGTCTCTGTGAGCCATATTATGTCTGAGATCAGCACAAAGGTAGTTTAGAACTATACGACTTCGGCGGAAGAGTTCGCGGAAGAGTTCGCGGAAGAGCGTTTCTATAATCTTTCGGAAGGACCAATACGAACCCCTCAACAAACCGCTCTCGTCTCACTTTCTTTTATCCTTTTTTTTTTTTTTTTTTGCTCACCCACCCTAGTGCTCTGCCGAGGAGCTTAGCAGGCCAAAGACGAGTCAAGGTATGCAGGATGACCTTCAGTTGCGATCGAGGACAGGATATAGCGAATGGTGAGAATTTGTCGCAGCTTCTGCATCATTAGCAGCTTCCAAAATCTTATTCTGGCGATATCGCCCCGCTTGCGACTACACTATAAACACCTATTACCTGGAATGATATGCCTGGCGTCCGTGGTATTGCCATTACATCTCGAACCGAATGGAGTGGATTGTGGAGACGGCTGTGCATACAACTCATGGCAGGACCTTTGCTCGTATCTGTACAAGCGCACGAGTATAGCTCATGGGTTTTGCGTGATTCGAAATTGGTGGAAAACAATACAAATGTGACTGCATCATCAGCGGGGAGCACACTATCCGTCACCACTTCCAGGGATACCACGGTGTTGACTGGTAACGCTGTCGATGCAGGACGGTCTGTCTCCCCGGTAGCTTCGTGGGACCTGTGGACTAGTCCACAGATTGGCATAACCGTGTGCGATATCGCATGTCTTACCTCCCAACACCAGGTCAAGGAATCCCAGGGTACCGTCGAAAAGCTGTCAAGCGCTGGTGGGAAGCAAGATACCGCGAAAAGCGCGACATGGATGAGCCAGTCAGCAGTAGCTGTATCGCCATGCTCGGGACCTACGGTCAGTGACGCCTCAACCTCACGCGCAAGCAACCTTTATGAGGCAACCACCACGTTGCCCGGAATTCCTGAGTCTGTGTCCAGCATGGCTATCAAAGTGCCCACATCATGGGCGGACGATAATTTAGACCTACCGGCCAGCTTTACCGCCACCTTCCAGACGAATAATATAGTTTTCACGACAGAATCAGCTACGGGACATGCTCTTCCTACAGCGGGTACTATATTGATAAACGAAGGTCGAACCTCGCCGAACAGCTTGGGCTCAACAACAAGCAGAGACGAGTCTACAGCAGCTCTGCTTGCCCCATCCTGGGACACATGGACTATCTCAGTCTTGTCTAGTGGGCCATCGACGTCTCAGCCCTGTCAGAGTTTCCCCTGTTCAACAACGCTCGGCTCAACAGGGACTTTACCAAGCAGCTATGTAACCCTTCAATTCATAGGTTCTGGTAGACAAACTTACTTGACCGCAAGTCACACGGCAGCAACATCATCGTCATTCTCCACAGGTAATAGTATGTCATCTGATGATGCGTCTTCTGGATCGAGTAAAGGTAAAACAGTTGGGATATGCGTTGGTGCAATAGGCGGAGCGACCGTTTTCGCGGGAATAGCGATATGGGTTGCCAAGCGGTATCGCAGGAAGAAACTATCTGGCTTGAAAGAGCGGAGGCCAGTTATTTCGCGGCCTTTGCCTGTTGGTTACGGCAGTGGATAGTTCAGCTTCGATATCATTCCATTAACTAGATTGACGACCCTCCTAGTAGTAGTAGTGGTAGTAGTAACGATTCATGCAAACTCTTTGCTTATTCTAGTATGGTATCCTAAGGGAGAGTGAATTCAGAGAAACATTGAGGTAAGAAACTGATCTTTCCTTACAGGCGATGCTGTCTGGCAGGGTCCTCTAGCCCTCCGGGCTTCCAAGCTGCCTCTACAGCGGAGCAATTCAGATGTGAAAACAAAAAAAAAAAAAAATAACGTGGTTTATCAGTGAGCGACGCATATCAGTAAGCGACGCACTTTTCCTTGGCGCTACCACCCTTCATCTTCCACACGCGTTTTTTCCACAACAAAGCATGCAAGTCCAAACAACCGAAGCACGAATTGTCTTAGCCATCGAAGCTATCCGAACATCCCGAAAACTCAGCCGCCGAGCCGCCGCAAAGGTCTATAACGTGCCCGAAGCAACGCTCCGCCATAGAATGAACGGCAGAACCGCAAAAACCGATTCCCGGCCCGCTATTCAGAATTTGACCGAGATCGAGGAAAATGTGATCGTTCAATATATCTTAGACCTAGATTCGCGAGGATTTCCACCCTCGATCGAAGACGTGCGTGCAATGGCTGATCACATCCTCGCGTCGCGGGGCGCGCGACGCGTCGGAAAACTCTGGCCAAACCGCTTCATTAAGCGACGAGAAGAGCTGCGCACGCGTTTCTCTCGCGCCTACGACTTCCAGCGAGCCCTTTGCGAAGATCCCCAGCTTATAAGCGAATGGTTCAGCCTGTTCTCGAACATGCGGGCCAAATACGGCATCCAGGACTGCGATTTATACAACTTCGACGAGACCGGCTTTATGATGGGCATGATCTGCTCTTCTATGGTTGTTACCCGTGCCGATCGACGCGGAAAAGGCAAGGCAATTCAGCCTGGCAATCGAGAATGGGCGACCGTGATTACCTGTATTAGTGGTGACGGCTTTGACGTGCCCCCGTTTTTGCTAGTTCAAGGCCAGTACCATCTCGCCAATTGGTACACCGAGGGCGGTCTTCCCGACTCCTGGCCTGTCAAGCCGACTTCTAATGGTTGGACCGATAATGAGACGGGTCTAGATTGGATTAAGCACTTCGAGAAACATACTGCGGCGCGTACAAAGGGTGGTTACCGGATGTTGATACTCGACGGGCACGAGAGCCACCAATCGGTCGAATTCGAGGATTTCTGCAAGGCACATAACATTATTACTATCTGTCTACCTGCTCATTCATCCCACTTAACCCAGCCACTCGACGTCGGCTTCTTCGGCCCGTTAAAAAAGGCATACGGCAAGGAAATCGGGTTGTTTGTCCGCGCGCATATCAACCATATCACCAAGGTCGAGTTCTTTTTGGCATTTCGCGCAGCATATAATGCTACAATGACCAAAGAAAACATTGCCGGTGGTTTTCGGAGTGCTGGACTTATTCCATTTGACCCGCAAGCCGTCATTTCTAAGCTAGATGTCAAGTTACGGACGCCAACACCCACGGGCACCCCTAACGCCAGCGCCGACCTTTGGGTCTCCCAGACGCCACACAACCCGACCGAGGCTATTTCGCAGTCCGAGCTAGTTAAATCTCGGATTAGTGGCCACCAAGGAAGCTCCCCGACGCCTATTTTTTCCGCTGTCAAGCAAATGGCGAAGGGTTTGGAGGGAATGGCCCATACGGTAACCCTTTTGACCGAGGAGAACCGCGCACTTCGAAAGGCAAATGAGGCACTTAGCAAGCGCCGGAGGGCTAAAAAAACACGTGTTCGTAATGGAGGCGCACTAACCACGGAAGATGCGCGAGATATTCTAGCTCAGAAGAATGCTAAGGAGCAGGTAGCACGCGATAAGCGCGAAAATCGGGATGGCGGCGGAGAGAGGCCGGCGAGTATACGGCGATGCGGCACCTGCGGCGAGCCCGGGCATAATGCACGAACATGCCAGGTCGAAGAAGTAATGTCCGATGTCCATAGTTCCGACTAATTTTAATTAATTTAAGCGATGTTGGCTGCGCAATTCGGGTGAAGAGTGGTGGCGCCAAGGAAAAGTGCGTCGCTTACTGATATGCGTCGCTCACTGATAAACCACGTTAAATACTCTTTCTTTTAAAATATTTATTTCTTTTCTCTTAATATACTCCTTTATTTTCTTTTCTAAATTTAATGCTTTTTTTCTTTTTAAACTACTTAGTAAGCTAACTACTTTAATTTAAATGCTTCTTATGCCCTATTCCTACTCTAAGCTCTCTACCCTACCCGTTATCCAAAGAAACTCCCATACCAACTTATTACTTTCAACCTCACCCTCCTTCCACCTTCTACCCAGATACTGCATTACTACACCTTCGCTTTCAACATCTATACCCGCGCCCCTCAGCCTCTGCTCCCACCTCTGCCACACCGCCGGATATCCATGTTTGATTCCGTACAATACCCCCAACATCACCCCGAAGAACTGACACTCGCCACCCACCCGCCGGAACCCCCCTTTTCTGTTGCTTTCCCACCTGCCGCAAAGCTCCTGCGGCACTCCGCAGTGGAAGCAACCAGAGTACCTCTCGAACACGATCCTACCTTGTATCTCTCGCCTCTCCATCTCTGCCTGCCTACCCTGCTCCGTTCTACACCGGCTGACGCTATGCTGGTCTTCCCTACCTGCTGCTCTACATACTAAGCAGACTCCTTTCCACCGCTGTAGCCGTCGTTGGACGAGCTCTATATCCCCGTATGTCTGCTGCACCGCCCTTAGCTGCCTTGCTCGAATACCTGCCTGCCGTTGCTGCTGCCTTTGAAAATCTTGTCTATTCTGCTCCTGCTCCTGCTCCTGCTCCTGCTCCCGCCCCTGCTCTTGCTCCCGCTGCTGCTCTTGCTCCCGCTGCTGCTCATCTCGGCTTCTTGCTGCTAGTTCTAAGCCCGTCTGCCCTTCCGTTCTGACTTCTTGATCTTGCCCAGATCCTTTGCAAAAGTCGCACTTCTCTTCATCCTCCTGGCACTGTTCCCGCCCAAATCGACTGTCTAAAAATTCGTCCATAACAGTCCGCCTACACTCCCCCCCATCTACGTACCGTCTTACCAGCTGACCCTGGCTCTTTTCCCCTCCCGCCATTATGACCGCCTCGCTAACCAAGCCGTCCCTCCCTGCCCTGCCGCTCTCTTGCGCGTAATCGAGAAAATCGCGCGGCTCGTCTGCGTGGATGATGAGCCTGATATCTGGAATGTCGATGCCCATTCCCAACGCGCTTGTTGCTACAACCACTCTTACTATTCCCGCCCTAAAATCCTCCAAGATCTCCCTTTTCCTACCACCCGCAATCCTGCTGTGGAATGCCTCGCACTGGAACAGCCCTGCGCCTACTAAACCCTCCACCTTGGTGATCGTATTGCAGTAGACGACCACCTTCCCCTCCGCTGATGCTCCGAGCACGCCTTCTACCATTTCTTCGATCCTCTTTTCCTGCTCTTTTTTTCCTCCTCTTCCCTCCAGCTTGACTACCCGGTAACCCACGTTTCTACGCACCGTCGGTGCCCTAAAAACGACCACTTCCTCCGCCCCCCAGCCCATCCGGCGCCACAGCTTTTCTTCTCTGCTTGGCGGCAGCGTCGCCGTCAGCAAGACGATCTGCGTTTCCGCGGCCATTAGCTTCCCAAGCTGCTGCAGCTGCTTGCGGAAATCCACCTGCTCGTTGAGCACTACATGGCACTCGTCCACCACGATCCTGTCCAGCTGTCTCATCTCCTTCAAGCGGGTCAAGAATGTCATGAACTCTTCGCTGACCGCCGCCTCCGGCGTGACCAGCACGATCGACTCTGCGTCCGGCTGCTGCCTTGCATTCCACTCCGCACACGCTATGCCCAGCTTGCCGCAGCGCTTCTTTAGATCTTCTCGCAGTGCTATTAGCGGCACCACCACCACCGTCGTCCCTCCCGGCTCCGCCCAAGCCGGCAGCATGAATAAGATGCTCTTCCCAGCCCCCGTCGGCATCACCGCCACCAGCGGGCTTATCCCAGCCTTGATCGCGTTGACGGCCTCCTCCTGCACGCTGCGGAACTCGGCATCCTTGCCCATCAGCCGCTTGAGCTGCTCCTTCGCATTCATCTTCTTCAGCCGCGCCCAGCGATCCAGCCGCTCCTCTTCGGCGTCTTCCTCAAACGGGCAGCGCTTCCGCTTCCTCGATGCTAGCTCCTGTGCCTTCAGAGCTGACTGGAAGCCTAGAAACCGATGCCAATCGACGCTAGATGCCCGGAACAGCAGCCTCTTATCCGCTACCGCGCCCGCCTGCTCCATGATCCCTCTTGCGTAGATCAAACCGGCGGTGTGGGACGTGTGCCCCGCCTGGGCGTCCGCTATCGCCGCCGCTGCCTGATCCTCTCCCACCTGCTGCTCGTTCTCCTCCCCTTCGTCGAGCTGGAATGCGTTCGACCCGCGCATGAACCGTCTGCTGATGCCAATGGCAATATCGCGGTAAGATCTGACGGTCATCTCCTGCCCCAAGCCGATCCTGCTCTCTCGCTTCATCGCCTCCCGCATCCGCTCAGTCGTCCATTTCTTTTCCCCCGCCTCCGCCGGCCACATGTGAGCTGAGATCTGGCTGCTTGCGCGCGTCAACGCCAGCATGCGCTGGTGAAACGGCAAGACCAGCCAGAGATACCACACCACCAACTCTCCGACCTCCCTGGGCAGATATCTGTGGATGATCTTGACATCGCCGCTCATGGCGTAGCCCTTGTGGTACCTGGTCACAAAAACAACCAAGCCGTCCTCGATGAAAACGTTGCGGTGCCCCCCCTTGGCCGTGTTGCTGTGCCTGATGCTCAGAATCTCCGGCCCTCTTGCCGGCTGCCCGCCGGTGATATGCATCAAGAGCAGCAGCTTCTCCCTGAACTCCCCCACCCGCGCTGCGTACGCATCTACCGCCCGCCGGTTGATGCCGGACTCTGCATGCTCCCTGATAAATCTGGCCCTGACGCTGGCATTTCCCATAATTCTGCTAAACAGCCACGTCTTCCCGTCCACCGGCATTCGGGTGCGCTGGTCCTGGAGAAAGTTCCATCCCCTACGCTCCTCGGCCGGGTTGTCTCTTAGCGAGTCCCATGGCACTTCTGGCACGTCCGCTTCCCGCCCTTGCGTATTGCTGCCGAACAGAAGCTCCGCGAGTAGTAGCCGCCTGGTGTCGTGTAGCAGACCATGCACCATGCCGCGGAATTTGGCCATGGTGAACTGGATCCCCTTGTATAGCAGCTGGTCCCGCCCATTCCATCCAACGTGGCCTCTCTTGGTCGTGTTGTAGTGGATCTTCATCCCGTAAGTGCGCAGATCCAGCATCCACTGCATCGGACTGTGGCTGCCTCGGACCATGAAGCTGTCCGCCATCCGGCTGACTAGCTCTAAGCAGCCCTTCGGGCCGCCGTTGGACCGAGACCGGCTACTTCCACTGCTGCTTCCATCGCTTTCGTAAGCGCTATCCTCGAAATCCCATGCGCTGCCGCCGCTGCTGAACACCCCATCCTCCTCCGGAGCCGCCATCTCAAGCGCTTTCTGGACCACCATGAAGCGGGCCACCTTGATAATGGCCGATAAGATGGCCGTGTAGAGACCTGGCTCCCTCCAGCCGTCGTTTGTAACGCCCTGGACTGCCAAAGCGCATACCAGAGCGCTGTCGTACTCGCGCTGGGTGATTCTCTGGTTTAGCAACTCAATGCAGAAATCAAGACACGCTTTTTGGATGCCAGTCAACTTCGGCAGCTCCTGCTCCCCGGGCCCATCTTTACTATAGTCTTCTCCTTCTTCTCCTTCTTCTCCTTCTCCTCCTTCCTCCTCCTCCTCTTCTTCCTCCTCTTCTTCCTCTCCCTCATCCCCCTCTTCCCCTGCCGTTTTTTCGTCTTCCTTATGCGCAACCTGCTCCGCTTCTTCGATAAGCTTGACAAAAGCATCGAACTGCCGGCGTGTAAATTTGTACTCTGGGCTCCGCCAGTCGTGCTGCTGCTGCGTCCTGACAAAAAACATCAACACTTGCTTCCACGCTCTCGACCGGTCTATAATGGCCTCCTCGTCCATGTACGGCTGCAGCGGCTGGTACTGGTTCTGGTGCCTCTCTGTCTTCATCATCTCCATGCGGATGAAGATGCCAACCCGCTTCGTGGTGGACTCCTGGCTGATGCGCGCAACATCGTCCATGGCCTTCCAGACGGCTGCCGCGATCGGCTCCTCTTCTCTATCCGGATTGGTATTTGGCTCCTCGATCGCTGCCAGCAGCTCATCTCGATTCGAGTCCACCAGGTACGGCAGCCACTGCGTCCTATCCAGCCACGGACTGACTTCATCCTTTTCCCCATCTTCAATCGTCACCCGTGCCTTCTTCTCCAGCTCCTCCCAGTTCTTATTTGCCTTGTCACATACCTGCTGCCATAACTGCTCTCCCTGCAAGAAGCGTGCCTGATTTTCTCCTGCTTGCTCTGGCCGGCGTACTTCAAAGTATTGCGAGCCTTGGAAGGTGGGAAAAAAGCGCTGGCAATAGACCTGCTTTGCTGCCTCTTGGAATCGCTTTCCTATCTTTTCATCCTTGCTCTTACCCGATCCCCCTCCCTTTCCGTTGCCGCCTATAGACCACTGATGATCCTTACGCCAGTGCTTCTTCATTGTCATCTTATCCCTGCAGATATACTGGCAGTTGCTGGGGTTCTTCTGGCATCGCAGTCCATCCTCAAAAAGCGGTAGTTCCGTAATGGGCTGCTCTACCTGGTCTGGCACTTCCAGCTCGCTGGGAAACACAATCAAGCCGTGCCATCCTCTGATCTCGTCGCTGATGCATTCCGCCTGCTTCTGGCCCATCCGGTGGTGTTTTCCTCGCAAATGGCCTTCTACCTGGTCTGGCCATACTGCATACTTGCACTCCTTACAGACTGCGAGCCGGTGCTCTACTAGATGACTAAAGTATACGGTCGCCATTGCTGCGCTTGCTAGTGCCGTCTTGCTGGTTCTGTGCTGGGTTTTGCTGGTTAATGTTGGTTGTGGTGTGGTAAGCTGGGCTATTATTGAAAGTTGACCGCTTATCTTTAACCCTTGCTTCCTCCTTCTCTGCACGGGCCGCGCGCACCCCATCAACCTTACCCCAAGTTACCCTAAGCACCAAATTTCTTACGATATAGCGGTTAGATTTTAATGAGCTTTATAGTAAAAGTAGTCACTAGATCAAGCCCTATAGCTTGCCTAAAGCTTAGCCAGATCTAAGCACCTTTTTATGAGTCGACTGCGGTCAGTCGACCGCGGCCCACAAACCCTAACCTACCCGGAGAATTTGTATACACAAGTCAGTCGACTGCGGTCGCGGTCGGCTCAGGTCTTTTGGTTAGGGCGCTGAATCCACCCTTATAACGGTGGATTCACTCCTTTCGGTTTGGTAGACTGGACTGGAGCATATATCTTAGGACGTAACAGTGCCAATGAGACCATTCTCCATAAAGATGCCACGGTGGTGACCCTGCCGGGTGTTACTGTGCTGCAAGCTCACCAGTTCAGTGCCACGTGCGGGTTGGCCAGACGTTAAGTGAACCAGAAGCAGCAGGCGCTCAAGGAAGCGGTCAACCCTAGCGAGGAACTGGCTCACGGCTGGCTTCTTCCAACGCAGCTCTCTCTTTTTGCCAAGACACACGAGCTCGTCCCGTAGCCAGTCGTTGTCGAGAACGCGGTTAAGCAGCCAACTGCCACTTCCACCAGGCAAGTCGAACTGGGCGGCATTCCTAGGATCCTTAAGAAAGTTCCAGTAATTCTGGCTATTGCTGTGGTCGTCCTGCAGGCGATGAAGAATGAGAGCAGGTACGACCTCCTTATACTTCTCCTCGGGATGGACCAGTAGTAGATCTCGTAGCTCCTGCTGAGCAAGGCGCACCTGGGTAGCAACAAAGGACTTGAGCCGCTCCATACTGAGAATCGTCTGTTTGTAGGTTACAGTCTCATGATCTTCTGACCAGATAATGTAGCCAGTAACAGTTATATTACTAACCACCTTCTTTGCGTAAGAGCGGAGCCTACATGCCCAGTCAAAAGCAGAACGAGATCCCCGCACCATAAAGCGCTGTCTCATGTCCTCGAGGAGGTCAGAGGGGTATTCGACTACCCCTTCGTCCGCAGCAAGCACGGCCCGCTCGATAACGAGCATCTGCGCGATCTTAATAAATTTAGAGAGCTGAGGCGAGTACGTAAGTGGTCCGTGAAAGCCGCAATCTTTTTTCTCGTCGATGCCGAGGACAGCGAGGAAGCTAAGCACGGGGCTTTCGAAATGGCTGCCCCGAATGTTATGGTCCAGGAGAGAAATACAAAGCATAAGGCACGCCCTATCCAGAGAGGTTTCGGCCTGCCTTTGAGCGCGAGTTGCTCCATTAGCGGCGGCGGCGGTGGTGGCGATGGCGGGGCTACTACTATCGCTGTCTGAGAGAAGCGCATGTAGCTCACTCGAAAGCGATAGGACAGCCTCGATAAAGGATAGTTGGGGCAGAGTAAACCGGTGCGCAAGTTGGATTGGTTGGTCGACCCGGCTCGTCCGGCAGGCGAAGCAGAGAAGGCGCTTCCAGAGATGCTTATAGGTGCGGAAAGTATTTTTTTGCAGCTTAACCATGAGCAGCCGCTCCGTGCCTGAGGGCTCACCAGCCATGAAGCTATTAATGCGGGCCTGGTCAAACACGCTAATCTTATCCTCGCAGATCGACCGATATGCACGTTCGACGAGGCGGTCCAGGCTCTCGGAAAGGAGAGCCAGTAGGGGCTCTGTCATAGGATCTGCCGCGTAGGCAAGTGGGGAGACGTTGGAAAGATCAAGGCCGTCAAAAAAGGATGGCCAGCGAGTCATCTCTAGCCAAGGAGAAACCTCCGTCTTGGTGGTCTGGTCGCGGTAGGTATGACGTGCTTGGGAGAGTTCACGATCGTGCTCCGCAAGATCTTTCCTAACAAGCTCCCTAATAAGGTCGCTTTCCTGACCAGCGCTCGCCGGGCTGGTATTCTCCTCCTCCGTCTCCTCGTCGCGGCCAATTTGGAGGACCTGAAAAAACTGGGAGCCATGGTTATGGGTGAAAAATCTCTGGCAGTAGACCTCTTCCCTTGCACTCTCTAGGCGGCTCCGAATACGTTCCTCCTTTTGTTTGCCAGATCCGCCCTTTGTGCCTAGAGACCAGCGGTGCTCCTCACGCCAGTGCTTTTTTAGGGCAGCCATATTTCGACAGAGATAATGGCACCGCTTCGGCTCAAGCTTGCATAGTAGGCCGTCCTTGTACAGCGGCAACTGGGCAATAGGCTGGCTCACGTATTTTGGAACCACTAGCTCGTAGGGGTCGTTGATTGAATCCGCCCATTGCTGCCGTATGTCTGCTAGGGCCGCAGCCGTCTCCCGTGGCCCTAAGCCGTGGTGCTCGCCCCGTAGGTGAGTCCGGACCTGGTCGAGGCAGACGGCATGCCTGCAGCTCTTACAAACGAGCAAGCGGTACTCGGAGAGATAGGAGAAGTATTTATTCGATTGGTGGGTCATGTTTCTTTTGTGCAGATGGTTAGGGGGGAAAAAAGGATGTCTGGTTTCGTGTTCGCCAGCAGCGAGAAGATAGAGTGGAAAAGGAATAGAAGAAGCTGTCCTACTCGACACGTCTTAAGCTGTTTTCTTACCCCGGCTAGAGCGCGTACGCGTCGCGTTGAAACAAGGTTCAATTACGGGATATTATCTGTTCTTCTCTCTACGAAGATGCGGCAGAATTTTAATGAGGCGAAAAAGGCGGCGAGGCCGCGGGAAGGCTTATACGAATCAGGCAAGACCCATGTAGAGTCGATTGAGAGGGTAGAGTCGATTCGAGCATATATCTTAGGATCTAGAGCTTATTACGGACTGGTTTAACCTCGTACGGAATACAATCGCGAAGTACGGGATTGTAGACGACGATATCTTCAACTTTGACGAAGCGGGCTTCCTTATGGGCGTTATTGCAGCCGCAATGGTTGTCACAGCCTCCGAACGACGTGCTCGGCCAAGGACAAGGCAGCCAGGCAATCGCGAGTGGGTTTCGGTGATCCAGGGAGTCAACGCGAAAGGGTGGGCGATCCCGCCGTTCGTGATATTCAAGGGACAATACCACCTTTCAGCTTGGTACAGCGACGATATACCAGGCGATTGGGTTATCGCAACGAGCGATAACGGTTGGACGACAAATGAGCTTACGTTCCAGTGGCTGCAGCACTTCGAAAAGCACACGAAGGATCGCACAACTGGAGCATATCGTCTTTTGATTCTTGACGGCCACGAGAGCCATCATTCGGCTGAATTCGAGTCGTTTTGCCAGGAACATAAGATTATCACGCTCTGTATGCCTGCGCATTCACCCCACCTCCTCCAACCACTTGACGTCAGTTGTTTTGCGGCCCTTAAGAAGGCGTACGGGAAGCGGATCGAGGACCTGATGCGAAACCACATCAACCACATCACAAAGCTCGAATTTTTACCAGCGTTTAAAGCGGCGTTCGAAGCCGCCTTCATACCGCAGAATATCACTAGAGGATTTCGAGGCGCAGGATTAGTCCCACATAATCCAGACGCCGTGATTTCAAAGCTTGATGTTCGACTTCGGACGCCAACGCCACCCCAGACCGAGGCTACGGCTTGGGACTCCCAAACACCACACAACCCAGCTGAATTAGTCAGTCAAACTGAGCTTATTAGGGTTAGGATTGCACGGCACCAGGATAGCTCACCAACGCCAATTAACGAGGCGTTGAGTCAGCTCGCAAAGGGGGCTCAAATGATGGCGCATTCAGCTGTTCTGTTGCAGGCCGAAGTCGCGGGCCTTCAAAAGGCAAATGAGGCCGCAACAGGCCGTAAAAAGCGCAAGAAGAAGCGAATCCAGCAGCGAGGGACGCTTACGATTCAAGACGGCCAGGACTTAATTAATAAAGCTGGTGGTAATGGGCAGATTTCGCAGGAAATGCGACAAGGTGATGCGCAATCGGATGGGCCTGCGATAAAGCGACGGCGATGTGGGCAATGCGGCGAAGTTGGGCATAATTCTCGCACATGTCAAAAAGATGCAGAAACCACTATAGAATAGAGCGTATATTATAGATAATCGATTTTATAACGCATTGTGGAGTAATTCATACTTAGAGTGGTAGAGGTTTAATGGGGTGATGCACTCGCTTGTGTGATGCACTCGCTTGTGGAACACGTTAACGTATCCCACAAGCGAGCGGACCACCCCATCAAAGCTCAATCGCTTAAGTACGAATAACTCCACAACGCCTTGGATAATTAACTATCTATAATAGAGAGCCTATTCTATAGTAGTTTGCGCATCTTTTTGACATGTGCGAGAGTTGTGACCAGGCTCACCGCATTGCCCACATCGCCGTCGCTTCGTTGCAGGCCCATCCGATTGCGCACCACCTTCGCGCGTTTCCGTCGAGATCTGCTGGTTAACAGCATTTTTATCGACTAAATCCTGCCCAGCTTGAATCGTTAGCGTCCCGCGCTTCTGAATACGCTTCTTTTGGCGTTTTTTGCGTCCCGTTGCGGCCTCATTTGCCTTTTGAAGGTGTGCGACCTCGGCCCGTAAAAGCGCGTTCTCGTGCGCCATCATTGAAGCCCCCCTTATAAGGGTAGTTGTCAGACTATTTTGCCTTATTGCCACAGATCAGCATCTACTCTTTGCCACCTCCTCACTACTCCTCATCTTCACAAGCATCGGATAGCAATATCGGCTTCTATTCTCCTCGGTTATTCAAGCACTCATTTATGTATATAAGCAAAGCATACCTACCTCCCTCTCAGGAGACAGGCAGAATCTACTCTCTTTCTGACCTCACTACTCTTCACTCACCCAAATCCAACAGTAGTAAACGCGTCATTAATCGGCGTTGGTGAGCTACCCTGATGCCTTGCAATCTTGCCCCGAATAAGCTCAGTTTGAGACGCTAATTCGGCTGGGTTGTGTGGTGTTTGGGAGTCCCAACTTGCGACCTCTGGGAGGGTGGGCGTTGGTGTCCGAATTTTAACATCAAGCTTCGAAAGCACCGCTTCTGGATCGAATGGAACTAATCCAGCGCCTCGGAATGCAGATACGATATACTCCTTCGTAAAAGCGGCTTCAAATGCCGCTTTAAATGCTGGCAAAAACTCGAGTTTCGTGATATGGTTGATATGCGACCGTATTAAGTCTTCGATCTGCTTTCCGTACGCCTTCTTGAGCAGCGCAAAACAGCCGACATCGAGTGGCTGGAGGAGGTGGGACGAATGCGCAGGCATACAGAGCGCGATAATCTTGTGTTCCTGGCAAAACGCGTCGAATTCGGCCGAATTGTGGCTCTCATGGCCGTCAAGAATCAGAAGGCGGTATGCTCCAGTTACGCGGTCCTTTGTGTGCTTTTCGAAGTGCTCGAGCCACTGCAGACCAAGCTCATTCGTCGTCCAACCATTATCGCTTAATGCGACGGCCCAATCGCGTGGCATGTCGTCGCTATACCAGGCGGAGAGGTGATACTGGCCTTTAAAGATCACGAACGGCGGGATAGACCAGCCCTGCGCGTTGACTCCTTGGATCACCGTAACCCACTCGCGATTGCCTGGCTGAACCGATTTTGGTCGACCGCGTCGTTCAGAGGCGGTGACAACCATTCCAGCTGCAATCATGCCCATAAGGAAACCGATTTCGTCGAAGTTATAGGTGTCAGAATCGACGATCCCGTACTTCGCGATTGTATTCTGCACGAGCTCAAACCACTTCGTAACAATCTCAGGATTCTCGCATTTCGCTCGCTGGTAGTCGTACTTGCGATTCAGACGCGTTTTTAGCTCAGGAGTCCGGTTTACGAAGTTAGTAGGCTAGTTCTTGCCAACCTTACCGCCGGCACGGTCGGCGAGTAGTTTATTAGCCATATCTTCAACAGCACGTAGTCGGGGGGGAAATCCTCGCGAATCCAGGTCTAGGATACGTTGAATAACTACGGATTCCTCGAGATTGGTAAGCTTTCGCGAATTAGGCGTACAATCGTGTCGTGAAAGGATCCCGTCGCGTCGTCGTTTAAGCGTAGTTCGGGCGACGTTATACGTCGCTGCAGCGCCCCGCTTAGTCTGAATTTGGCCTTGATCGATAGCTTGGGATGCTAGGAATAGGTGAGCTTCATAAGAGCTAGATTGAGGACGCGTTGGTTGAGGCATAGATGATTAAAGTAAGGTGATGCGTTTTGTTGATGCGGTGGTCCGCTCGCTTGGGTGGTCCGCTCGCTTGTGGGATACGTTAATATTTAGACTTTTTAGCAAAATAAGGTCGCATAGTTTAAACCCGCGCCCTATTAGGCAAGTGTCGCAACGTTTTAGTCACGTGGATTGCAATCGCCGTTCCTTCTTATAAACGAGCTTCGGTGGGATTTGCTTCGCAAATCTCTACCTCCGTCGTCCCGCATGTAGCGGCAGCTCAGGTGATTCAACTGGTACCCGATCGGGAAGGATGCCAGGCAAGTTTTCTTTTGTTAGAGTAGGAGGATGCCATGGAAGAGTCCAGTTTAGGCCAAGGAGTGGTTGTCGTCGTGGTTGGTTGGAGTGTTAATGGTCCCGGTCTTTTCCGGGCTGAGCTTGCTTGTATTGTGGCTTATGCGGGGCGGTTTCCGATACGCTAACATAGGGTAACGGGCCCTACCATACTGCATTCAGCTCCCGCCACCGAGGTAACAAAGAAAATCGAAGTCGGCAATCCTTCCAAGATTGTAGTGCATTACCCTCCGGACGCCGGGTTCACTTCCGTATGGATAGATCTAAGTCTTAGAAGTAAAGTATGAGACTTACCGCGCCTCGCAATATAAGGATGAAAACCACGCAGACGGGCTCGCAAACTGCAATCTCAGGCGGTCCCTGGACGGAGCCATGTGTGATAAGTGTGCGACCATTTGCAAGGAGCATGCATAGCAACGCCGACGGAGTTGCGGAAACGAAACCGATTGACTGTAGCTTCACTTTTAGCTCTTGGAGGCTTGGGAGAAAAATATTTTGGCCAAGTTCCGATCGGATAATACGGAAGAGGATGGCGCCACCCACAAGGATGAATAAGGATGGCGAACCCCCGGCGGCCGGACAAGACTGCACGGAATCCTGCAGCTATGATCGGCGCGGATTGCTTTTGGAACAAGAACAAGTGGCGCAGGTTCATTCAGCGTCAGGCGATTTGAGGTGATTCAAAGCAATCTCAGGCACGACTATTACCGTCAGATATCTGCTGCGATGATGGGGTATAATAGTCTCGCACTTGTCACTGTCAAACAATATCTTCGCAAGCTTTTGCCATATCAACCTACAAAGGGTTTTCAAGGTTGTATTCATCAACTTCTTTCACTGGTTTCTCTGTACTACCATCATGCCGCCTACTATTACCACCAAGTCTGAGCAGACTGTCGGGGTTCTACCTCCTCCCCCCGGAGTAACGCCCAACTTCGACCATCCAGCGTCCAGTGGGACACCAGCTGTGATTCTCAATATAATATTTCTATTGCTTTCTACCTCTGTTCTCTTTCTGCGAATGTATACGCGGTGGTTTATTATTCATCTCATGAACGCATCAGACTGTAAGCTATCCAAATATCAAGAGGAGATTGAAAGCTAATGAGAAAGACGCAATAATTATCGGACAGGTGCGTAGCTTTCCAAGACGTCGCAGACCACCTATAGCTCACTACATTCCAATCAGCTCCTCGGGATCGGTTTCTCTACGATCAATTTTCTCCGTAAGAATATACTTTAAAACCTGTCGGCCTCAGTATATAACTGACTGAAAATACAGTGATCGGTAACCACGGAGTAGCGGTGCACGCGTGGGACATTCCTGTGAGTAAGATTGGTTATATCTTAAAGGTAAGTAACTAATCGGCTCCAATGATTTATATATTAAAAAAAGATTGTCTTATATAACATGCTATGGATATCGATAATTTAGTTGTCAATTCTCCAAGCTATATTCTTATGGCTCGCCATGATGTGCGCCAAGGTTTCGATCCTGTTATTATATCTGCGACTATCACCGTACAAGCATTTCAGGACCATTACCTACGGACTTATAACAGTTATAGTCGTATACGGCTTTATAGGGTCTTTCGAATTCTTGTTCGCTTGTCAGCCGATTGCGAAGTATTGGGATCACACCATTACCTACGGATCATGTATTGACCAAAGTAAATTCTGGATATCGAACGCAGCGGTCAATTCAGTTACAGACATCATTATGGTGTTTCTACCCATCTTCATGTTATGGCACGTACACATCCCACCAAAACAAAAGATTGGATTGATTGCCGTTTTCATGACTGGAGCATTGTATGTACATCTTCCCGCGATCCAAGTAGGAAGTAAAGACTTGACATTCATGCAACAGCGTCTGTGTTACCAGCTTTATAAGGTTACATTACCAGGTGAAGTTAAGTAGTGTGACAGACGTATCATGGAAAGCGTCTGCAACCTTGTCATGGTCGTAAGTTCCATTTTCTGCCCTTAGTTCCTTGAACCATAACAGACACCTTTTTAACGTATTTATAGCACGGTTGAGGCATTCGTGGGTTTAATATGTGCAAGCCTGCCACATGCTAAACCTTTCCTCCGGCACCATTTCCCAAAGCTGCTTGGGAGCACCGATTACGGGTCAGGAGACTTGTCAGCTCGGCGGACAAAGGGCTCCACTCAGGCACCCTCTACAGCCCTGCCACGGAACGATGGAGATGAGGTCTGGCTATGCAGAGGAGGAAATGGCGCGGACGAGGGCATCCCACTGCCGCCCTTCAATTCCTCCAAGAAGTCGAGCAACGCCGACCTCGTTTCGGCCGCAAAGGAAGACCAACCCGTCACCATCACCATCCGTGCCGGCAAATCCACCTCTCAAGGAGATGAGGACAGTCAAAGAGCAATTTTAGAAGTCGAGGCAATTGAGGCGGCCTCGGACATCAATGTCGAGGAGGAATATCCTCCCAGTCATCACAGTTATTAAATTCGTTTAGCTCTGTGCTGGTGTTCACGACGGGTTGTGGTGCGACTGGCATTGGAGAGATTTGCCTAATCAGGAGCGTCTCTCCGCGGGATCCTCCGTAAAGTCATCAGCGAGGCCTAGGTATGCGGTGCGTTGCCGTTGCAGTGCGTTGCCGTTGCAGAGGAGCCTCTACATAATAATAGCATGACAAACAGCCTCCACAGTTAGCCCTCTCTTGCCGTCTGTATAGAGGCGATGAAGGAAGCCATGGCGGCGGCAACGGCGTTGAAAAGCGCGTCTCCCGCGTCGGTGCTACCTCTAGTGACGTTAGAAGAAGCTTCCGGAGCCTCATGAGCCTCATTAAGCGCGTGGTCCATGGCCTGCACCTCCGGAGGAGCGTTGCGACGCGTCGTGCGGCGATTCTGAGCCTTAAGAGCCTCCTGCATGAGCTCCGCGTTGTTCGCACGGCATTGCAATAATGACAAGACGATTACCCGGTTGGGACAATTGGATAGCCCAAAGACTGCTAAAACAGGGATTCGTTCTATGAGCAAATAGCGGGGCGCGGTGGAGGAAAAATTAGGTTCTTGTTATGGGATAGAGCAGGGTTGATATTACTCTAGTATACAAACGAGGAGAGTGAACTAAGGAGAAAGAAAAGAGTGAAGGAGAACGTCTTAAATATGCAGGGGAAGAAGTTAACGTACTCCACAAGCGAATCGTTCGCACAAGCGAATCGTTCGGGTGTGCCAAGACAACCACCAGACATCTACACCTCTCTTATCCCGACCAACACCATGCCACCAAATTCGAGGGCTATGGCTTTAGAGCGAGAAGGGCGACTTGTCTGTGCTATAAACGCGTTAAAAAATAACCAAATCTCGAGTATCAAGGAAGCGTCGCGTATATATCGCGTGAACTTCGATACGCTCCGACGCCGCCTCCAGGGTCGACCTCCACGCGCCGAAACCACCGCCAACAACAGAAACCTCGACGACGAAGAAGAACAGACATTGACGGAATGGATATTGGACCTTGCTGCCCGCGGTTATCCCCCTCGCAAGTGGATGGTCGAAGACACAGCTAATATGCTGCGTCGACTGCGGCGCAGCAGGCGTCTCAACGAGCAGTCAGTTATCAAGCAGTATTGCTTACTGATTGATACTGATATGATATCAGTATCAGTAAGCTCCTAATCAATCAATCAGTAACCAGTAATTCACGTGACCTGGCTAATCTATGGGATGGCTGCCTGCTGGTGGCGCGCATTGACTCATCACCAAGAACCATTGTGTTGCGCTTCGAACCTCGTAGATAACTTGAGCTTGCTAGCACTATACAACACATGAATAAACGCTGCGCGTTAATATGCCTGCTGGGTCGTCTCTATTCGTAGGGGACATCGAATACGAAGAATTAAGCTCACCGGCGCCAGAATCGAGCATCTCCACAGCCCTACGGCCCCGTTCACAGCAGTCATTTTTCTCCACTACCTTTTCCTCTGCGTCATCCGTGTCCAAACCTCAATCTCAGCCGAAGAAGCGTAAAATACGCGCGCCAGAAACCTGGAAGCACTTCCGTGTGCCTCAAGGAGACGAAGAGACACACCAGAATAACCCGAGACTGTGGTATTGTCAACACTGTCACAATCCACCCTGGCATACAGTCTCCACTACAAGCGCCAAACGGCATATGCGAAGTGAACACGGTATTGCCATTGATGACGAAGAAAGGCCAGCCAAGAAGGCGCTTCAACAGTCTCTTGAAGTAGCATTTACACGCGTAGAAGAGAACAATTGAGAGCACATATCCCGTGACGAACAATCGGTACTACGGAATGCGATCAAACTTGACGCATTCTACGAGGCTCAAATCCAGCTTATCACACGCCGGCGGCTTCCATTCAACTGCGTCTCTTGGCCAGAATACCAAGCACTTCTCTGCGCAGTAAACCCGAGGGCTGAAGAGATCCTTATTCAGTCAGGCAATACGGTAGTGGCTCATATTAAGCTATCATATGTCATACATCGCGAGAACGTCAAAGCTCAATTACAGGCGGCAAAGTCACAAGTCCACTTCAGCATCGACCTATGGTCGTCACCGCATCGCAAAGCCTTCCTCGGAATATGTGGGCAATGGGTTGATGAGAATTATGAGCTCCGTG